>JACJUY010000342.1:0-121176 GCA_014220935.1 Platorchestia sp. MABIK
AGGGTCGGTGCGAGCTCGAAGAAAATGATGAATGAACTGCTAGACTAGTATTACACGGATGGGTCTTGAGTATTTCAATTTTTCACCCATTTGGATTGTTTGGCCCATGGAATTATGTCATGAAAATGGACTTTTTTCAAATTTGTAATATATATTATCGTGTTTTGAATAAATAGTTCAAATACTGGGAGCATTCAATCAGTTTAGTCATTTTCACACTTTATGTAAGTGTAGCAATTGTTTTTTAGTTCATCGACTTGGCTTACTTGAACTTAAACTAGGACTTGAAGTTGAAGGACGACAGCGTCGTGGCCTTTGTAACAGCTTACGATTCCCTCCTCAATATTCACACGAAGAGTTCTGCCCCTGTGTACAAGATTTGTCCAATAAACTACACAGGATCCACCAATCCTTGTCACAAGCTACCATAGGACGGCATCACTAGGATAACCAGTACGTCGAAACTCCATCCCCAGACATGGTGGGTCAATACAGCCCACTCCACATGACTGGCTCATTCCAGTCACTGTCCTTCACACCAGCCACGCGCAAGAAAAATTTTCTTAGCTTCAATGGTACTCAAATTACACTTCTGATCCAATCCAGCATACTACAATCATCATCAGCACATTGGTGTACCACTTATTCTCTCCATACTGCTCAAACACCACGTTCATGAAACTCTCTCTCTCTCTTGCTCATACTTATTACATTTCAGAGAAATTACGTTGTATTATAGGTTTGATGTGCAAGAAATTTGCGTTTGCGGTCCGTCTTTTCTGAAGATTTGCACTTCATAGTGTAAAAGAGAATAATTGTTCTCTGAAGGAAAATTTCCGCGTACCCATTTCAGATTTTTTCTTTTCAAATAGTTTTTCTCTCAAAAATCTGACTTAATAGATGGTAGTGATGTGAGCATCACTTCTGTTCCTCCTTGTAGAAAAGAGTTCTATTGTAATTTAGAGCCGGCAGAAAATTTAGTGACTTTTAATTTGAAAGTAATTTTAAGCATCTTCGGGAAATAGGGAAGAAATATCCCCTTGCACAAATGAATTTGTAATGCGGTGGGTCGATCGTCTGTTTGCTTGGTTTATCAAAATAGCACACAGATTCTGTGTTTGTCATAAATTGTCCCAGTAGTATTCGCGTGTTTGCTAAAATGTATTAAAATGATTGGAAATCGATGCATGTTGTCTAAAAAATTGTATAAACCCTGATACAGTTTGTTTTACCTTATCATGTGCCATCATTTGAATTATTTTCGGGACGAGTAACACGATTCCAACTCGGAAGGTTGGTGCCCCTGCGAAAAAAATGTAATTTCAAGTCAGCCATCCTAGATTCTCAGTGTGTAGGTTTGACGTCGAGTGGAGCGTGCGTAGGGTTGTGTGGCAGTTTTTTTGAAATATTTTGGTATGTAACTTTAATTGGACGGTTTTAATTGTAACAATACTGTAGGATGCAGTTGAAGTTATCGTTTAAGGACTTTTATCATTATTGCTTAATATTATAAGTACTAGAATTCGAGCTTTTCTTGGCTAATAAGTAATACGTTAATTAAATGCTGCTAACTCACGCTTATAGAATCTTACAATTTATTATGGTATGAGGGCAAAGTTTTATTAATGACCGTATTTGAAGTTTTTTTACCGCATAATGCAAGTCTGATTAGCCTTTTTTAAACTCGAGGTGATCATAGCGTGTGCTCGAAAAGTGACGGTTATTTTTCAGCAACATGTCCACTTGAACAGCTGGTCGCGTGTAAAATGAAATCGACGTGGTCTTGATGTCGAAACGTTGTACATTCAAAATACGCTCAGGTATTTAGAACTGAAACCAAGTTGAAGCATTGTTGCGGTAATGCAAACGTATTGACGGGGAGGTATTCTATCGAATTTCTCGAATACCATAAACTGAATTCAAGGTAGCCTATCCGACTTTCTAAATTGTTCTTTTTGCTGATCAGTTCCTGAGATCTTAATGTGCAGCAGCATTACTGTGCAGGTATTTTGATCATCGTGGGAGTTCATTAGGTGAAGTGATTAAATGGGGAAATCCTGTATCATAGTTATCACGCAACAGCCATATTTTATCACAGAGTGGTTGTTCATCAAATTAGCAGTGGATATGCTTGATCAAGCATACTGTGGTTTTTCATGTGTACTGCATTGCTATCATATTCACAGTAAGATCATCATGTTCTTTGTGTACTGGTCAACTAAAAATATCTTTAGTATATTGCTCACTGTTTAAGGGATATTTTAGGATTGGGAATTCCAAGTTAATGAAGTGCTCAAATTTGACTTCCTCTATTGTAAAAGTTAAGTCTAGTATGTTTAGTTCAGTTCTGGTCAAGAGGTAGATATTGGACTTTCTTTTGTAGTTTAAAATTCTCATGTCTAGGCTTAAAGTATATTTTAATGCTCAATGATTATATCAATTGGTTGTTTTCCATTCTGAATTTTCCAATTCTTTTCTAGTTTGAATCATTGTAGGAGATTGGTTGTGATGCTATAGGATACTTTACTGTTATGTCATTTTTTATTTTAGAAATGTTTTCAATTGGAAAAATTGATCACTTATCATAGAAATCCTTTAAGATCATTATTTGTTTCATTTTTATCACAGATTTTTAAATTTTTTTGCCACATTTTGGTAATGGATACATTTCAAGCCAATTTACATGAATTACATTTTGCTCCCAAATACTTACTTTTTGAGATATTAACTTTGAAGTTATAGGAACGTTGAATAAAATATTGAACAAACGAATACGAAATAAGCTAAAATATGGGATTGATGGAACAGGATGAAACTAAACTAACCTAAGTAAACCTAAAATAACTTAACTTAGCCGTACCGATTCCGATGATTTCCCGCCAAAATAACGGTCTATATTGATTTTAATGCGCTCACGGAAATTAAAAATTTGGTTTCCAAGAATCTGTAGAAAAACACATTTAAAGACATTTCACAAGAATGACATTTTGCTTGCTAATGCATAATTTTTGAGATGAACAATTACGTTCAGATAGGACTATAAAATAGTCGGTTGCGTAGTCGTTGGATTGTTGGAACCCGCACATTTTTTTGGTGGCCACAGCATTGGTTTGGCTAAGTTAAGGTTAGCTATTTTAGGTTTATTTAGGTTAGTTTATTTAACTAACCTAACCTTACCCATCATTACGTAATACCGTATTACGGCATATTTACATGTCTGTTCCTTCACTTTTATATACAATGTTCCTATAATATAAAAGTTGAATAACTCAAAAATTATGCATCAGCAAGCAAAATGTCATTCATGTAAAACATTTTTAAATGTGCTCCTTTAGTGATTTGTGGGAACCAAATTGAAATATCCGTTAGCGCATTAAAATCAATATTGACCAAAATAACTGCGCGAGTTCCGAATCCGCCTTGCACTGGAAGAGCCGTATCAAACCTGCCGTTAATGCTATTCTTACGGAAGGTTATTCATGCTATATCTAAAAAACGAAGCATTTGCAAACACAAAATCATTCATGTGAAACATCTTCAAATATCTATAATTGCCAAAATGTGCTAACTAAATTTTGAAAATCATTGACAACAATAAAGTAAATACTGACCCTCCTTGAAATTATCTTCTAAATATTAATGGTAGTTATTTGTTAGATTCTGTAGATATGTAGCATTTCTCCTATATCTTAATATTAAGTAAATTATCTTGATGATACAAGTTTTCTTTCTTATTCTTTCAGGTGTATTTAATTTTTTAGCCCTACAATTGAAAAGAGAATGGTTTGTGAGATCATGAAACCAGTTCTTAGTGTGTCAAAGCCAATTTACTCAGTCTCAAGCCTAAGATCACAGTTATTGATTCGACATTATTTTTGTAAGACTATTCCTTAGCCAGGAAAATAGTGTTCAGATCTTAATTTTCCTTTTCAATTGAATCAAGGAAATGGTGTTGTATATTTTAAAACCATGGCAACTAAATCAGCATCAAGTTTAGTGTTAGATGATAGTATTCAAAAGATGAACATTCCTGTGGCCAGTGACGCAATCTTGCTGTCTTCATGTCGTGCATCTGAAGTGGTTCGTTCCATTTCTCCGAGTTCTTCCACTGCCAAGAGTGGTAGCACCATTGAGTTGACTTTAAATGCTAAAGAGTCTCCACCTTGTAGTTCTAATGTGTCTTCTGCACCAGTCTTCTCTGCAACAGAATCTTCACACACAGTCTCAGCAAGCCCAGGAAGTCTAAGAACACCTGCATCAGTTCTTTCTACAACATCTTGCTCTCATGCTACCTCAACCTCAATTAATATTCCTTTGCAAAATTCTATGGCAGTTAAAAGCCCTCCACCTGCAACACATACTATTTCAACAACTGCTAGTGTTTCTGTTCCTTGCTTACCTCGTTCTTGTGTTAACCCTGTTGCAGGAACACCCATCTCCAGTGGTTGCTTATCACCATCAAATACTGTGGCTTCTAACGTGAGCCGTTTATCTTCATCTGGGGCCTTGAATCTCACCCTGACACAAACCACCTCTTCTGTGCCATCTAATTTACCTGCCAGTGTCTGTGCCATTTCTTCTGGCAGCACCAATAACAACAAGCCTATCAATATGATAGTTACCAGTTCATCAACAGCTGTTAAGCTTGCCATTACCAGTAGTGCAAGTGCTACTAGTAAACCCATGTCTGGAAGGATTGTTCAATCATTTTGTACATTGTCAAGCCCTGTAGAAAACAGTAGTTCTCAACCATCAATGAGTCATGTTCACATCCCCAGAGGTGCAGCTGTTGTGGCAAACATGGCTGCTGGAAGTCGCTCTTCTCAAGCTGTTACTGCAAGTGCTGTACAGTAAGTCATTTAAAAAAGTTCTAGGTTTAGGTTTGTAGCAGGCTGTGCAATTTTTACTGCTTGAATGCACAGGTTGTGTTGGATGTTGGGGCTTTTGTGTGCACTGTCAAGTAATTTATTGTTTTTTCTTAAATGTGAATTATTACAATGAAAAATTAGTGGGGCTTCTCATTAGAATGAATTTACTCTTGGAATAATTAGGTTTTGAGCAAAATATTATCATTTGTTAGACTTTTAATACTTGGTTCAAAATTCTCATTAAAGTATCATGTACAATACTTTACTTATGGTTTAGTAAGTTTTTTGAGAAATTAGACAAACAATATTTTCTCAGTATGAAATTTTTTTTTGTAATTTCTCCTTGATATGAATGAAGTAATAGTTTTTGAATAATCTTGTTTTTCAAGACCTTATTTTGCTTTAGAATTATTAGTTGAATGATGCATGTACTAAGATATTTTCCATGTGTCAATCACCTGAATGTGTTGAGCATGTGCCTCCAAAATGCATAGAGTTCTATACATAGCTGTTGAAATTTTATTTTAGTGTAAATGTACATTCATATGCCTAATTAGTTCTACCCACAGTCGTGCAGGGGCACTCGCCAATCGAGGTATTCAGCTCGGCCAAAGTTCATGGAACAAAGGAGCTCCAGCAAGCAAGCTAGCAGCTGGGACCACAGTCTTCACAACTATTGCATCAAGCACAGCACCTAAGCTAACACGCTTCCCTGCAACACCTCCCCTTGTGTCCAGACCTGTTGGTGGGAATCTTTTAACTGTTGCTGCAGGCACTTCTACTTCAAGTGCTGTTCCAAGCACTGCCTTGAGGATCACGTCCACAACTGCCAGTGTCCGGTCAACACCTTCTACCACTGGTGTCCTGCGAACCAATTCAATATCTCGTGTAGCAAATGTTAACACCGTGGAGGTGATGCGCTCTGTACCAGGGTCCTCTGCCTCTGCTGTTACTGCTGCACCACGGCTCACTGTAGCCACTACCGTCAAGCCTCTCGATGGAACCGTTTTAACAAATTTTCCTAATGTTTGTCGACCTACCATTGTGGCTACACCTTCAGCCGTGTCTCGAACAGTGCTGACTCAGACTCGCACACCGCTTGGTGTGAGCGTTCGGCCTCATTCCAACTCTGGACTGCGGCTCACTCAGGCCACCATTGGGAGGCCGGCCGCTGTCACTTCCTTAGCTCTGACCTGCGTGCGTTCTGCAGCCCCTCAAACAAGCACCAGTACTATAGCAACAGCAAAAGTGCGTGGTATCCCAAGCTCTCGTTTTTCTCTCACGTCTGGCAACCAGCTCATTCCAGGTTGTGATTCATCCTCAACATCTAGCGTGCGAGTGCCAACCTTAGGAAGCAGCAGTGCAACGGGTTCAGGAAGCAGTCAGTGCTACACTACATCTACAAGCATTGCTATTGCTCCCCCAGCTAGACCTCTCAGTAGTCCTGCAATTTGTGTCCCTGGCAGGCCGGTTATGAATGCCTCGAGACCATCCTCCACAGGGCCCTCTACGTCGCCTGCTCCTGTTCAGTCTCCTGTGTCTGCCCGTCCTGGGGTCACGGCTACCAGAGGTGCAGCTGTGAGTGGTGAAGGTGTCCTAACCATGAGGTCATGTGGTGCTGCTGCTGCTGAAACCAGAGTCAGCAGACCTACTCAACAGTTTATGCATTTATCTCCTTCTAATGGACAGGTAACTATTTTTTGCTTTAAGTAGAAATCACAAAACCTTCATGATGGAAGTGTAATCTTTGAATTTATAACCATTGTAGATGAATGAATTTCTGATTAGTTTTGATGCTTCACTAATGATCATGTATCTCAAATTTATTATCATTTTCCAGAAAGTGGTCAACAGTGGTGGAGTAGGGAATGTGAGTGTGATAGGAGGCAGCACCATCCGCTGTGGTCCTCTGAACAACTCGGGCACCACTCCAGGAAGTTCCATAGCAGTTCGTATTTCTCCCAGCAGTGTTGCTACTCCTTCTGGTGGTGGTACTCTTTTTCATTCTTCTGCTGCTCCTCAGGTGAGAGTGGGCCTCTCTCTGGAAGCTTTTCTTTGAATTTAATATGCGGCCTGGTGGGCTCAAGCTTTTGGGATGGGTTGCACTGCTAACACTGGCTTAACATTAAACTTGTTTTTGCTTGCCCTAGTCTGCAAGAAATATCTTGCTTTTAATACATACACATCCAAAATGCAGTGTTAATAAACATATCTTAGCCTTACTATGGAAAATTGGATGAAACATTTCACACACAAAAAAGTATTTAGCACATGTTCTGGTGCCTCGTTATACTGGTGAGTATTTAAATTTGCATTCAAACAGTTTTGTTGAAATAATTTTACTCCTGTTTCAAGACCACATTGATTACTGCAAGGATAAAGTATTGATTTACAAAAGCGCATGGGAAATTCATTCTAAATTTTTAGCTATTGTCTGTACTTTGATTATCTCCATTTTTCAACATTCCAAATTTAATATTGGGCTTTTCCCAATCAAATTCAGGGTATGGTCCTTCAAAGTCCTTGGACAAATAAAATGGTAAAGATAATGTAATTTTTGTAGTTTGAGGCAAAATGGCAGGTGCGATGTTTAATTGGTACTCACATTTTATTATTGCCTTAAATTCCTTCATTTCATGTCCAAGTGTAGTTTTTCATTATTACTAACAACTTTTTCTTTTAAACCCGAACCAGACATCTGCATTGAAAGCTGCTGCATGATGTATATATAGTTTGTCTTGAGCAAGTTTCTTGCTCTTCTTTTTGTCTTTCGTCTATTGAGTTATTGAGAGGAATGGAATGAAGTGAAGAGAGCTGTTAAATGCAAAGAACGTTGTGAAGGCGAGCTTGGGCCATAGGTTGGTTTAGGGTAAGAGATAACCATGGAATGAAATCAATGATGGAAGGTTGGTGAGAGTGTAGGACGATCTTAGTACAGGATATGTAAGGATGAGTTCCTTTTTAGTTATTGCTACATTGCATGTGCTCAAAAGTATTAGGATTGCCCAAAACAAAATAGAAAATGAAATATTTCGTAACATTTATGAACTTTGCTTGAATGAGATGGTGATTTAAACAAGTTTTTTTAACCTATTCTAGGATTTAGTCCAAGAACTTTGCCCACCTGTGATACATTTGTTAAGAGTGAATCTTATTTTGGATTATTATTTTATTCAAAATCAATGTGATCTTGAAGTGGAAGTAAACTAGATTTTCTCTTGGTACAGGTAATCTTTGTTTTTGAGAACCTCACTTTCTTTAGTGCATTTGGTCATGGTTAATGGCTGATACTTTCGAGTGGATTTTTTAATCAAAATTTTTGATTCGAAAATTTTTGTTACTCTGTAGTTTGCCACTTTCAATCCACTCAATTCGCTATTTAATCACTTTCAAGACCATAATACTTACCTGGACTAAAATTCTGCAGAAAGGTAAGTGAATAAATGTCACATATCATTTGTTGCTTTAAAATTACACATGTAAGGCTTTTTTGTCTTCATGCATTTTTAACTGTTTTGTTCTTCTTTACTGGAATTATAAATCTACAAATTCTTTTGCTTGCTTTTATTATTTTCTGTTGATACAACCTTGGTTATTGTGTGCACGATGTTATTTAATTTTCATTGGACTGGTTTGAACATAGGAAAACTCTTAGAATTTTTCAGTGCATTTTCATACATTTGAACATGCATTTTTTCATATTATTTATAAAATTTGCTGCCGATTTTCATTTGCTAAGTGACAACCACATAGATTAAATTTTTTAATATTTATGTACTCTCATCCAAATTACAGCTTAATATTTAATCAAAATTATTGCTGATTTCCATGCCAAGTTCGAATGTGAATGACAGACCAAATCAATAACAAAGAATGTTTGCATCCACAATCCCATCTTTTCATTCATTACTGTACCTATAACTTCATCTTTTAGAGGGTTGGTTTATTGGGCACTAAATTCTAAATTGTAGGGTTGGCAAATACTGAGAAAAAAAATGTTGAACTTGTGTTTTATGGACCTGTTTGGTATTTTGTTGGATTTTTATTTCTTCAAAAAATTGTTTCATTTTTTCATTATGTGACATCCATGGTACGTGGGAGCATAGAATTATAATTTTAGATGGAAATAAATATATTTACATGAATTTAAAAGTTTTTTTTGCAAAAAAAAACAATAGTTTTTTCATTTCATTTTTTTCATTAACTGTTTCCCTGAATGTCAGATCAAGCAAAGAACTAATTTGCCAATCACAAATGAAGCAACTGAAAACATTTGACTTTCAAAGGTAGAGTAAATTAATTTGTTGCTTTCTAATTTGGTTCATGAGTGAACTATAAGAAGTGAAAGATTATTGTTATATGTTGATGCAGAGGGTTCACACATGGCAAGGGATTTCCTCCTATCCACTTCAGCAAGTGATAAATTATGGATGCCATCTCAATAAGGATGATGAACAACCTCAATAGCAGCTGCTAAGAGGTTTCTATCCATTCATTCTGCAACTTGATGCATGCAAATCAAATTTTTTCTCATTTGATTTTGTGTGAAGCAACATGCACAATAGGCTAGAGATTGATAAAGCCCAAAGGCTTGTAGAAAGTTATATTAACACTCGTAAAAAATGTCAATATTTCTTTGTTCTTGCTAATTTGTCAAGTCACACTCAATTTTGAACAAATTTCACTGAAAAGATATTCCAATGGAAAATTACTCTGACTTCTGATTGAAAAATGATTCAGAAAGATCAAAAAACAAATAAAATATGTAACAACAAAGTTGTAAATTTGAGTTTCATAAAGTGAATTTCTGATACCAACCCTGATAAGTTAAAAGAGTTTTCCTAGTTCAAGCATTTGATTATGCTGCACTGTCAGGCACTGGGAATGTTGTTACACACTGAACTGCTTGTGACGTAGTTCCAGTGCTTCTCCAGTTGCCTTGACAGCCGCGCACGCACCAAGTCCGGTCAGGCGTTCTGCTCAGCGCGGGGCCGGCTCCGGGCTGCTTCGTTTGGTCTGGTAATGTAAGGGTAAACTGCATGCTGCTTACTACTACTACCTCTACTGAACATGTTCAATATAAGTGTTCCTTAAGCACCCTACAATTGTAAATGCTGCTTAGTACTACTTCTACTTAACATGGTCAATACAAAAATTATCTGAGCACCCTCGGTGAAGTGGTGTTTCGTTATTGATGGTTTTTTTGTGCTTTAAAATCACTTCTTATTCTCAAAATGTTTTTAGGGCGTCATTAAGGTGCTGGAAGAAAAATGTTACAGAAAAGGAAATGAGTTATTTATTTTTGTGGTGAGCTAGGTCTTCTAATAAAGAGAGGACATCTCGTCTGCTATTCCATGTGGATCTGTGTTGGACTGTACTGACACTCTGTAGCCGAGTAGCCGAGTGTCTGAGTGCTTTGACTGTGACTATAGAATATGCTCTGTACGTAAACATCGGCATTCATGGATTTAACTTTTTTTCAGGGTAATTTTAATCAAATTTATCTTCTTGCTGAAGTTTATGGTGCACAAAAAGCAGAAAAGTAGATGGATTTTGCATTGAGTGAGTTAGGCTTCTTGAGTTCATTACTTGTTCCACTCTACATGCTTCGTGTTCCTGCCCTTGTCTCGAATGCCCGTCTTTTCATATCTACATATTTCCCTGACGTATTGATTACTCCCAGGGGGAAAATGTGTGAGGGCCCAAGCTGAGAGTTAGGTAGGCCTTCTTTTTGTTGAAATAAAATAGTCTTTGTTATGCTAAAAGGACTACTTTTTTTGGTTCACTGTTCATGAACTTCTTTCTCAATTTACCAGTTCTATGCCTCCTTCTGCATAGATTCTGCATTCCATCATCTCCATACTAAATGGTGTCTTCCTCCATCCTCTCTTTGATACACTTTTTTTTTTTAGCAGTTAGGGAGGCTTAGACTAACTCAATCTAACCTGATGGATTGATTTCTTTCATTACTCCTTGAGCCATTCTTGCCACAATTCTTTTCCTATTGAGTGTATTTGAGCATTGAAGTATGCAGTCAGATGTTACATGGCAAATGTTCATTTGGTCTGATGGCATGATACATTTGCTGGCTAAGATCTGAGGGCACAAAGTCAAACCAATAGTGTTGTATGGCTCTGTAGGTATCAAAGTAACTCCGTACATTCAGAGACTCGTTCTGTCAATTCGGTGTTCTAAATTTAAATCGATTCTTTCTTCAGCATGAGTTATTTCAGTGAATGAATTTGGGAATTTTTTTGCAATTATATATTGGTTGCTGCGTTTAGTATTAAGTATTTTATTTAGTATTTTAAGTATTAACAAATTTTGAATTTCTTTAACCTATGTTATTGCGTGTAATATTGACTCAAACTACTCATTATAGAGTGGTCACTCACTTCTGGATACTTGGACAACATTCATTATGTAAAAAATACATAGTAATTTTTTGCTGTTGAAGGTAGTAAAAAGTAGTAAAATTTGAAAATGAAATATCAGTAGATGTAGGGAGTGTTAAGTTGGGCAGTTTCAGTTGAAACTCCATAAAAGCAAACTTGGATATCCATCTGTCTGTAAAAAATGACATAATCTCAGTGAACTAGGCCAGAAAAGAGGAAACAAATGCCCATAAACTATCCCCCAATGTGCCTAGCTTCTGTCATCAGTAAAACGGAGAGATTTTTTAGTCCAAATAAAACATCTCCAGAGTCCAGACCCAAAAGTTTGCTCACAGATACGCAGGAAAAGGTTGTAGGCCGACCCACCGGATTTCTTGACTTTTTCCTAAAAGTCAACTGAATCTTTGACATGGAAAATGCTGTAGACTTCACGTATCATGACCCTACTGAAAGCTTTTTGTAAAATTCCACTCTAAAAGCTTACAGTGTAGATGAAACTCCACAGTATTCGGGGATCTACTTGATGCAAAAATAACTCGCTGGTCTCGCGCAAACAGTAACGATTAAGAAGCAATATGGTGACTACAGGCAACTTCAGGGGCTCCCTAAGAGCGTTTTAGGATCGCTGCACTTCATGATGTCCCCTCGGTATCTTCAGTTAAATCAACTAATTTGTAAATAACTTCGTTACAGGGCGTCTGACGGTGCAGGACTTGAAGATTAAAAAATGGGCCTGAGTCGTTTCTGTTGCTCTGTGCAATTCTAATTCACTGTGTGATATCAAAGTTTTGAGACTCAAAATTAAATTGACTTGATGTGCCAGTTGCATAATCTTTATAATCATTTTGTTTATAAGGATTATTCTTCTCCAATTTTCCGTTATGGGAGACAGCTATTTTAAGCAGCGAGTAGTCTTGTGCGCGTGCGTTTGTTGCTCAATATCATGATTCATCTTAACCTCATCTACCTTTGTGTAGTGCTGATGGTATCTCTCCCAGGAGCTGTTCACTCCCGCAATCTGACTGTATTTACCTGATGAAGTTGTGAGAGCATTAATTTCAACACACCTTTTAATGTGTATTCTCTTTATACCAGCCCTGTAATGGACTCATGAACTAACCAACGGCCGTCCTGGTGTGGCTGTCCTCAATTATGAGAAGACAAGCTCGTCATTGCAGCATCTGCTTCCTGAGTGTTCAGATATGCTGCTATTTGCCTCCTCCAGAGTGTGGAGACATGCTGTCCATGTGCAAGAAATGTTTACTGAAGGTTCCAGACTGAAATTGCTGGATAACTTCATGCCTGCTGATGGACTGGGCAGGCAAGACGATTGTATCACTACCATTCATGTTTAAGGAAAGTTAATCATAGGATACCATCAATACTTTTGTGTCTCCTCGGACGAAATTAACGTTCTAAGGGCACCTGTATGACTACTGCCGCTCCTCCTGAGTGGAAAAAATGATTGTGGCCAGATTTCATGGATACCTTAGTTGCAACCGATGTAACCTCTGTGAAGTGCCATAATGTCATCACAGCTGCTACTAATCCTTGCTCTGGTACCATCTGCAATTGAACTGGATTTTAATTTTGGTTGTGGTCGTGCAGGTGGGCGGCAGCAGCTCAGCAAGCAACTCCTCCCTTGGAAGTGTTAGTGTGGTGACAGCGCGGCAAGGCGGGCGGCTCTCCGATCATCACAGCGGTTAGTGTAGTGTTCGATTTAATCTTTTACTGCTCAAAACAAGTATATGGTCTGTGCAGAAGCTTACTGTGTTTTTTCTGTATATTGTCAATGTGTAATAATAATAGTAATTTATTCTAGCCCATCTTTCTTATGCTTCCAAATGTCTACTATGGTAAATTCAAAATCTGAAGCAAAGATTTAAACACCAACCTCGGCCTATTTCTACGCTAGTAACTAATTTTACTGATGGTGGTCTGAATTCAAATTGTTAAATGTTTTATAAGATCTTTGGCGTTGCTAGTGTGTTGTTGATCAGTTATGTGTTCTGCAAGCTAGGTACCATAACTGATCTCCAATAACTCTTTATTTCTGAGTATTATCGTGAAGTAGCTAAAATTCATTGTTTGTGATTAGGACCGCTGGGAAGTGCATCTGGCAAGACGTTCGGAGTAGTGAGTGGCGGGAGCAGTAGCAGCAGTGCTGCTGCAGCAGCTGCAGTTTTGCCTCCTGGCACTACCATCACTCCCACCGTTTTGTCCCCCACCTCATTGTCCAAGCATGAGACTCCCGCTGCTGTGCTCATCCAAAGACCTATTGCAGGTAAGCACCAACTCGAATGATCTTTTTTGAATTAGTTTCTATTTAGAAGAAATTCTTGTGTTTATGAGAAATAAATTTATTGTGATAAATGGAGTCCAGGTAACTAAATACTATTTTTGGGTTGTGTTATACAATAAAATATACTTATTCTAATGTGGTATATGTTTTGTGCAGGTCCTGGTAACAATTCAACTGGTCTTGCATCGCAGATTCACGATGGCAAGCCCTCTGTCACATCAGTAAGTCTCACGTGCAGCTTGTGATTTACCACTGAAAATTCGCCTAGCGCTGTTGTCCATGTAAAGCCTCTACGCTAGGTTAAAAGAAAGGCAGGCAAATCTGAATGTCTTAACGTTCAACTTCTCACACTGTATTGATTTTTGGCTAATTATTATTGATAATGTATTGGAGCAGAATTACCGAGCTATTTTACGTTTGTTGTTACGCACACACTAAACACGTTAAGTGCGGCTGATTAAACTAAAGTTCAATATTCAACTGAAATTAGTTAATTTTGGACATGAATTCTGGAAATAATAGAAATTTAATAGATCATGCCTTCATTCAGTTTTCATTAAGTGTTTTTATAAAAACTTAGCTTGTGACTTCTGCCTGGGCAGCAGTATTATGATATTCCCCTCAGCGACTACCGATGGTCACGTCGCACTCAAAGTGTTAATGAGCATGTCCTTTGGTTCAGGTGGCGGTGCGCCCAAACAGCGGGGTGACATCGAGTTCTGGAGGGCGCAGGCCCGCTGTGGGAGCTCTGATCAGCGAGAGCAGCAGCAGTAGCACAGCGCTGGCACCCTCACAACAGTCCCAACAGTCCGCGGCCGCTTCCAGCAAACCTGCCGCGTCTCCGCGCCCCACCATACTCAGAAAACGATCTGAATTTGATGTGTAAGTCACGGACTTTGTGTGTTACATCTTTTCATTTTCGTTTTACATCTTAATAATATCACTTGAAACATTAGTAATAGTAGTCCTCATTGTAGCGTAAAGCTTATTGGACTGTATTCATGATTTTTTAAATTTTAATGAACGAAAGCCTCATTTAACCAAAGTATTATTGGCTGTGCTATTTGGCATTTGCGCGGATAGCATCCACTGTTGAGTTTTATGTTTAGGTTTTTGTTCGCCCGGTCTTAACCGGCAAAGTGGTAAGCTTTAATAGTTAGGTTTAAGTTCCCGCCCATTTAATCGGCAAACTGGGCGGGCGGTAAGGCAGTAAACCTTACACAGGAAATATTTGGAATAGCTGATGTCTTCAATAGCATATGTAGAGATTATTAATTTCAATTCTCTGTACAGGGGGAGCAGTGCTAAGGCATGCCGGAACCTGACGGGTGCACTGTCGTCTTCAAGTGGCTCCCCTAGCGGCTCTTCGTCTTCACCGCCGTCTCCCAAGCGGCCAGACTCGGGGGGCAACAGCGGCGCCTCTACTGGCTCTGTCACGCTCTCTGCTGACTCTTCTCCTGGTTAGTTGCTCTGTTGTCTTCTTTAACCTTTATGTTGCTGATTTCATAGTGATAGACTTTGCTTTTGAATCTCTGACGTTTAAATTTTTGTCTTAGCGTTTTTTTCAGTGAAGGCTTTAACATTAAGGACAGTTCATACCCTTTGCAAATAGTAACTAGATAGTAACATCTTTACCAACTGCACAGTTTTTTTTTTTAATGTTTTTTTCCAACATGTTTTGTTTTTCTTTTCGTTATCATCTTTTAATGCCTGCCATTCATTCTCTGTGTTTTGATCTTTTATTTCAGAGATATACTAATAATTTTTTTTTAATTAGTAATTGAGCTGAACTCAGAAACGTTTTCTTTGTAAATATGATTAATCTACTTCAATTTGTTTTTTGTTTTTTAGGCTTCTGATATGGTTGTGATTCAAGCAAACTATTGACTAGTTCAGAAATATTGAACAGTAATTTATGCTCAGGTTTGCTCATTGAAGAGACTGAGGGGGCAGAAGAAGTGCGCGTTCCAAGCGTTTCAACACCTGCAGTGCTGCCGTCTCTCCTGGAAGGAATTTCGCCCAGGAAAAAACCTCGGAAACAAAAGTTGTAAGTAACTCTTTCAAATTTCATTGAAATGCACTGGACTAATGTGCAAAAAAAATATTATAAAACTTGATGCTCTGGAAGTTACATTTTAATAGCTGGTTCTCAACTATTTTCTATATCTTTAAATTATCCATGTTAAAATTACTACAATTTCCCCAATAATTCCCCTTAAGAGGGTAAACTGTGGGAATTTTTGTTGCATCTTGGAGACTTGGCTTTGCTCGGGGATATGAAGTATTCCTGAGCTACGCACAGACAGATTTGCTGATATTGTCTGTCCTCGTCTATATTTCGTCTGATGTCTGATAGTGGCTATACATAGAAAATCTCATTGATAACTTTAGTTGAACAACATAAAATGAGCGACAGATGTCGCAAGCGCCTGTTGTGGGTTTAGATTTATAATTAATTAGACATTACTTTCTTTCTTAATTTTCTGTCTCGGAATAGGCCACCGAACCGTTTAATGGACGTAGGTATGCAAAAAAAATTTGGGTTTAGTCTTTAGTCAGGAGAAGATCTGAGGTTCCGAGCAGAAGGTTAATTAGGGCTTTCGAACGTTCAAAAATGTATTTCATTGGTTTTTAATGAACTTTCTCAGTTGAACTCTTTTTTTTTCAGCTTTCTAATTTGTTCTTCTACTTCTGTCCTGTTTTATTAACTTTTATCAATCTTGTTTTTATGAGCAAGGAGCATAGAATCCAGTTTAAGAGCACACTTGTGCATGGATTCCCCATTCTTTTAATTTCATATTGAAAAGTGTCTTCCTATTTACTCTCCTTGGCACACATTTTGTCTAGTTAGGATGACTTAAACGAATTTATGATCTAATCAAATTATTTTAATTCTCATTTTAACTCATCGAGACGCCTATGTCTCCTTTTGCGAGCACAGTGAATCATGCCTACTGAGAAATTCAAACTTTGCACCCTTGAGGTGACTCTTGTTCTTGAACTCCACCAAGTTTCTCTGTGATAATCATTCAACGTAGCACCCCTCAGGGGGATACAACTATTGTATCTATGGGAATTAGCGCTCCCAGGGGGACTATGTGAGGGCCCGAGCTAAGGGTTAGGTAGGCTTCCTTTTTGTTGAAATAACATAGGTTTTTGCTCTGTTATGGACCATCTTTTTTCGGTTCACTGCTGTCCTGTTTTTTCAACACCTACTACTTTCTTCTTGAACTTTGATCTTGTTTCATAAACTTCTTTCTCATCTTACTGTTTCTATGCCCTTTCTGCATAGATTCCACGTTCCCTAAGCTCCATACTAAATGGTGCCTTCCTCCTTCCTCTCTTTGGATCGCCTTTGTAGCGGATAGGGAGGCTTAAACTAACTAATAATCTATAATCTAATCTTCAACGTAGCAGAAACGGAGGTTAATTCATGAACATTAGAATAATCATAAAGAATAACGATAAAGGTGTGTGATGAGCATTCCAAGGAGAAGTTTACTTCAGGTATACTTAGAAAATTTTATTCCGTGCCATGCATTGGTGTTTAAAATGTGTAATTCCTTCTTCTAGAACTGGTAACGAGCTGCAGGACGCGCCTCACTCCAGCGACGAAGAGGAATCTCGAGCACATAAAAGACTGAAACGAGAAGTTGGTGAGTTTTTAACTTCAAGCCGTAACTCGGCAAGTTGAATAGTATTCAGAAATTCAGTTATAGCTTCTTGAATAAAAAATTGGCGAACTACTCGGGTACAAGGAAAGCAACTGAGAGAATTGTCCATAGAGTAACTTAAGTTGTTTTTGTCTCTTCGTAAAGTAACGAACTAGTGAATGACACGTGTATTTTTATTCTTGTGTTTCACTCCTGTTAAGTGGTTCATATTGGGTATCTTTGCTAACTCTACCAGTTATGTGCATTAACATCAGCCAGTGCAAAGATGAAAAGTATGGAAAACTGAGCTCTTCTTAACGTATCTCTCCATTGTAGGGCAACACTCCAGAATGTATTAACATATGAACTTTCAGATTAAAGACTTGCCAATTCTAATGCACCAAAAATATCCTGAGCAGAAGGGGAAGATGCTGTTGATGGGTGCACCACATGGTCAGAACAGGCCTCCCATTTTCGACTGCCGCCTCTCTCGAGCTGCGCGCGCTTCCACGGTCTGGGCCTGGCGTCTGGCGGCTCTTTAAAGAATGGAGTCAGTGCCCACAGACCTTCCATGGGCCCCTCCAACCGCATCGCCTTCAACCACCGACACAGCAGCGACGCCTCCACAGCGTCAGGGGCTCAGTCACCAAAGGGAATCAAGAAGGCGCGGAAGAACCTTGGCAGCTCTTCTGGCTGCACCAGTGAAGCCAACGCCGAAAATAATTACAGCAAAGATGCTTGTTCCGACTCCTTAGATAAAAATTCTTCTTTGTCGTCTCCTGAATCTCCGTATCATAATAAACGGAAACATATGAGTCTTCTTAATTCATATTCTCGTACACATTTACCTCGAATTAATCATTTTGTACGTTACTCGGACGTCGAAGTTAAAAAGGAGAAGAAAACCACTGTAAATAATCTTGCTGGTCAAAAAATGGCTATGCAAAAACTTGAAGGATGGAAGGTAAGACTTGGATAGTCGTAGCTTTGCATTTGTCTTGATGAGAACATAGTTGATTTTGCTAACATGTGCGATAATTTTGTATTGGTGCATACAAGTAAGTGCATACTGGATTACGTTAATCCAAACTACTTCATTATTTACGTATATTGGTGTATACTTTTCATGGTTTGTAAGTTCCTGGTCACTAATATCATTTTGTTGAACAGATCATTCACGTTGGAGGCCAAGTTTCTGACCTCGTTGACGTGGAGCAGGAAGTGTCGACGCGCCTTAATGACATCCTCGACAGTCTCGAAAATAAAATAAGTGGACCCCACAAGGTGAGCCTGTCCTTTTGTTTTCTGCCGTCCCAGTAATATTCAGTACTGCTTGTTTTAATCATAGGAAATCATTAAAACGAAAATAGAGTTTTGCTCATCTATTTTAATATCGTTTTACATTTAGACCGGCTATTTACCTGGCGGAGAAAATATTTATTCATCTGAGGTGCTTACACGGGGTTAGATTACGTTACAGCAAACCACCTTCACGTCATCTGTAAGTCTGGTAAAGTGCCAGTGAGCAAACCTCAGTGCAACTTCGAGTTATTTCTCTCTAGATGAATTCATTTAACAGGGTAACACGATTTCCAGTGATGATTTGAAATGTGCAGTGTGGTAGGAAATTACTCATCAGGCCCCACAGGAGCACAAGATAGGTCATGTGCTAAAGTTAGGTTTGTTTAGCCTATGCCATGGATGGGCCCCCAGGAGGAGACAGGTTACCTCAGATGTAGATAGCGCTTCGGGACTCTTTATCTTTTGCTGTTTTTTCTTCGTCTTCCTTCCAGCCTTCCTGTTTTCTATCCTGTGTGGGAACCTTCCTTGTGCTAATGTTTATATTTTCTAGCTCATACTAAAAAATGGTTTCGTCTCTTCGTTCACTTGAGGTTGCCTTTGTTGTAGTGAGGGAGTCTAATAGTAACAATATCCATCAGGTTCTCATTTTTGAATGTAAATTGTGAAATTTTTGTATTCAGAATTAAGGTGGTGAGTTGTTAGATGTTTTTTTGTAAACATTATCTACCATGCATTTAAACATACAAAAATTACTGCTCAAGTAATAACATTGGATTAAGCTTACAATTTATTTTTAATTCAATGTATTGAATCGTGAGCTTATTTTTTCTAGCTGAAAATCAATTTCTAATTTCGCATAATGTCCCTCAGCATCACTAACTAATCTTTTATTTCAGGTTTTGAGTAAAGACGTCGATCAAATCTGTGAACTGATCAAAGCAAACGTGCAACGTTCAAAGATAATTGAAGATCAGATGCGAGAGGCTAAAGTGCAAATGAATAATTTATTTGTGCACAAGGAAAAAGTGGCCTCAATTTTGAAGAACTACACTGGTAAACGGCAGCTACGTAAGAAGGACAGACGGTAAGATGAGAACTTGTTGCCACTGCAGCTGGAACGTTACTAGTGTTACTCGTCTACAGAACCCATCTTACGATTCTTCATGTACAAAGTATATTTACGAGACCGTGTCTCAAAGTGGATTCATGCCGATTAATTGTTATTTTTATGGTTTATTTATGGTAGATATGTACGTGATAAAACTGAGTTAGACTTGTGTGCCGGGACTTAAACTATTTACGTGAATGACTGAGGGGCGCCTTTCAAAGTACGATTTTATCACCTATTGTGTACTCCATGGTATTCAGAATTAAATTTATACCAAATGTAATCTTAATGACGAATTCCTGTCTGCAATAATCGCGTGATTCTATTGTACTGTCTAGAATATTTATGAAATTCTAACCTTAGGCTGTGCGAAAAATTATTTTGAGGAGCATTTCATTGAATTTCATGGAATGATCATAGTTGTGAAGTATTGGATTAGCAAAAAAGTCTGCTTGATTTTTATCAATCTCGAATTTCTTAAAACACTGAACGCTTTTTGAATTATAAATGTGAACTTTTAATTTGATTCGTTGCTTTTTTCATTCAACTCTAGTTCTATGAACAAAGTCCAATTAAGTTCGTGCATTATTTCAAGTGCTGTACTATATTTATTCCTTTTGAAACCTTTTTTCTAAACTGCCCATGGGTGATTTATTCATCAATTTTTTTTGGGCGAGTAAAAACTTTCTTGACAGATCTTTCTGCTTTTTGGGACGTCTCCGGGTTCACTTAAAGAAACTTCTGTGTTTATGAGCTCGTGCGTGTTCTACCTGAGTGACCTCAGGCTAGTATTCAACTGTGATTTCCTTGAAAATTCGTTTTAATTTGTTTGTTGTGCTCAATGGTTATAGTTTCATTTCGTCGCCGTAATTTGGAGTTGAAGCTTGGCTGCCCACGGACTGACTTGATGTGTTCAAAAACGTTGGTTGGAAATTCCCTGATCTTCAGGGGAATGGAGAGAGAACTAGGAAGTCCTTACAAAACGTTCAAAGTATAAAATAAATTGCATAGGATGAAATTCCGGTTTTTTATTTTCGGATGACTTCATTTTTCGTAGCTGACAATGTGCGAATGCAAGAAACGACCGTTATTATACTTGGACTTGAATTCCGCTTTCTAAAGTAATACAAGTTTCATACGGACTTTCTAGTTCTCTTTTTTTTTGAGTGCTCAATCTATGACTTCTTCATCGTGTTTTCAGGCCGACTTGCTTTGTTTATGTTTTAGTAATACGTATGAAAGAGTAATTGTTTCTTTCCTGTAGGTTGCTAATTAGGTTACTGTTATGCTGCCTTGTATGTACCAAACTCCTTGACTTTAAATTATACCTAATTTAATATTGTGAGTAGTTGCTTAGATTGTATTGAGCTTGTGAAATCTTTGCTGCAGCATTCGTTACTACTAAATTTGAATGAAATTATTATTCGAGAAGACAGTGAAGCTTATGGAGGCATGTTTAAAAAAGGTTTACAAGTGAAAACGAAACTTTTTTCAAATGGTTTTGGCATCTTAATGTTTGATATAAAAATTTCTATACATTTACATTATAATTATACCGCAGAATCGGAACTGTAAGGCTTCTTTTCGTTCACGAAACCTAATATTTTAAGTTCAGCTTCGTACTAGTATCTACCGCTGAGATTGTTAATTCGGCGTCGAGTTTTGTTTTACACAAAAATTGATGTAATGAACCGTCTGTAATAACCATTGTGTTGGAGGAGAGGCTGCTCACAATTTCCAAGTCGTATTTCAAATAACGAAAGATTGTGACTCGGGGTGTTGATCTTTTCTAAATTCATTTGGTGTTAACATTTTATACTTGCTATCACTCACGAAGGGTCTTCGATTCTGTAGGTTTTTCACTTTTTGCATTTATAATGCAATGCACCACTATACGATCACGGCAAAAAATGTGTAGTACGATGTATCACTGTACGATCACAGCAAACCATTTGTAGTGCATTGTATCACTATACGATCACGGCAAACAATGTGTAGTGCAATGTATCACTATACGATCACGGCAAACAATATGTAGTGCAGTGTATCACTATACGATCACGGCAAACAATGTGTAGTGCAATGTATCACTATACGATCACGGCAAACAAAGTAGTGCAATGTATCACTATGCGATCACGGCAAACAATGTGTAGTGCAATGTATCACTATACGATCACGGCAAACAAAGTAGTGCAATGTATCACTATACGATCACGGCAAACAAAGTAGTGCAATGTATCACTATACGATCACGGCAAAAAATGGACAGTGCTATGCACCACTTCACAAGCACGGTGAACAATTACACCATTAAATTATCTATTAGGGGCATACCAAAGCGAATAAAGATTCTCGACTTTTCTTCGCTACCTAAACTTCCTAGTATGGACCGAAAAGGAATTTGTACCATCTCGTCGCTTACGGGACTGAGCTCCCTAAGATGAGGTGGAATTTATGTGCCATTCTCTAGGATCATGCCTTAATGTGCTGCACTTGAAGGTAATTTATAATCCGATGCAAAATATTTTTGGGACGACAATCATTTTCATTGATAGTGGGACGCTGCAACAATTGCAAGCGCACATTCCGCGTTAAACACTTTCCATGCGTAGATAAGGATGCTGTTGTGTCTATGCGTATTAAAAATACTCGTAAATTTAGTTGCATGAGAAAATGGCGTTTACATGGAATCGTTGTTCAAGCCGGTACGGTACCTCTTGACCCGAAGTGTACATGTAAATGTGAGTGTCAGAAGCTGTGAGAGCGATAACAGCGTTCCAGTTTTTGTTACATTCATCTCAAATGTGGCCTTTGCGTCCGGAAATAAAACTGCTTTCCCCGATCTTTGACTATTACCAAACTTGTGAATTACATTGTTTTCATGAGATTTTATTAAAATCAATGATTTTGAGTTTTATCGTCACTCATTTCAGAACATAAAAAAGTAATAGATGTTTTAAATTTACGAACAATTAGATTTTGTGTACGTGAATTACCGAAGCGACAACTAAATAGTCTTTGACTAAAATTGTCGTTAACTTAGTCAACTATTATTGTGTACGTTCGCGAAAAAAGAAAGTTCTGACCTATCTCAGTATTTGAATTGAAACAAAATTAAAGATTCTCAGAGCCTATCACGATTCTTCATCACCATCCGGAGGTTCTTCTTGGCGTAAATTACAGCCTCCAGTAGTTCGCGCTAACATTCGGCTCTGTACAGTGAAATTAATTTTATTGGAACTCAAATGAGTGTGGGAGTTAACGATGCATCTACTTCGTAATTCCAAGTCCAGTTACTCTTGTTGGATACTTTCAGATCAGTCACATGAATAAAATGACCTGATTTTGTTTTAGCAAAAATATGATGAAAACCTGTTTACCGGCCTTTGCAATGTACTTCATTATTGAACTTCGTTTTCCTCAGTGGAAACTTTTCGTATAATTTATTATTACGGTGCATCGCTGTTCACATGAAAGAGTAATGGTGCGTCACGTGTCTTTTCAGTGTGGACAAAGAGCATAATAACTGTGATGGAATTCATGTTATTTCATGACGTACAAGACTTAACACCTTAGAAAACGAAACTATTTTTGAGATCATTTTATATTACTAATAAAAACTAATAACATTTTATCTACATTAATCTTGCCATTAACAGTGTCTGTGTAGTACTATCTGATGAATTGTTCATTGTGTGAGAGACTGGAGAAATTGGCCAACAGCGTATTTCTGGCAAACAGCGAGTGATTGATACTTGACACTTCGGAATGAAAATTTGAAAGTTTTGGTAAACGTTGAAGGTCGGTGCAAATGTGACCGCGTGGGTGCGTAAAATTTTGATGTCAAGAACGTTCTAATGAAGAGCTTCCTTGTAACATGTTGTTTACCAAGTGACGTTTTAAATCGTAGATAAGCTAGATGAAAACTTGAAGTGTTGATTTGAAAAGTGACTTTATGATCTGTAATATTTTCTTAATGTTACTGTGTTATTAGCTGATTTTCCTTCAAGTAATTTAATTAAACTCGAGGAAATTTTGCCAGTGAACCTATGTTGAACGCGTGCGTTACGCCCTATTTTCGTTGTCTTCTATTTCGTACTGTAAATAATATAATTTGCCACATAAAACATGTGGGTTTATGGCGCAAGGTCGGTCCGAGCATTCGCGCGGCTGTAAGAATTCCACTCATGCACCTGACCTCTCAAGAATGCTCGGAGAAGGCAAACTTGGGATTTAAATCCAGAGTTTTTTATATTTTTATTGAGCAGTACTATGTAATCTGTTTTCTCCTGTTGATTGAAGGTTTGTCTGCGCTAAAAGAAGCGTTGACAAGACCATTACTCGCTCGAAATATTCTTTTCGAAAAGGACAGGGACTTGCACGTAGTAGGTGAGTTCGAGGCAGTGCTTCTGTGTCGCACTGGCTTTGAAAATTGAGAAAATGCTTCGACGTTGCGTTTGTAAGATACATGGTTTTGACTTGTTCGTATGTGTGACGGTATATTGATACTGTCATCGTTATCTTCCAGGTGCAGATCTCATGTTGAAATTTATGTATCGAGACGTCAGAATAGATTACGAGTATAACTCGACCCGACATTTGATTGTATTTTACGTAAATTTATATGAACATAGTTTGTATCTACTTCTTAGTGTAAGTATAAATTTAGTGTAAATTGTGTAAAAATTCATTTCTAGTTCATTGATGTTAGTGATTAATACCTTATTTTAAATTCATATAATTTCTCTCAAGAGTAAGGTCTCCATGATTCCATTTGGACAAGTACCCCTAGTGCACCTCTGAGCATGCAGAACCTTATGAGCAACAGGAGCGGCCATAAGATGAGACACTAAAACAGCAGCACTTGACAGTTTACTACTCAACCTTTATTAATCGATTCCCAGGGATACTTTCAAGATATGTAAATAAACTCGATCAAAAAAATTGACATAGTTACACGGTTTACAAAAATTTTGAAATATTTCAATTTGAAGACTGAGTTACGTTATTTCGTGGCCATAAGTTGAACAGCTTGAAAATTACGAAATTTAGTTCAATATTTTTGAACGCTAAATAACTTCTTCCGAGTCATAGGCGGTATTTACAAATTGTTGTAATTTATTATCTAGCTAACTGGCGACGTTAACACGTAAAACTCTATCTCCTGCAAAAAAAATATAATTTCGACCAAGTATGAGGAGAACGCTAATCTAGTAATGTATGTAGATATAAAAGGTTTATTCATCATGTGATAACGCTGAGATGCGAAATCGAAGTCATTCAAGAATGTCTGCTCGAGATAATTTCAAGATTGTAACAATGGCTAACTCATTTTTGCGACAGCGTCGTCAATTTTTCGTGAGTTCATTAAAAAAAATAGACAAATTTTTCTCGAGGAAAAGTTGCACTTGTCACAAAATGTAAGAGTTACCTACTTGGTGTCGTCTTATCCTGTTGAAGAAAACCCATAAGGCCAAATTGTAAACCGTGTAACTATTAAATTACGCATACTGAGCTTTTATACATTTCGTGAAAATTTTCTGATGAATTTATTCAATGACGTTTGAGGCAGGATCTGTTGAGTTCCGTTTTGTTCTTCATATAATGGCCGCTAGTGTATGAATGCTGATGGCTTTATTCATTAGCTAAAAATCTGACAGGCCTTTTTGTTTTGGACCATCTTCTTCGGTTCACTTACTGTCTTGTTTTTCAGCACCTACAATGATCATCTTCAACTTTTCTAATGTGTTTCATGAATTCCTTTCTCAATCTACTGTTGCTATACTCAAAGTGCATAAATTCCGCGTTCTCTTAACTCTATATCTTTTTTCTGCAACGCCTTCGCTCAATGAAGATCAAAGTTTTAATCTCCGAATTATAACTTTCAAAAAATTTTTGTATTAGTTGCCCTGTATGTAAGTTACATTCAGTTGTAAACAGTTGTTAGCATAAGTGAATTTCTACTCATGGTATCCTGGAGATCGAGCTCTTCCTAACGTTGCCTATTTCGTTTGAAAATATTTCCTGTCAGCATGTGTTGCGAACATTCCTCAAGGTGCGCTAAATTAAACATGATAGAAATACAACTGGTACACACTGAATTATATTTAATTTAATTCCTTAAAAATAGCAGTCGTCGCCGCGTAGGGCTTACTTTTTCTTCTTATCATGCACCGTGTACTTCTCATAGTTCCTGTTGGGATCGTAAGGCTCCCAGCGACTTGCCGGGAATATGTGCTTGTTCCGCTCGTACCAGCCCCGCATGACCACCTTACCTGCGCATAGTGATAGCCTCGGTTTCATTGTTTGTCTAAACATATCAAAATTATAAAACGAGTCATTCGATAAGTGGTGGAACAGGTAACAATAGCGAGATAGTGAGTGATTGGGAGATGATCCAATGGTTGGAACGTATA
The DNA here is from genome assembly GCA_014220935.1 of Platorchestia sp. MABIK. Taxonomy (NCBI): domain Eukaryota; kingdom Metazoa; phylum Arthropoda; class Malacostraca; order Amphipoda; family Talitridae; genus Platorchestia; species Platorchestia sp. MABIK. The sequence continues at coordinate 26,048 of JACJUY010000342.1, forward strand.
CTCAGGATAACAGTGTTGACTACAATTGAAGATCGGTTCGTCAGCTGAAGCTCGCATCAAATTGCATTCTTCACTGTGCAATTGGTTTCACATTCTTATCAAGTGATATGAATGAAATCACGTAGATATGGTGTCAAAACTTGGTAGAGTTGTCTAATCACACTAGTTTCACCGTTCATTTAATTTTTTCTTCTCTTTCTTCATTTACGTGGGAACATACTCCAACCACCGCAACTAATAAATATTTATAAATATTTAAATTAGAACGTATTTACAACACTCATACCTTCCGAAAGAACGCATATGAAAACAAAGATTTTATAGCGAAATGTTGAAGGCCCTCAATAATTATCACGATCCTCACTCCATCTAAATAATTGGTTTTTAAGTATTCAGCACAATCTAGTTCCTGTCAGAAAAAAACTAACTTACCTGCGTGCGACTCTTCCTTCTCCACGGTCGCGTCGCTGGTCATCCTTACGTCGTCCCGCACGTCAAAATGGAATAGCGGTCCACTTTTTCCACGGGCCTGCGGAAAAATATATTAATTATTATTTCATCTTGACTCCCTCTTCACTGACGAAAGTTTACGAAGATGAACGTAATTAGACCTTGTTAACATCTAAGTTATGTGTACAAGTCGCAATTAATAACATTGCTACTAAGCAATTGATTGAAGAAAATTTTGATCTCGTAAGCCGCTGCTGTACACAGTTTGAACTATTTGGCGGTGTAAAAATGAAAGGCACGTACACACATACGGCATCCGCTCAATATTGGAAATAAAGTCAGTCAATCAAAACTCGAGTTTAGGATTTGAAAAGAGTGCCGTGCTATCACTCTTATAATTATCTTGAGGGACCGAGACATTGAATGCAACCTCACACTGAAAAATATAACGAATGAAGGCATGAACAGCTATGACATCAGCAACGATGTCACCAGAATGGTTATATTTTATGCAAAAGATAAAGGAAGAACATCCCCCTGATTGCTACACCGTAAGACTAGATTAGATGTTAGTTTAAGCCTTCCTAACTGCTACAAAAAAAAGAGCGTATCGAAGAGAGGAAGGATGAAGGCACCATTTAGTATGGAGCTTAAAGGGAATGCAGAATCTACGCACAAGGTGCACAGAAACAGTAAGCTAAGAAAGCAGTTCATGAAATAAGATAAAAGTTGAAGAAGAAGGTAGTAGATGCTGAAGAACAGGACAGCAGTGAACCGATAAAAGGTGGTCCTTAACATGAAAACACTTTATTTCAACAAAAAAGGAAGCCTACTCAACTCTCAGCTTGGGCCCTCACACATTTTCCCCATGGGAGTGCTAATTTCTATAGATACAATAGTTGTATCCCCCTGAGGGAGAAATGAAGTCAAGACTTTCTTTTCTCAAGGTGACAAGACCCACATACGAGTCTCAAGAGCAGGGATTCTCAAACTTTTTTCACTCAAGAACTACTTTTATTACAGAAAATAAGCTGAAGACCCCCTCACATGTGTTCCTCTCAGAAACAAATATATATATCCACTGTCAAATTCGTTAAATTTTGACGACCCCCTGTCAAAGAGCCACGGACCCCACTTTGAAAATTCCTGCTCTAGAGGCATAAGAAAAGCAGAACGAGTATATTCTAATTCTGAAACTGGAGTGTGTGCTGGAAGACGAGATGTTTCTCATCACAACAATAAAATATGTGAGTAAGTCAATGAGTAAGGCTCACAAACCTAACAACAGTTATGTTGGGCGAGGCTTCAAGAGAGGATTCCAAGATTTTCCAAGTACTTCTAACCTTGTTAACGATGAAATCATAGAATGTGTTGTGGTGCGGAATGATGAGGTCCTCCTTAATGTACATGAGGTGATCGGCTGTGGCTGCCCTCAGCTCGTTGAACTCTTTACGCAGGAGGTCGAGGGCGCGCTGCAGGAACTGGTAGATGCTGTTACCTGCGGGGGTATCTTGAGTCAGAAAGTTGTCCAGTCTACGTCCAAGTCTCTCAGTATTGAAACCAATCATGTCCAAGTCTCGCAGTATTGAAACCAGTCATGTCCAAGTCTCTCAGTATTGAAACCAGTTATGTCCAAGTCTCTCAGTATTGAAACCATTCATGTCCAAGTCTCTCAGTATTGAAACCAGTCATGTCCAAGTCTCTCAGTATTGAAACTAGTCATGTCCAAGTCTCTCAGTATTGAAACCAGTCATGTCCAAGTCTCTCAGTATTGAAACCAGTCATGTCCAAGTCTCTCAGTATTGAAACTAGTCATGTCCAAGTCTCTCAATATCAAAACCAGTCTATGTGCAAGTCTCTCAGTATTGAAACTAGTCATGTCCAAGTCTCTCAATATCAAAACCAGTCTATGTGCAAGTCTCTCAGTATCGAAATATTATTAGCAACCGCGATTAAAAGTTTGAAAAACTATTGTTCCAAGACTCAGGGTGAGTGTGTACTTCCCACTTTCTCAGTTGATTGAAGTTTGTAATTCATTACTTATGAGAAATATTTATGATAATCCTTTGGCACAGTCTAGAAACTATAAGATGAATGTCTCGTTAATGATAAACAATGCAGTGATTACTTTCCTTCAATTTATTCTAGAGAAATAATTTGAATATTAGCCCATTTAATATATTACAGTTAATCCACTAGGCAGTTACATAAAATCTAACCCTCAACACCAGCGAAAAGCGTCCCCGGCAAAACGCGCGGGAAATATGTCGATAGCTCTCATGAAAAGAGATCGCCAAGAACTTATAGAAGATTAATGCTACAACAGAAACAAACAAACTAAACATAACCACTGGTGAGAAAAAATATGTGTACTATTTCAATTACCAAAAATAGAATAAAAATTGGATAGAGACTAGCAAATTAAAATAATCAGTTGTATATAAGGAACAGTGAAATGGAGACAACAAAGAAATAAGCACCATTAATAAAGCAGCATTAGATCGTTTAGCTGTATTTTGCATCTTAGAAACGTTTTACATCAAAGGAAAAAAAGAAATGACCAAATTCAAGTCAAACCCTGAAAGTGGTTGAACGAAAAGTGCTCGTTTTACTAGCTCTTGTACGCTTCATCAATTAAAATTTTCTGTAACAAAAAATTCTTCGAACTTGTTCGAATTAAAACGCAAACATAAAAGGAGGGACAGGTTCGGAGTCAACGGGCTACAGTCAAAACTTAACATACCATTAAACTTCAGACCAGCAAACTTCAGACATGAAATATAGTCTATAGTCAGACTAAAAATATAGTCTATAGTCAGACTAAAGGACCTATATAGTCAGACTAAAGGACCTCACAAAGCAAGCTCGTTTCAGACTTCAGCCCTCCCCTGAAAACAAGATCATCCATTCATACTCTTGAACCCCACAAACCACAACCCTCTGCTGACAGCGTCATTCAACTCCCACACACTGCAGAATTTTACTATTAGTAGTTAGAGGATCATTTATGAGTGCAAAGAGCGTTTTCTTGCCCCCAAACACACAAACTTCACTCATCAGTGAGCAGCAGCAATCATCTGTCGCCTTTGGTTAGAGGGAGCTTGCACTCCTAAAGAACCTAATGTTGATCTCAGGCTTCAAAGGACTCTCTAACACAGCTAGAGATTCCTCACGTATCATTCCTTCAATTAGAAAAGTAACGTAAACTAAATTTTCATTTTTCTAACAATGAGGCTTGTTTTGAGCACTTCACGAAACAGCATTTCGATCTTAGAGCCAAGCATCCTCACCCTTCCTCATGACCACTGAGCGCCGGTGGCCGGATCCGTCCCAGTAGCTGAAGGTGATCTCGATTTCTTCATTCTTCATGGCCTGCTGCTTATTCTCCCATTCCTACTGAACGTAAAATTGAACACTTCAATAGTTGTTAATAAAAAATCTAGAGCTAATAAGGCTGGAGTTTCAAAGGGCAGTGGAAAAGAAACCTGAATAATATTTAAGTCAATATGTGTATAATATAAATAATTATAATGCAATGTATCTCTCAACGGATATGAAGTTTAAACACGTGCAAAATGGCAGATTTTACCTAAGCTTATGAAGTTTAATTTTTCAACTTAAGAGTAGCTGACATGAATTTAGAATAAAATGCGATGAACTTTTGCCTTCACCATACTTGTTGAACTAGAAAATTTTGATAGTAAAATAATTTCATGGCCAAAAACCCTGAACAACACACAATACTGAAGCATTGTATGTTTAGAGTTAGACTCTTGAAATCAATTTAACTCTGTTAAAAGATAGTTCTAAAGGCCTACCTACGAGTACATGTAAGGTAATTCAACACCAACCCAGAGGCGTAATGTCCCATATCGTAGGATAATCAAACCTACAAACCTAACACTTTGGCCTATCCTATGCCTCCTGAGTAGTAGCTAAAGGGCGCATTCATGAATTTTCTTCTCTGTTGGAAGGATAAATAAAAAATATAAGACCAGCAGACAAAACACTAAAAAGTTACCATGAAGTAGTCAGAGCTACAATTATCTCAAACATTTATGCCTTATTCTTTGTTATTATTCTTTACGTCCCACGAACGCCCGGCAGGCCATATTACTATTAAATTACTGTACATGGCAAACTAAAATAAAAACAAAGCATTTCGAAATTCTGCACATCAGGGCATCAGTCTATACAAGAAGCGCGCTGTTCTAAATATATAAGGTAACCTACGATACTTTCCCGCATATCTATATTCATAATAAGAATGCTCCACGAAAAAACCCTGCGATCTCGTCCCACTTCACTCATTTTGCTCATCTACCGAGGGTTAAATTATCACACTTTGGACAAGAAAGACCTGGGTTTGATCCCAGTTCGGCACCGGGCAATGCTTTTACCAGATTATTTGCAGTTCTGATCGTGATTTTCGAAAACGAGTAGAAGGGGATTAGTAGGGAGGGGAAGCGGCTCAAATACATACTTATTGAGTTTGCACTTAGCTCACTCACTCCCTATCCTTAGATCAAAAAGCTGGAAAACAATATTTTTGTAACACAATTGTCATCGTGGAAAGTTCAATGAAGAGGAAAAATTTCCCTTGGTTTTCACAGTCACCTGGCGTAACTCCTCCCTTAGTCGGTTCTCTTCCTCTTCTCGCTCGCGGTCTGGCAAGAAGCTTGTATCTACGTCAGGATTCTTCATCATGCCAGTCACCTTCTTTGCTTCTTCTTCCTGCTCTTCTTCTTTAGAAGCTTCATCATCTTCATTGTCTTCATCATTGCCTGCGTCCTCATCCTCTTCTTCCTCATCGTTGAATGCAAAGCTTAGTTTGGCAATCTGAAATGAAAGCAAAACTGTCAGTCAGATCTTGGTGACCTGCATACGATGGATTGCTAATTTCAGAAATGATGGGGACGAAAATCCACTTCGTTTTTACGCTGCATCATATTGCACATAATTCAAGCCTTTCATTGTTACGTAGAATGAAATTTACGGTCTTCTTGGTCCAACTTGTCATGTTAATCCCATACACTGTATTGTGAATATTGTTTACAATGAATGTTCAGTTTGTGATCGAAGTTTCCTTTTTTTCCAAAGTATTATAAAAATTCTTTTCACCGACAGAACAATATTTCTACCAGCGTAAAAGTGTGATCAACTAATTTAAACATGAAAAATAAGTCATAAAAACGGCCTCACTCAAAAAGTTATGGGCAGTCTAGATTTTTCAAGAAAATAGCATGCACAGTAAACAGGTGAGATGTGAGGAGGCGAAGAATAAATGATAGCCATTTTAAATTCAATTTATTATTAAACAAATAGCAAAGCAGCCAGCACCTTTCCATTTCAGAGCTGCACAAAAATTGAAGCGTGAGTACAAACTTGAGTGAACTCGAGTCATAACAACCAACACTATAGTCTAAGAATAAATTAAGCATACACGTAATTAAGATGTTAAAAAGGAGCTACTCACCTTTCTTTTCTCCTCTCTCTTCTGCTCATTTTTCGCCTGGATTTCCCGATTCCTTTTTTTCTCCTCTTCCCTCTGTTTCCTTGCAAGCTTCTTCTCTCTCTCTTTGACGACATACTCCTGCTTGGCCTTCATTTCGGTCAGCGTCACCAGGCCAATAGTGGAGCTCTGAAACAACGGAAGAATGCTTCAAAGTCGTCTACGAAGCTGGTAACTAACGCTGGTATTTAGCCCTTCGCTGCATGAATTCTTAGAAATAGGAAAAATTCTTCCTTGCTTGGAAACTCTTTAATAGATATCCGCGTGAGGGGCGTGTCGAACACGTATCATATGCGTAAATTTTATGTATTTTACATTGCATTGCAGTATAAACCGCAGAAATCCACTGGTCTCAAATAATTATTTCTATACACGGCAAAATTCAGTATGTCATATTCGACACACCATGGTTAACACACCAATGGTTAACGTAGCCACAGTGGCAAGTGAGGTCAAGTTCGCGAGCACAAATACGATAAGGAAATACTTAAAGACAAGTGCTCTAAGACGCTCGTTACATGTCGCATTAGTAATGATCTACTGGGAGTAGGGACCATATTCGCGTGCAATTAGCCCACATGTACTTCTATTAGCTAAGTTCGACATTAAGTAATCTCACAAATTGTTCCTCTTAATATAAGGCTTGTGATGGCATGTCAACAATCGAATACGAACAACATTCTTTTGTGAAAACCAAGCAACAAATATTTGCTTTCATAAGCTTTGCCAGGATACATAAAATATGGAGAACGTAATAGCCCGAAAAATTAATCCTCACGAAAGTTTTAGCTAGCTAACAAAAAATTATACTGAGACTAGCACACTAAGCCGACGTTCGCGAGAAGGCGAGACATGAATCAAAGTACTGAAAAAATATATGAAACCCCTCATCAAAAATTAATGAGATCGAGTCACAAACATCTTCAATATAAAAATGTTTTAACTTCAAAATCTGCTTGATTTTGAAGATACCAATTTCCAAGTACAATATTGAACTTGAAAGTATCAGGTTTATAAATGATAAATTTGAGAAAGATCAAGTTTGAAAAACATTGAACCAAAAAAAAAAAATCAAGTTCAACATGAAATATTTACAAAATAAAAATATTTAATCTTATGCGTTGAAGTTCAAAAACATAGTTGTGTTTTTGAGTAGTACATAATAACACAACCTCCCATTCTAAAACGGCATACCTTGAGTTGCTGCTCGACGGCATCACAATGCACAGCGAACTTGTTCTCTATTTTGTTGATCTTGAGAGTCTCCTCGACCTTGCGTCTCTTCTGCTCGAGCTCTTCTTGCTCCCGCTCTCGCCGCTTCAGGATCTGCTGCGCGCGGCCCGCCTCACTGGCGGCACCTTTGTACTGGGCCATGGTGCCTTAGCTCCGTTTTTATCTTCTTGCTCTCTACTTTATACGCAACTGATTTTTTTTTAGTTCCGAGTGTATAATAGACTCCGAATTGGTCTTCTTGCTCTCCACTTCATTGGCCACCTTTTTAAGTTTTGGAGATTTGAGTGAATTAGTAGATATAACAGCGAATGACCTGATTTTTTTTCTGGCTCAGATTTACGAGTTCTTGATGTTTCTCTCAAGCACTAAACTCTTCAGAGTTGTATACTTTGAATTATAAAAGAATTTTGTAACCATGATGGTGGTAACAAATCAATGGTTCTCAAACTTATTTGCATAAGAATTCAGGGCGTGAAACACGGCACACGAGTGGGAGTCATATTAAAGATTGAAAAGTAAATCCCGCCACCATAGTTATATTTAAAGTTTCCTGTTATTTTCCCAACAATTCTAGATTTTACAAGAGTATTATCATCGTATCCACTCGAGATCAGATTGCATACCCTACGCTCCCCGAGGGATAATTCTTATAAGAACTATAGTTGTCTCTCCCTGAGGGGTGGTGAATGAAAAACTAGTTCTTTATCTAAAAACTAATCTACATCCACTCTAGTCTCTGGCACCTAGTTCTGTTAATTTTGCAGACTGCAGCTAAAAATGTACTAATTTTTCCAGACAATGAGGATGAGTATAATCGGAATTCCTATTTTTCCTAGAAGCAGCTCAGGGAAACACACACACCCAAACCGCGCTAAATCCTCGAGGTGACGCTGAGGAACGATCAAAATTGCAGCACTGCTGCGAGAGAAAGTAAAACAAAGGGAAATCATTTAAAATTACCATGCTTGAAGTAAAAAGTTCTTCTATACTTCATACAGCTGTTGACGTCACTGCAAGTTAAAACATTCTTGAAAACCTGATTCACTTAGCTTTTATTATACACCAAGGTTTTAATTTCCCAATTAACATAGCCTGCATCATTAAGAAGAAAAATTCGCTGTGGCGGCAAGGGGCGCGACTCCCTTTCTTCCTCGACTGCAAAAAGGAACTGCCGTAGCCTTCTACAATTTTTCTTCAAAAATTTTCGGATGAATTGTTTACTCGTTCATGTAACCGACGATTTCTCATGCACTGTTTTTCAGGAGCAAAGTTTACTGTCATGACATGGAATTTTCTAAAATTTAATGTCATTTTCTTTCATTCACTGATTAGAATTATTGTATCTATTTTAACGAACACTTAGATCAAAACAAAATACATCAATGTAGGGCAGGCAAAGAGTGAGCACCCTTTTATAGGACATCCAGCGTTTAAGTAATAAAAGACACACGTTTTGTACTCATCTTGGATTGGGGGAGCTCCAAATTTATGAAAAAAATGATTAATAAATTCCAAGACTTCGATCATACCAGGTAAATATTATCAACAGAATTATTTCTTTCTTTAACTCATTTTTGTCTATAGCTTGAATCTCCCCATCAAACTCAATGCGAGTTGCTATTAGGAATTCACGTATTTAATTTCAGTGCAAAAATAGTCAACATGAAAACTTTTGCATTTTTTGGTTTTCTAAGTTTCGTATCCAAATCTGTCGTGCGGGCAGCTCATTTCATACTTATCACTTGACCTAGAAATTAAGGTGTACGTTGTTCAAAACTTTTAAACTTAACACTAAATAAGAGTAAATCTTCATAATTTAGGCTATTTTATGGTAGGGACAATTTTAGGTCATTTTATGATGGTAGACAGAATACCTACAATGTGGTGTTTGCATTCTGTGTTCGCATAAATCGAAGTTTGAAACAACTAATGATTAACTCATATTGAATGATCACGACATGACACTTCTCCATATAACAGTAAAAGAGAAACACCAACTTTTCATGAAAATTTTTTAATAATGAAAAATGTACCATTCAATTTCCAGAGCATTACACTAAGTTGGACGACAAAAAAAATACAATTAGTAAGAGTAGACATATGCTTGGGGTAGAAAATAAGACGACAGATCGTACACAATTGAGAGTAAATAAATGAGGCATCACTAAGAGTAGTAGTTAACTAACCAGTCCGTCATATTGAACTATGTCAAACTTTTGAGGACAACATATATATTAAAAGTGTGGGGAACTAATTTACGAACCGAAATTCTATAGTGTCAACAACACTTAATTGAATAGTAAGAGTGACAGCATCAAGATTTCAGTCCAGAAATCTTCAACTAAACGTGAATAAGAAAAATTAACCTAAAAGGACCCCGAGTGTCAATTTTAAATAAGGTGTCCACAACACACACAAGTTGTGCATGCAGTTAAATGGGCTTGATCTTGAAGTGCAGACCAATGAGGGAGAACACGAGACACTTCAGGTCCTGCACCAGGTAGTAGAAGCATCGCAGCCCGTCTGGGTCTCTGCGAGGACACGTATGTTCAATGTCAAAAACTAGAGCAGCCAAAAATTCTAGTGATTGCTATGAAATAACTCTGTGGCAACACCGAGGCAGCCAAGAATATCAGTAGAGGAGTAACCTCTGAAGAGAATGTACAACAATAAAATCCAAATTTTTGTAATTTTTGAACAAATCTCCTAGAAGGACATTTTTATAATAAGCGTAATTCTCAGGAGACAAAAATTGAAATGCAAATTGGGCAGTCCAAGTGTGGAAGACTTGCATTAAAGGTCAGATGTACAGGACACAAGCCTCACATACATGTAACAGAAAAAATCGAAAAATGTACATGAATTACATTTTAACTCATTGGCCAAACTGTATGCATATATGCTGATGTACATGTGTGAAGCCAGGATTGGTTACAGTGGTAAGTATTAATGACAGCTAGTTTCTCACAGTGCAATGACAATTGTAGCACTATTGAAAATACCTACCACATGATACTCTTTAAAAAATCTAAATAATGGCATTAAAGCTAAAAAACACATTCTGAACACCTCCTCGGGGATGTTCTTCCAATTTACCAAAACATTATCCACTTAGGTTATATACTGTATGGACCATAAAATAGTAAACCCAAGTTTAAATGTTAACAACTTAGGATTAAGGTATTTCAGTTTCATTTGTTGCATTGCACACAGGGATATGTATCCTAACTACAAAGTTTTAGATCTAAGTATAAATAAGGTTCAAATCATCGGGAAATTTACCTTTAAATGTAAATTTTCACGTAACTAAACCGATCGTTATGTAACTAATAAAGGAGCAACGCATTTTCACTTTCAACGCAGTTTTTAATAAAGTTAGTTCGAAAATCGAAAAAAATTCGAACAGAGATTTCCTGAAAGAAGCTCTCCAACCAAGAAGACCGTCTTGAAAATTGCTCTTTAAAACTCTTTGCGTCCGCGTAGACGTTGTTGATGAACAGACGTTGCACCTTTTTTAGTAGCATAACGATGGATTTATCGATTGAAAATTTACATTTAAAGGTAAATTTTCTGGTGACTTGGACCTTATTGATACTCAGACCTATAGCTTTGTAGTCAGGATACATATCTCTGTGTAATGCAGCAAATAAAACTGAAATATCTTAATCTTAAGTTATTAACATTTAAAGTTGGGTTTACTTTTTTATGGTCCATACGGCATAACGAGATTGCTAGTCTACATACTGCCACCCAAACCATAAACATATTATAACATAATTAACGAGACTCGACCTAGAACGCCAGCACACAAGTAACCTCTGAAGAAAAGAATATTTAATGACACATACTTACAGCTGCTGACATGAGCAAAGCAACAAAGAAAATAAGCACATCAGTAACCCTTACAAAAATTATTGCAATCTAAAATACAACCTCAGCACATATTGTACAGGGTGGGGCGAAGGTAACAGAAACGTAGAACCACTCGGTGCTGCTAACAGCAATGAGGCAGCCAAGAAAATCAGTCGAGGAGTGAGTAACCTCTCGAGAGAGTGTGCAACCTAACTCGAAGCTGTTCACAGCAACGAGGTAGAAAGAATATCAGCAGAGGAGTAATCTCTGATGAGTGTACAACCTAACTCAGTTGAAGCTGTTCACAGCAACGACGTAGAAAGAATATCAACAGAATGTACAACCGAACTCACTTGGAACTGTTGACATCAACAAGGGAGCCTATTTTGGAAGTAGTGAAGGAGATGTGCTCATCACCAATCACAATCTCGAGTTCTTGTCGACCAACTCTGTCTGGTTGTGGCCACAGAGCGTCATCTTCTTGCATGATCTCAGAGTCGTCAATGATGCGGCGAAGTTCCTCCATCACGCAGCGCATCACGTATGCCTGTGTCAACAATCATGATCCATGAGAAATACACAATCCTGAGGAATAACCAACTTTCCCAAAAATTGAACAGGTCAACTTCATTCCAGACGGCACTCCAAACCAGCTTAAAACAAGCCATGTGTTGCTTGTTCATTTATATTATTTTCATTGCAGGGGAGTCAAAAATTAACATAAATACGGCGGTTGGACAAAAATGTGGACACTCATAAAAACATACTACCATGTCTAATACGGTGAAAGAAAACCATTGGTATCTTAAACAGCTATCAGCCTTTTTGAAATAGATAAATACAGGTCCTGCATGGTTTCCATGTTAATATCTCATTCTTCCTGTAAAACAGAAACAAGTTCTGATGACGATTTCAGAGGTGGATGGCGATCACGCACTTTTCTTTCCAAAATAGACCATACAAGTTCTATGATATTGAGATCTGATGACAGTGGTGGCCCTGGGAGATGCGACAAATCACCCACATGCTCACAAAACTAAGTTTGGACGATCCGAAATGTATTTTTATGGAACACACCATCACCATTGGAAACAAACATTGTACCTTTGGATGGATCTGATTGGCTTAATGATCACATAATCCTCGCCAGTAATATGATCTTGCACAGTTATCATGGAGTCCATAGGAAGCTACAAAATCGTGGTCAATGCCCCGCCATGTTTTACTCGTGGCAACAAGAAGTCTGCATAGTAGGCTTGGGAGGACGTCCGCTGGATGTTAATTCGGTCAGAAGTTGGAAACTCAAACAAGCCTCATTTGATCAAATAACTGTCTTCCATTGCTTCATAGCCCAGGTTTTACAACTCCAGCATCATTTCTTCCCTTTAACAAGCTTTACTGATTGAAAGATTTAGAATTGCAGCTCAGATTAGAAAACTCTGCTCATGTAGCTCCCTTCTTATTATTTTGGTTTTTACAGGCTTTGTGAGCAAAACATTCAGTTCAGTAGGATTTTTTTGCACATTGTCTTCCCATTTTTTGTAACACCCTTCTTCAATGACCTTCTGTCAAGATCATCCAACACAGACTTTTGTCTGCGTTGTGACTTTGCGGACGACGTTCCTCTTTTTTTATGTATGAAGTCTGAATCAATCACTTCTGCTACCTAAGTTATGGAAGCCCCTCACTATACAAGCACCAATAATTTATCAACATTGGAATTCATTTATCTCAGACATAATGCACTCATCACTACACAGAACACTATTCTGACAGTGACTGATGCTTGCAACGTACGGTACTGAGGACATGGTACAGGTGATATTATTGAGCAAATGCAACAGCACCCCCTACATGCTTTGATAAAAGATGTTTTTAAATCCAATCAAGCCTGATATACATCATCTTGTACATTCTTTTTTCAAATGCCTTATAACTACCACCAGGACGCAATGACGGTTACCCCCGGTCAAGTAAGTATCCATTTCCGACACCTGGGTAGAGTGGGGAATTGTGGCTGAGTTCTCTTTTTTCCCTACCGGGAGAACCTGCATTACACTACTGGGATTCCAACTGCTGACACCTTCCCGTGAAAGGCACATTCTTAACCATTCGGCCACGGTGACCACTACAACCAACATTTGGGTTCAAGCATGTTTTTTATAAGGCATTCCCATATTTTTGTTGAACCACTGTAATTGCAACTCAAGTCAATAAAAAAAAAACACAATTTTCAAGGGGTTTATGATGGCAAACAGAACATTTTATAGCAATTTCAGACCAAATTTTTTATCTAGTGCAGAATATACACAAATCACTAAACAAAAAAAAAGTTTCTTTCTATATAAAATTTATTTATACAAACAGGAGATTTGATGAATCTTAGTCGATTCATTAATTTTAAAAATTTCAAAGTTAAAGATCAGATCATAAGTTAGTTTAACCTTCCCTAATAACAATGAGGGTGTTCTTGAGAAAGGAAAGAGGGAAGCAGCATTTAGTATGGAATTAAGGGTATTGTGCTCCCACACCCTGTGCATAAAAACTGCAAGATGAAATGAAGATGATGAACCACATAAGTTGAAGAAGAAGAAAGTAATAAATGCTGAAACAGTACAGCAGGGAATCCAAAAACAAGGAAATCTTCAATAAAAAAAATCTATTTTAACAAGAGGGAAGCCTATCTAACCTAAAGCTTGGGACATCACATGTTCCCCCATGTGCTAATTCCCACTCACACAACAGTTGTATCCCCTGAAAGGCTAGAAGAAGAAAAAGTAATTTTTTTGTTACCATCATTCAATTTTACTTTCCCTACTTGAAAAAAGTAAGGCCATTCAATCTAAAGATAGTTAGATAAGCACAAACTAGATTGAACATGAAAAATTATACTACACAACCACAATTGTAAATAATACCTTCAGCATTAGACAAACCTCTTTACGGATCATGACGTCATTCTTGTAGTTGGAATTGTTGGCATAGCGGAGCTTGCCTGCAAAACACAAAAATTCAATGAAATAGAGAATTTAAATGTCTAACTTTCCTACCAATGGCTATGTAATGCTTTACTTTTACTTACTGTACTGTGTGTGATGCTGTCCCTACTGTATAATGTGTAATTCTATATTCTCCGTATTATTTGTATTTAGCATGATACTCTGCTGACTGTTTGTGTATGATGCTATACTCACTATACTTGCTTGTAATGCAATACTCATTTTGGAAGCTACAATATACAAATCAAACCTGAATGCAACGTAATAATCAAACTTGCGCACAATACAATATTCATCCTATTTCTGTTTGTGCCACACTGCCTACATATATGCAATAACACATCATATAGTAAGATGCAATAGGCATTGTTAACATGCATGTTCTTTAATTCCTTGTCTTGGAAGGCAATTGTGTAAGTACTATTACAATATTTGTTCAAGGCTCCCTATCCACAACAAATATCTCAAAAGAGCAGAGAGGAAGGGCTATTTAGTATGGAATTTTGAAAACAAAGAATCTATGTACAAGGTGTGTTTTCCCACAAAGGATATCCTGCACATCTAAACAGCAAGCTACAAAAAAAATAAAGACAGAGCAGAAGTAGGAGTGAATATATGAAAACAGCAATAAGCAAAATAGGCATTAAAAAACAGAAATCCTAAAAGCCCCTCTAGAGCTGAGATACCAATAAAATCTACTCCTGGGACATTAGTCTCCCAAAGCACCTAAATAGCCTAAACCTATGTCTGCTGAGAAGCTGATATTTGAAAAATAAGTAAAATGTGCATATAGAAGTAAAAATTGATCCAGGTTAGTAATGCAACAAATAGATTTAGCAAATTATATTGACTATTAAGAGTAAAATTAAGACTGAAAATGACTTCCACATGAGATGAACATTGTTAGAGACATCTACATTGAAAACATAATTTTGTATATTCCAATATCCATGTTTTCAATGAAAGAAAATTCTATTTGAAAAACTCTCAATTAAAAATTAAACTTCTAGAAGCAAAGCTTATGGTAAAATTGATGATACTCACCATCAGGACGGAACTCAAACTCGAGGAATTCGTGGCCAAACTTTCCTTTGTGTCCTACATAGTATCTCAAGTAGAAATCATTAGATGACATGATTGAAATTAGCACCTGAAAATTTAATCAAAACAATTATTAAACACAATTCGAAGAAATTTTAGCACTCAAAATACTGTATAGGTACAAAATTATTTCAATAAAATGCAGTAAAAAGGCAAAAATTCTACATAATTAATCTATCCCACAGAAGAATGGGACAACATTACAATTTCAGGGAATCATTGAATTTCATACTATTAGAACTAAAGATGGCAAGTTTACATCAAAAATCTTTAAGAAAAATCAGTATCTAAAAGAAACAGATATTAATAAACCTATAAATTGTGTAGATATGGTCTAATCTTGAGAGACATAAAGAGTAGTTTACACATATACCAAAACACATTCCCTCTACTAAAGAGAAATAGCCAAACAAGAACCAGATCCAATCATGACTCAACGTTCAATTCCATCTTCTACAGTAAGGCCTGAGAGCAAAAACCGATTTATTCAAACAGCTTCACTAAGGCTCTTTAAGCCTACAGCTGCAGCATCATGACAGCCCAAAAACTATCACCCGGCCCATTTGGACTTCATTACAGACTGCATCTAAGGTAATAATCATACTTGTGCATGATACAATATTCAACCTATCTTGGTTTTGTACAACATTCCTTACATGAATATAAGAGCATATCTCACATTGTATGACAGCATGCAATCACCCATTACTTTCTAAAAGGCTTCTTCCTGCCTCCTCTAATGGGAGCTATTATTTGGTTCTTCAAAATGTACTATTGATTGTGGCTGCAATATACTGAAAGAATATTTGTTTGTCATGCTAAATTGGTATACTTCTTATTTTGTTCAGCCTAAACTCTGTGCTTATAAAGCTTTATTTCTGTGTGCTACATAATGTAATTAAATTAGTCTTCTTAAGAATTACTTTTATTCTGAAATCTTGTAATGTGAGGTGCACATTTCTGCTAGAAACTATTTAAGGTCTTATTTCCACGTGTAGCAGAGACAGCAGTGGTGAGCTGGAGGGTGCAGAGAAGTAAACCATACAACCTGACTTGAGTGACTTACAATTGCTGATCAATTTCGGAATTCATTTGCAAAAATGAATAATGATCTATTTAAAAAAGAATTTCATAATGACATTGCATATATTTTTATTTTGCCCCTACCATAGGCCAGATGAAGTTTCAATTGCAATAAGAGCAGATTTTTCAAGTTTAAAGAAGTTAAAAAACAGAAATTTGTTGCATCTCAGGACCTTTATCTTGAAATTGTTAATGCAAATGATAGCAGTTATATAAAAAAATTATATTGACACTCTTTTACTAAAAGAAACTGTTCTCTATTATGAATATATATTTATTGCAATTCAAACTCTGGATGGGGCATGGCCACATAAAAGGTAAGTTTTATTGATACAAAATTTCCATTACATTGTTGAGCAGCTTCCATATAAAAAAAATTTCTGATGAAGTAAAGAATTAGCGTTTCTTTATCATTCATCGACTAAAATTTTCTCATTTGAGCAGCCACATTGGAAAAAAAAATTTTGTAGTTACAATAACACACTCAAAATAATTCTATTTCAGGGATAAAATATTCATAATCTTGCATCTGGCAACCCATAAGGGGAACGTCTACCCTAAATCAAGGAAACAGCTGTCATACTCTTTCTATGGAATTTAGATCTATGAAATTTGGCATACGTATGTATTTTTAGAAGTAAATAAGGGTGGTCTCAGTAACTTTTACCAATTTTTGTCATATTTATGGAGGTAATGGAGAGGGGGGAAGGTTATTTTTTAAAACTTATTTTCTCCAAGAGTTTTTCTTGTAGAGCAATGATTCAGACATCATAGGATGCTTGGATGCACAAAGAGTTGCTCTATCTACTGATATGAGATTTTTTTAATTTCATAGTAATTTTTGCTTAAATTAAATAATCTACAGTAAAATAATGACTTTTTCAATTTGCGTATCCAATGATACCTAAATCAATGCTTTATAATAAGTACTTTTTGAGAAGACGTCTTTTGAAAAGTACCCACTTTTACCCCCATTACCTCTGTAATTATGGCAAAAAAATGGGGAAAAGTTATAGAGATGACCCCCTATTTATTTCCAAAAATACATACGCATGCTAATTTTCCTAGATCTAGATTCCATAGAAAGAATGTTACAGCCATTTCCTTGATTCAGCTGATTTTATGGTAGACGTTCTCCTTAAGGATTACCAGATAAATGAAAAAACTTATAGCCAGACTCACAGAAGACTTTCCACAGTAGGCCATTCTGCCATGTTGATATACTTTTGTTGAGTCATTTTGCAACACAACCAGAGGTTAAGTTAGTAGAAGCAGCAACTACATTTTGTGAAGCCTTAAACTTCAAAGGCAGGAGAATGAAACTCTCAGTAAGGCACTTATCAATATACAGGTTCCATCAGCGATGGACCTCTCTTAAAATTAGCCGTGCCCAGAAGTCAAACAAAGACTTTCTGGTGCTCGTAAAGGCAGGGCGCAACAAAGACTTTCCGAAGCTCATAAATGCAGAGCGTGACAACAGCTTCCGGAACAAAACCCACGCGACGCACATTTCAAGATACAACAAATTTAAATAAAAATTCTTCCTTAGATCATATTTTATAAAGAATGCTCATTCTATATACTAGGCTTTATGCCTTTCCATACACAAAATAAATCAGAAAAAAGAATAAAAAAAGTGCATTTAGAAATGCTTTATTTTGTTTAAATACAATAAATGAAAATTGTTTATTATATGAAAACGAACATTTTTATCTTTATATACTACTAAAAATCCAGTTTACTAAATGATATATTCTACCTCATTGTACACCTAGTTCCATTTTACTAAGTAATAAATATGTGCTGCAATGTGATGGAATTTTTTAAATAACTTGTAAAGCAAAAATAACAAGAAGAAAATATGTGAACGGGTACCAGTATATGACGCTATGGAGCAGAATGCACGCAGAACTGAGAATTCATGTCTGAGAAGGTACTTGGAGAAATTCATCCGGTTTCAGCCCTAATCTTTCCATTAGGACTGAATTTCTACCATCTTCCCTATTTGCTAACTTATTCTTAAGATGTTCTACATTTTCAGGATTTCTTTTTAGACTACAACTAAGTGCAAAAATAACAGCTTCTTGAATAAGAGGATTGCCTTCATCCCGACGACAGCTGCAGAAAATTTCCTCGAGTCCGCCAAGGGAGCATAAAACATCTTGATTTTGTCGGTGATCATTCACAAGATTGCCAATGAGCTGAACAAGATCACACCTTAGACCAATTCCAGCAGCTTCAGGAATCAATTTCTTGCACATCCATGGACCAGCTGTACTATCTTGACATGCTGCATCACCAGGCCGAAATGTGGCTAGATTAAGCACTTTCAGAAATCTAATTGAAGTGGACAACAGAGTTGCTGAAGCATGAGCTCTTAAATAGTCCCCATGAGGCAGAGCTGTTGAAGCACAAAGCATAGTGGCACAGACTTCACGTAGCACATGAGGATTGCACTTCTTCAGATGGCCTTGGTTATTAGTAAGAACAGCTTCACATTCACAACAGTAAAGGTTGCAAAGGAATTTAAGAGAGTCTTCACTGGCAAGGATGTTATGCTTCTTCGATGTTCCAGATGCAATAATTGCTTGGCACACTGACAGCACAAGAAATTGATTAACGTCATCAAGATGAAACCACACATCATTCAAAATTTGATGATCAGAATACTTGCATATAATATGTTCAAGACAAAACAAAGCAAAACAAGCATATTGGCTCTCTTCAGAATAGATTCGGCACATATCTGACACTAATTCATTGGTCGGAACAGCATCCAAAAATGGCCTTGCCAGAGAGTCCTGCAGTAGGATTGCATGAATGACAGCACACCACTTTTGAGCCACCATAACAGGGCAAAACTTGAGAATACCATAAATGCAGTGGTAATCAAAAGCAGTGCAAAGCTTGCCTACTGCTTTACCATTGGCAGCTGTAAGATTTGCAATGCAAATCACAAATGCATTAGCCAAATCTTCTTTTCCATTAGGTAATTTGACTGATATAATTGGCCTATTATTTTCAGGAAATATCATCTCCACACAGCTTTTCAAAGTGGCTACACATTCTTGTGAGCTCCAAATCATGTCTTGCAGATAGCAATGCTCAATGCTAGAAACACTGAGGCGAATGTTATCGAGTTGATTCTTGCAGTCACAAGAATTTTGTACGTCTCCATTCAAGTGTCGTTTTAAGCAAGCTTTCAAGCTTTGGAAATATTTGAACACTGAATGATCAAGCAATTGATTTTCTTGTTGGAACTCGGAACTTTCAGTCATTTTGATGACCAGTTATGCTATGTTGAAACTCTGAAATTAAACAAAATCAATAAAAGTTACTGTTTCTCATGCTCAATCACTGTTTTCTCAACTCTTCATGATTTTCACTGGAAATAGCTAAAGCCACCTAATCACACAAATAAAAGATACCGTGAAATTCCAAAAACAACCGAATCTAATTTTGAGAGTTGACTGCTCTCAACATGACAGAATTATACAAGGCTATTTTTTTCAACAATAAATTTACGACACCACCGATGCACTTGTACGCTGATTATGCACAGAATGTATGCAATATTTTCTTAATATTTTCCAACTATTAACAAGTACTAGCATAAGTCCAATATAAGATAAGTCAATGTTTGATGGAACATATAAATTGACAGCATGAAATAGCATTACTCTTTGCTAACACAAAGGAATGGATGTAATTGCTATATTTCATGATAGGTTTTCACTTCCAAATTTTCCTTATGTTAATGCTTTACATGCAGTTGCCAAACAAATTTCTCAATCTTTATAATTCTCTTGACTAAAATGTTTTTTTCACAAATACAGTACTGGAACACGTATCACAGGTACCTATGCCTCTCAAGCACTTGAAGCTATTTCAGGGTTGACTGTGTTAAGCTACTACAAAGGTAATGCATAATGAAGAAATCCATTTGTTTTTCATGGTTTTCTAAGAAAACTTTCAGCATAAAATTTCAGATAAGCAGAGGGTAATTTAAGATTTATTATATTCAAAATAAAAAGAAGAACCGTTTTAGAGAACATTTATTAAAGCAAACGTTTTGGAATAAAAGTATTCCATCATCAGTGCTGGAAGAAATGAAAAGTATTTTCAGTCATAAACAAGACGTTTAAGGTCTGAATAGAATTACAAAGTTTTGAGGCATGACTCCTGAGAACATTTGTTATATGAACATTGTCAACCTCTGTTACACTTGAAAATTAGTTTGTATATACTTTTAAATACTTTCTGTAAATAGAAAATAATAAAATTTAGCTAAAAATTTCTCATTCACATAACTGTATTTTCTGAATAAAACAATTAAATAGTTTTAATAAGAACTTCATCAAGATAGCTAACTTATAATTAATTTTGTTAGGTTTAGGTTTCCTTCCAACACTATCCATATCCATAATATCATTCACATTTATCTGGTATACTTGTTAAACTTCAAACCTTTTTTTGATTTTTGTAACCATCCATATTCACTTTTATTATAAAATTAAAATGAAGCAAAATTTAGTACTTAACTTTCAGTAATAAAAAATAATAGATTATAATAATAACAATGATAATAAATAAAATAATAAAAATAATAATAATTAAAGATCCTGCCTTTAGAGAATAGTATTAAAAATTTTCATATCATATTGATCAGATTGAATTTGTCATTAGGAAATAAAGAAAAACTCAACTGCTTGGTCCACTTTACATCAATTTTTTATGTTTTATTGAGGGAATGTTCATCACAAATATTTGTACAACAGAAGATGAAATATTTTACAAAGAGGTAACTAACAAATTCTTTAAAGTTTGTTGCTTGTATCATGGTAATTAGATTGAAATAAACAACTTTTATTCTTTATACTTTTCAAAGGAAATGAGTATTTAACAAGTTATAATGGTAGGTTACTCTATGGCAATTCCTTTGTTTTGAGGGGAGACTCTTGATGGCATTTCTATCCGACAGCTCTAATATGCTCCAATGAATGTGACGTTATGTAAAGTTACGTTAGGTTATGTTGGATTAGGTTTGGTTAGATTTGTTATGTTACATTAAATACGCTACTGCTATAACTCATTAAACTTATTTGCACCAGAAAGTGCATAGAAGAGAAGTAATTTATTTTTGATCTAATTACCATGATACAAGCAAAAAAAATTCAAAAATCAATTAGTCACCTCTCCTTCACATTTACCCAAAAACTATTTTCAATTTATTATTTTTATCAGTTTTGTTTGCAATATATTCATTTTTACACTCGAGCAATAATTTCTAAGACGGAGAATTACTATTGCATATAACTTGACTTAATTAAACATAGTTAAGCTAATAAACTCATAATCAAAATAATTTTTTGTTTAACGTAGACAGTAACCTAGTTAATACCATCTATGCTCCACCCACAGAAATAATTTTAAAAAATTAAATATTTAGTTAGCTTTTAATAATAACTTTGGGCAACAATTTTAATATTTGTGCAATATTATAGATATGAATTCTTACTAACACCAAGTATGCAGTGAATATTTTTTCTTAAAGGAATAAATTTTTTAAAACATAGCCAATTAAGACAGTTTTATGAAAAATTTCAACTTCATTTAACACTTTGACTGCAGCAACTAGATATTAAGTTCAATACAAAACTTAAATTCAACCTCAATTGTTGTAGGCTATTTGGAAAATACCAAGCATGAACTGGATTGTGCCTTCATATAGTTTTGATTAAGTTTTTATGAAAATTGAGTTTGTGGACTACTGGTCGATCGGCAGCATTATGAAGCTTACCTCCATTTACCACCGGTGGTGCACATTGCAGTCAAAGTGTTAAAACCTCAAGTATGGCTTTACGGTCTTAATGTGAAGCTAAAAATATTCTGACTCTTTCCTACTTTTATCAATTGAATAATATGAAAGAAATTGATTTTTTTAAGCAAAATCTAACATCAAGTTGACAGAGGTAACTCCAACTGAACATAACATAATAAATTAATTAAATCCCACAAATAAAGCATTTAGTATATTTTATATTAGAAAGCAAACGATCTAAATACATTACACAAAAAAAGAAAAAATTATGTCTCATGTTCATTTCGGTAATTATGATCACACATGCTGGGAAACAGTGTACAACACCATCTGAAAAACTTTGTACAATGAAATTATTTTGTGCAACTACACACTAGTTAAAGAAGTAAATTTTTGCCGATTTTTTTCCTCTCCCTTAATAGATAAAAAGAAGTGGCTTGCAATGCGGGGTTTTGGAAGAAAGCTATTATTTCTAATTAAAATGAACAAGTTTAGACGACATGATTTACCCGACACACGCATTCATGAGCGGTTCTACTAGAATATCAGTATTAATTGTCTACAGCGGAAGAACCTACTAAAGATTAAACACTGCATTGTTCAAAAATAAGCTGAAAACCTCTGGGAACGTCGTCAGGAATCTTCAATGTAGAGGAGCAAAAATTTAAGTTACTATTTAAATGAAAACAATAAATTATTTTGGCAAACTTTAAACCCATGAATTCAACATGTATTTGGCCTGCACGTGGGCATAAAATTTAAAGCGCATTCAAAAAAATTAAAGGATTTGTTTAAAACCGCTCAAAGACCATAATTATGTAAACAATTATAATTTGAACCAGAGTTAACTTAAAATGTCCACCGAAAAACAATCATGGAATCATTCTAAACTCAGACAGTACTTGTTGATTTACATTTTTCCCACAATTATGAGATTTGTAGTAGGTCAACAAGCTTTTTGTTATATGAGTAGGCATACGTTTTTATTGCAAATTATTCATTTACATTCTAGAAAAAGCTCGTTTTTATACTCCTTCATGAATCAGGAGCAAAACGTGACATTTTGGGCAAGAAGGTCCCTGGTTCAATGCCGCATCTGAGAGACACAACCGAATCAAACAGTCCTGCTGATGATGCAATGAACGAAAAAGAAAAAACGGATGGCTTATGTTATAGAGAAAATTTTCCCACACAGTGAGCTAGCTTAAGTCCACAATACCAATATGGCAACTTCAGGAAAAATAGAATTTTATTTTCAAGTGTAAATCTACATTGAACCCTTCACCGAACTATGCGGGTGCACGAGGGATTTGTTGGTGTTTCAGAAACTTGTTCCTGGCTGACGAAGCATTACCTAGACTTAAATTCAGAATATCAAGACAACTAAATTCTCAAACTAAGCCAATAAAAATTTTTCACGGATTCTTGGTTACTCAGCAGTGTTTCGTCATTAACTTAAAATCATACAACAAATTCCAATTGGACTATAAATATATCTGATTGAGATCAAGTTGATACATTTATAATGCTAGGATGTCTCCAGAGTTACCTCCATTCGAGCCTGTACCCATTTCAGATGCAGTATTTAGATGGGGAGGCGAATTGCAGTTGTGTTCTGCCTTCGCCCTGACGGATAAAAGCCCTGGCTCCGCTATGTGGTGTAGTTTTATTTCATCAAATTATTCATATGACGAACGAGCGATCTCAGTCACAAGGTCACGTCAATTGAAATGAGATTATTAAGATTTCACCAATTCAGCTTCCAACTGACAATTCTCAACACAACAGCCTAACATCCCGCAAAAAGGAAATTAGGGTCTAGAAAAGAATGACAGCCTTTAGAGGCCCGTGATTCACAAATCTATTCCTTTTGAAATAGGCAGAGATAATTTTACTGGGTAAAATTTCTGCTCGATAAAAAAAATTCTAACATAATAAGTTTTATACGCACGCCAATGAGAAGATACCGCGCCAGAATGATCCATTCGGGTAGCACCAAGCAACAGATGTTTAGATGCATGACTGGCAACTCCATCCTATGCCATCATTTTTCAGGGGTAATCAAGATTAAAAACCAAGATATTATAAAATAAACACCCTGATATTTTAGACTAAATAATTTATTTCGGTAAGAATACGAAACATTATCGTCCGCAGGTTACTGTTCTGACACACATAATTACAAGCAGCTGTGCAAGGTTGTGTAAGCAAATGAAAATTACGTAAATTACTGAATGGAAAATTCATAATTTAAAAAATAACATTGGTCTTAATTTCCAAACAGAAAGGAGTCTGACACCATTTAGCGTATATTTATGATAAGTGTACATTGTCACAGTGAATAAAGTATATTGCTTTACTAGTAGTAGTTCGGTAGTTAGTTCAAGGGTCAGTTTCCATTGGAATTGTTTTTGCAGAGAAAAGAGTAGGGGCCATTCAGTATGACCCAAGGAAAATGTGAAATCGATACACAAGGTGGATTTCCACATAGAATACCCTGCGCATAGAAAGAAAAAATTTGGAAGGGATAGAAAAGACGAAGAAGGCATGAATCTGGAAGAAGTAAAATAGGCATGAAAGATAGACGATGGCGAAGAAGGCACGAAATCTAGAAGAAGCACAATGGACGCACAAAAAGAGAAGGCCCAAAATGCTCTTTATAACTGAGGTAAGCTAGTAGCATTCTCCCTGGGGGCGCTAGTCCCCCAAACATAAAATAGACAAACTAAACTAACCTCAATTTATTGCCTTTTTTCCCCAAAAAGGGTATCACGTTACTAGCAAGTCAAATTCCCATGGAATCAAAATTGATGAAATACTGAACATAACTTGGAACCATTAGCATCGTCAAAATTGCATGATGAACAATTCAGTCTAACTTTGAAGGGTAAAAACCGTTCAGTAAAGAGTAATAGGGAATTAAGAGAAAATTATAAACACAGTATAAAATAACCAAACACACTGAGAGCTACTTCCACAAGACAATTAAAAAATTACAACTTGAAACAAGCACGCGTGTATTATGAGCGAAACCCGACACAAACTTGTACACAACGATCATCGGAGTCAGAGGAACGCCAAGTCCTTGCTCACGAAAACGAACGCAGTAGGGATACGCATTCCATAAATAAAAATCCATTCCTAATCAAACAAAATATTTTCTGCTATAGGGGTACACAAATGGCTGCATGTAACAGGCCCGCTGCTAACCCACAAAATCAGAAGACAATTCTCGATCCATTGGGCGACATGCGAGTCGCAGATTTTGCTTTTCAACACTTCTTTGAGATGGCTGACACTGTTTCAGGCCATTTGCCATGATGCTTAAACGAAAGATCAGTTTACCAACAATAGCGAGGATCTTTGCCGGGTAATATTAGCTATTGATTCCGCTTACTTCATTAATACTGCTTAAAATGAGTGCATGATGAAGTTCAGTCAAAAAACCAACAACGAAGGCACTCGTGCGCGATAATGATCAAACATATTCTTATTTACCACTTTGACTGCGGCAGCTAAAACTGAAGTTTAATATACAACTCAAATTAAAAGTCAATTGTAGTAAGCTATGTTGAAAATAGCAAACATTAACTGGATCGTGTCTCTACTGATTGATTAATTGATTATAAATTAGTTTTAGCCTCCCATTACCACAACAAAGATGTTCAAAGAGAGGAAGGATGAATGCGCCATTTAGTATGGAGTTAAGGAAACGTGGAATCTATACACAAAGGGTGCTCCCGCAAAGGATCCCGTGCGCATAGAAACAGTAAGATAAGAAGGAACGTTGTGAGACAAAAAAGTCGAAGAAGAAAGTCAGAGTTGTTGAAAAACAGGACAGCAATGAACTGAAAAAGATGGTCCTTCACAAAACAAAAACATTTTATTTCACCAAAAAGAAGGCCTACCTAACTCTCACCTTAGGACCTCACATTTTCCCCCTGAGAGCGCTAATTCCTTAAATTACAATTCTTGTATCCCTCTGAGGGGTCGTGCCTTTACTTAGTTTTCAATATTTCTGAAAATTGAGTTTGTGATTACAGGTCAGTGAGCGGCAATATGAAAATTCTCTCAGTGACCACAGAGGAAGGATAAAGGCATCATTTAGTATGGAGTTAAAGGAACTCGGAATCAATACACAAAATGTGTTCCCGCAAATAATCCCGCGTGCCTGGAAACAGCACGTTGTGAAGGAAGGTTAGGAAATAAAATTAAAGTTGATGAAGAAAGCCAGAGCTGCTAAAAAAACAGGTCAACAGTGAACCGAAAAAATAGTCCTTAATGAAACAAAAACATATTTCAACAAAAAAAAGGCGTATCTAATTTTCAGTTCGGAAGAACACATTTTACGTTTTCTTCCCGGGAGTGCTAATTCCCATAGACACGATAGTTGTATTCCTTGAGAGGAATGCAATGCCATACTTCCATAACAAAAAAATTTTACAAATAAATATATATAACAGTCAGTGAATAAATTTAAAACCTGCATAATAACTAAAGATAACAGGTTAATAGTCAACTTATTCTCCTATTTGCAGCAGTTACAACAGTTGCATAATCAAGATCTTCAAGCATACAAATTCATAATCAAGATCTTCAAGCATACAAATTAATAATCAAGATCTTCAAGCATACAAATTCATAATCAAGATCTTCAAGCATACAAATTCATAATCAAGATCTTCAAGCATACAAATTCATAATCAAGATCTACATGCATACAAATTCATAATCAAGATCTTAAAGCACACAAATTCATGAAGAATTAGTACAACTGACAAACCAACAACAAAATCATGCGGACTAATTTCGCTTCAGGTAAAGAAGTTTAGTACCCACACCAACAAGAAAATGAACACAAAAAAACGTAAATTTTAGATTTGTGTCGGACAGGCACCAGTAACTGTGCCTCCAATAGTCAGCACACCTTGGTCTTAGTATACCTCTGTCAAGATTATTACCATAATATTTGGAGGGTTATCACTAAGTAGGCTACGTAGACTCGTCGCAGCTTTTGCGATAGAAAAAATGTGAAAAACCCTTGTTTCCAAAACTTAACACATTGGGTTTTGAAAAGCTTCTAACGTAAAGGAGCTTCTATCTGATTGGCGAAAATACCCCAGTAATTATCCCAACATTTATTCGCATTTGATACCTGGCGCGTTTTGCTGCGCGTCATTTCAGGTCGTCAAATTGAGTGCTGCTTTTCTGCCATCAGAAAAATGCCAATAAGACAATGCTATCAGTCAGTGCAGCGTGATTTGGTATCAAATAAGATGCATTAAATATAATTGTGGCATTTTTAAATTTAGTCAGACTTATAAAATTACATTTACACACATAATTTGAGCAAAAATATTTGAAACTCATTAATTAAATGAGTTTGACCAGCCTGGGCTTTGATTGCTATCACGAAATCCCTCCAATGATTTTGAATACACTATTATTATTACTCTTTTATTATTTCTGAATATTATTATATTTATTAACTTGCGAGAGGTGGAGTGTTTGGAACACTGGATGTGAGAATGCATGCTGAAGTGTTAGAGGAGGTAGAGCATTTTAGGTACCTCGAGTCGGACGTGGCTGTGAAGGATAGTATGGAAGTAGAAGTGAGGCATCGAGTGAGTGAAGGCTGCAAGACATTCGGTGAAATGAGGAAAGTTTTTGAGTCCAGGAGTTTGAGTATGAGTGCTAAGAGGGGACTGTTTGAAAGCCCAATCATGCCAGTTTTGCTGTATAGAGCAGTCTTAGGGTTTGAGAGCTGCTGAGAGGAGGAAGCTGGATGTGTTTGAGATGAAGTGTTTGAGGAGCATGTATGGCGTAACAAGAAGAGATAGGATTAGGAATGAGTTGGCTAGAGGGCAGACGGGTGTTGTCAAAAAGATGAGCAGGCGGGTGGATGAAAGAGTGCTTGGATAGTTTGGGCATGTTGAAAGAATGTATATTGAGCGGCTGGTAAAAAGATTTATACGTCGGAAGTGATTGGTAGTAGAGCGCGAGGTAGGCCACGGATGAGTTGGATGAATGGAGTGAAACATGCTTTGTATGAGAGGGGTCTGACTGTGGACGTGGCGGGAGGGATGACTGGGGATAGAAGTGAGTGGAAGCAGTGCATAAGGAGGTAATTTAATTTTTTTTTTTTTTGGCGCTGTCACTGGACACTGAACGCCTGCCCGCGCGTGATAGTTGACCTGTCTTGTGCGGGGGGAAGGCCTGCACTCAATGAAGCGGTCGGGGTAAATCAACTATGGCTGTCGGGCCTGACTGTGGAAGATGGTTGTGCGTGGCTGCTACTGATCTGGGCAGTTCTGGTGCGGCCAGTGCTGCCTCTCTCGCCTCCAAGTGACTAAGGGTGATTGATTGTGGGCTAGTGAGCAAAGGTGATTGATTGTGGCCTGCTGTCGGCTACCCTCCCGTAGGGAGGAAAAGCCTGGTATATGTATGTATTATTACTCTCAGGTATTACAGTACAGTAACATATTACAAACATTTTTTCATACTTATAACGCTAAAGTAGTTCCCATACAAGGATGTCAACATGTTTAAAACAATATTTATATATATGTTACATTTAAAATAAAAAACATATTACAATTAGTTTTAAAAAAATTGAACCAACACAATTCTCGAAGAACTTACTCCCCTTGCTTCTAAGACCTAGCATTTTCCAACATTTCGGCCACCAAAACTTCAAAACCGCAGGGAAAATATTCTAAGGAAAAAGTTATAACGGTCAAGATGATGGTATTTGAGATAACACTTACATCAGTGATTTCACTCATGCCTCTGAATTTGTTTGCTTATTTCAATTGCAAAATTTTAAGAAATCTCAAGAGATTTCCTCAGCACAAAATACTTGGTTATCGGAAGAAAAAGATTTGTAAATTGTTGGATTCAACGAACCAAGTTTGAACCTCGTCTAACCAGCAAACAAATGATATTCTAATAAAAATGTTGGTTAGATGGGAGAAATACGAAACGTATCCTACTACAAACCATGAACAATCATCATTGTTAACACTAAAATAAAATTATAGCTTAATGGCCCTAATATTACAAAATAATACATTGCAAATGCTGCTGCTAACCCTAAATGTATCTTTTTTAACATCGTTTTACTACAACAGTCAAATAACTTCCAAATGTCTTTCATTTCACAGAACTCTTGTGAAAGTTGCAGATTATTTTAAATGCAGCCAATTAAATGAGCATCATGCTCCAACAGTCATATTACTTCCTAACTCCATTTGATGTTTGTGATAGAAGCATTGACTTGCCAAGCACAGAAGTTACCATCAGTAGACATTGAGTTAGGACAATGTATTTTACATTTGTAACAGGCATTTGTAAACACGAGGGCAAAGCTTGACATGCTACTCATTCATTGGATAGTCAAATCGCATTGGACACATATAAGTTGTTAATCATCATTCGGCCTTAATATTTCACTACAAAAAAGTTCGCAAATTTTACCGTTTATATGAGACTTTAATGGCGACATATAGTCTTCCCACAGCACATAAAATCAGTACTCATACTAGTCACAATTCGAGTAAACGATTTATACAACTCAACACTGGAAATGTATATAAATATATAAAGCAAAAGACGTAGGTACATTCCAAAACACTTAAGAATGGTCAACCACGCACGCCAACTGCGACCTCTGCCAAACGAAGAGAACAACAGGTGCAATAAATACTGTTCGTTTATTCTCTATCAAACTTTCCACTACCTGGGACTCTTATGTTTACCAGACAACTTCTGACACCCACTTCCTTGTTAATCATTTTAGCATCCAAACCCACGAGAAATAAACACAAATGAATGCAAAAAATTATTCTTGATTCATACGATTTCATTTTTGAATGTGGACTTTTAGGATAGATTCTTAAACTAAGAAAAAACTGTGATTGCTTAACACCCTAAGAAAATTCAGACAGATTTTATAACATTTAGCAGAACCCATGGCATAGTGTGGTGCGCTTCACAAATTTTTGTTGTAAGGGCATGCACGTTATAGAGATGTAGAGACTCTTACACAGCGTAGCTGTAGAGAAATGACCAACTTTCAAAGACGAGGCATCAAAAGCGATGACAAAACAAGCGCAGCAACACCACAGCTAGAAGGGAACAGTAGATTAGATTATTAGTTAGTTTAAGCCTCCCTATCCGCAGCAAAGGCGATCCAAAGAGAGGAAGGAAGAAGGCACCATTTAGTATGGAGTTAAGGGAACGCGGAATCTATGCAGAAAGGGCATAGAAACAGTAAGATAAGAAAGAAGTTCATGAAACAAGAGCAAAGTAGAAGAAGAAAGTAGTAGGTGTTGAAAAAACAGGACAGCAGTGAACCAAAAAAAAGTTGGTCCGTAACAAAACAAAAACCTATGTTATTTTAACAAAATGAAAGCCTACCTAACCTTTAGCTCGGGCCCTCACATTGCCCCCCTGGGAGCGCTAATTCCCATAGATACAATAATTGTATCCCCCTGAGGGAGAAGGGAACAGTAACTTGCTAGCAAGGGAGAGGAATGATTGGAGGCAAAATGAACAATCATTGAACTCAGCCGATCATTTTGGCTGTAAAACAGGCGCATTGATACCAACATATGGAACGGAACCGCGTTTGACACAAAATGCTGCCTCGACTGTCTCGGTGTGTCAGGTGGGAATGCTCATGTAGTTTAGTACGCTCTTCATGCATCTGGCAGGTCACACCGAAGCGAGTGGCGGGCTAGATTTGGCTGAACGCTTCCATCAGTGCTGTCGGTTTGGAAGTCTGCCTCCACAAACTGAAACATGAAATATTTTCTCTTGTTAAGTAGTCCTTCACAGAAACTGAGCTGTAAATTTTGCTTGCATTGTGCCTGAGTTGTTAATTAATGCGCTAAAATGAAGTTCTTAGACAGATCAAACTAAGCAGCATTGATGATGTTGAACAATCAGCGGAATACACACGTTGAAAAAATTGAGACTTCTTTTGGGCCGCTGCTTTGATGCAGTGAGAACAAACATCACGACTCCATGGCTCAATTCTCATCATTTGAGCTTTTTACCATGAAATATATAAGCTTATGATCACAGACCATATTGTTAACAGTGGCTTGAGCAAAAGAACTTATTCACATAGTGCCTGTTCATTTCTCTGCATTAAAGCAATGTAAGATATGTACTATATTGTACAAAGTTGGCAAATCAAAAGCGTATACTTTTTAAAGATTGAACTGTTCAGTGAGCAGTACAAAGTGCTAAAACTAACATTTTCTGACACAAAATACTAATATTAACGCACTTTTGAAAGGTTAATACTTTCTGACACAAAAGACTCAAATTCCTGCATCTCAGAGAGGGTAACATTTTCAGACACAAAGCACTCCAGTTCACGCACTCCAAAAAGACTAGCATTTTATGACACAAAACACTTAAATCTACGCACTTTAGAAAGGCTAACATTTTCTGACACAAAACACTCAAGTTCATGCATCTTAGAAAGGCTAACATTTTCACACACGCAACACTCAAGCTCACGCACTCCAGAAGACCACAAGGGACTTTCAGACCTGCTGGTCGGCCAACAAGGCATCGGAGGCGAGCAAGAGGATGGGCGCCTCTTCCTCAGCCTGGGCTTTGGAGGCTGGCACCAGCAGCTGGACGCCCACAGGACCGTCGTCTCCAGGCACATCCTGCACAGAGAATTGCTTGATTGATTGATTATAAATTCGTTTTAGCCTCCCTTACCACAACAGAGATGTTCCAAGGGAGGAAGGATGCAGGCACGGTTTAGTATGGATGTGAGGGAACACAGAACATGCAGTGAGAAACCAAGCCATGAGCCTCAAGTGCATCGTCAAGAATGTTCCTTCACAAAGAGGATTATGCAATGAGGGAGCTTTTAAATTCGAGGAAATTAATAATATTAGTTCTCATAGATACAATGGTTGAATCCTCCTGAGAGGAAATGATGAACGAAATAATCAAAAATAATACGACAATAGAGACGTCAGACACACAACGCAAGTCACTTTGACAAGAAATAGAAAGAGTTCAATAATAGAAACACCAACCAATAACAGCCCCTGTCAGACAAATACAGGTTCTGGAATTAGTAAGCGCAATATGTTAGATTATTAAAACCAAATATTCAACATATCTCAGTTTATGCAGAGGCAAGTAAACTCAGATAAAATGTCTATTTATCTTTTCATACTTATACATCTACTACAATGATGGATACAAGCATTTTCCAAACTATTTACAATGTAACTTGAAAATTTTGAGCTCTCGTTTGGAGTAAAGAGAAAAGATGGTTCAAATTACAAATGTGTACCTGAATATTTAAATAAAAGTTATTGACGACCATAAAATGAACAAAGCAATGAAATACATGGGACAAAAGTGTTTAGGCAAATTTGAGCTAATCTTCAAGAATTATTTTGTCTCAAAATTTCCGTTTTTAACACGAAATTTTTCTGTAGAACTTCGAGAAGCAAATGTGATGCAAACAAACTACGATCGGCACAGTCCTTACCTATCTTGATTTTGTTGAAGCTAGATGCTTAATGAATTCAATACCAAAGCTCTAACCAACTTTATTGCCAAAGTTTTGCATCAAATTTTTTACTTCATTACTATTTTCAATGCCAATTCTGTTCAGAAGCGAATGGTTGGACTTTGTAATGAAGGATTAACCTACAGGTTTGTTATTGAACGTGTTAAGGTTCCATACTGTTGGTGCAATGGAGAGCATCTCAAGACTATGACAATCTCCAATCTGCCAAGAGTCGGAGCTCCTCGCAAGATCGCGAGCCACTCTCGGCGCTATGTACTGTGCAAGGGAACGAATTAGGCCGTGATAACCTAAACATACCGAAAGAAAAAGCTGGATTTACAAGGAGTTCACGTCAGTCGACTGCCTTTTACAAGAGAATTAGATCGCAGTGATCTACAAGCATTAATACCAAGCAAGCAGGACTACTCTTCTTACAAAAAAATCATGATCACTGTTTTTCAAACACCATCTTGATGAAGAACTGCGTTTTGGAAACCAGATACACCTGCCGATGAAAGCAAAATTGAAATTTTCGGCTAAACCACTCCTCTCACGTTTGGAAGAAAACAGGGACTGCCAATAATTTCAAGGACACCATCCCTAATGTCATACGTGGATGAGGCAGTATCACTGCGTGGGGTTGTATTGCTGTCCATAGGGGAGCTTCACGTCATTAAAGGAAAAATTCATAGTTCAATGTAAATGTAGAAACTGTTACCGAGCATAATAAAATTGTACAGGCGACGTTTATGCACCTTTCAGCTAGACAATGTCCTCAAACATTCAACGAAATTATTTTAAGAATGGAGCACAGGAGGAATAAGGGTCCTTCTGTGGCCTAGCTAATTGCCTGACCTCAACCCTGTTGAAAATTGGTAGCGGATCTTCAAAAATGCTGAGCAAAAAAGGCATCCAACTAACCTTGTTGATTTAAAGATCATCTGCAGGTAAAAATTGGACAAGATACCACAAACGGAGGGTCAAAAGTTGGTTTCCAGTTACAATAATTGCTTTCACGCTATTATTGGAAACATAGTTCACGTCTGAAAATGCTGAAGACTTATTTTTAGCTGCACCCAAATACTTTTATCCCATACATTTCTTAGTTTAGATGATTTTCTGGTCTTGAATAAATTCTGTTGGGTTCTCTTTGAATATTCTGGTAAATTCATGTTCTCAGAACGCCTGTACTCTTACCTACAAACCAGAGCTCGAAATTTTTTAATTAAATTTTAAAAAGAGCTCTGTAACTTTGTTCAGGCTTTGTATTTTGCATATGATTGCCTAAATTATTCATTTTATTCACATTCATACTTAGGCTACTTTCTCTAGAGGATAAAATGTATTTGGCTAAAATAGATATCATTAATGATGACCGCATAACACAATAGATTATTTGAACAAAATTATCAACATGAACCATTATTGCACCATAAGCAGCTAAAACAAAGCCATTGTGAGCTCAGTGAGAGAAAAGAGGGCAACACACAATTTAACCAAATTATATATCAACCTTAAATCCCTAAGTTATGCTATGTTATCAAGCAAATATCACTAATGGAAACAAAGAAAGTATACATTTAACAACAAAATTAAACAAAAAACATAACTTACTAAATAATAGTTTTGGCCCAAGAAACCACAATTAAAATCAAGCTATGAAATAAAGTAAAATTTTCCATGTGAATAGGAAAAACACTTTAATGTTTAAAATAAATTTATCTGCCATCCCCAAAAAGCAAAATGAACTAGCTATCAAGGTGGTAAAAAAATCCCTTAACACGTTGAATCCAATTGTACGGTTGCTTACAGTCAGTTTGGTTAGGCTAGAAGAAATAATTTTGAAAAAACTGGCTTTTCTGCTCTAACACATTTTTAACCTTTTTGATAAGTGTAAAGAATACACTTGAACCATAATGTGTTACCTTTTACTCTGAAATTTATTTTAGAAAAAGTAGCAAAACAGTTGAAATGTTATTTGCATATTCCGGTACGTAAATGAGCAGTTTACCTAATGGTACACATATGTACCACTTCGGAGTCAACGTGTAAAGAACCAAACAAAGAATCATGGTACATTGAGCTCAGTTACCAAAAAATGGCACAAACATCACACTAACAGGCCAACATTGCAGAGCCTTGAGAAGAAAGCTGGGCGAGTCAGGCAGCAGAGCAGCAGGTTCAGAACTTGGAGCAGCAGTGCTGGATCGCTTCTTCTCGATGCACTGGCCGCACGAGCCGCAGCTGTTGCAAGACTCCGCTTCGTGTGCTGTTCTCAAGTGGTGACGCAAAGTGCACAATTGTCTGTACTGACGGAAGCACAAGTGACATATGAACTTTTTAAAATTCTCATGAACAACTTTGTGTTTGAAAAGGGATGAATATTCAGTGAATCTTTTCTTACATTCAGGCACAGGACAGACAAAGGGCTTTTCACCACTGTGAATCCTAGTGTGGTTTTTCAAGTTGGTGTCTGAGGAGAACTTCTTCCCACAGTTGGGTTCAGTGCACACATAAGGGCGCTCGCCAGTGTGCGTCCTGGTGTGCACTTTGAGGATGTTGCACGTCGTGAAGCCTCGACCACAAACTTCACAAACAAAAGGCCGCTCGCCCGTGTGAGACCTGATATGCTTGGCAAGGTCCCCGCTCATCTTGAACTTTTTATGGCAGCCATCCACTGGGCAGTGATAAGGCGTTTCTTTTGTGTGAGTCCTCATATGACAACCTAAAGAGTAATTGCTGCTAAATGCTTTGCTGCACACCTCACACTTGAATGATCTATAGACACTGCTTTTCTTTGTAGAGCTGCCAGATGAAGGAACGCTTCTTTTTTTTTTCTCCTGCCTGGGTCTTCCACAGATGTCATCAGAGGTAACACGATTCTCTTCTGAAATGCACAAAAATATCAATTATGCACATTTATGCATTATAAATAAACAGCATTTGAACCAATGCAGTATCAAAATTAGGAAGAGCTATGAATAAACATACCGGAGGGTTTTCAATGAAATTACGTTATAATGAAAAATTCCTCTTTATGGGAAACAACATCCAAAGTAAATCAATGCAAATTTTATGTAGTCTCAAAATATTTTTAGGGCCATCAATCTTTTTGATATCTTTTACACAGCATTACTACCATTACTGCAGTACACAGAATTTACAAGTTTTTTTTGTGAGATTTCTTAAGCATATACAAGAAATAAATCTAACACTGTTGATGTAGAAAATTACTTCCATTACATCTTGTGCTCCCTGTGTTATAACTTCTTTACCTGACAAGTTAGATGGTCATTAAATTTTTTAGTTTGTTCAGCAGCTCAATACCAGAACAAATTTTTTAAGTTATACAAGAACAACTCATCTCAAACAACTACATCAAATAAAAAAGTATTTTCAGAGGCTTAAACTAGAAGTTCTACCAATATCCACTCTTTCAGCAACAGAATAGCCCTTTATTAAATGAAATTGAAATAATGGCCAATGTTTTAGTGAGCTTACAATGTTCCTGTTCAATGATGTACCAAATACATGGGGCATTCTTTCTTGCTTTGAAACAGGGGTATCATTTTTAGCAAAAATATAGTTCATGTAAATTCTCAAAATCATAATTAAAAAAGATTAAATATAAATCACCTGCAATGACAGCAGCATCGCCAGTTGTGCGTAGCATCTCCAAAGTGACTGAGTCACCACCCTCTGTAACAACATAGACTTCATCTTTTCTAAGTTGTTCGTGACTCAAAAAAATGAGATGGTCATTTTCTAATTGGTTTTGATCATTTGTGTGCAATGCAGCTGGTAGAACAATGGAGTTGGTTTCTGTAACAGTACAATCATCAGAAATAAATTCCGTGTGCTCCACAGCTCCATCAGAAATGTACCAGCACTGCTCAACATCTGTCATAAACTCGGAGTCAAAGATTGCGTCACTCCTCTTGCCATCTCCAGCAGCACAAGGCATCTTCACATATACTGCTTTCTTTGAACTGAGGAGCTTCCCATTTTCATCCAAACACAAAACTGTTGATTCTGGGAGATCCTGAAAAAAATATTAAAATAAATAAAGCAGGAATTTGTGTCAATATACAAAAAGGATCAAGTATACTTCAAGGACACCAGCTCCATCTGGTATCCATAAACTACATTTGTTTTTTTGGGGGGTCTGAGAAATGATGTTTTGAAAAATGATAGTAGCAAGACAAAAAATAAAATAAACATGAGAAGGAGTAAATTTTATCAACTGAGAGGATTTTAGTGCTTAACTAAAATGTGGAAAATTCTTTAAAATGAAAATGTTAAATATACTAACACAAGCTATTGATACAGATCTGTTTTTCACAGCCAATCTTATGTTTGGTTTTCTTTATAGGTCATTTTTTTAGTCTACCATATTTACTTGCAAATAAAAATCATTCATTTTTGAACTGCTTTATTGTTCTGCCAACAACACAGCTAGACAGTCTTAGTTTCTTAGCCATCTCTCAACCACAGCTAACATTCAAATTTTGTTTATTCAGTTGAACAATTTTTTTATAACAGATAAATCCATCTTCAAATACTTTGATACAACAATTGATGATCCTGTGCTAACTTACTGAAACAAACTACAGTTTAAAATTTGGTCAATATTTATTTTAGGCCTTTCACGGAAATTAAAAATTTCGTTCCAACGAATCACCAAAGAAACACATTTAAAAACGTTTTACAGGAATGACATTCTGCTCGCTGATGCGTCATTTTTGAGACATAACAATATTTACATTCAGATAGGAATAACATTATTTGGTCGGTTGCTCCGTCGCCGCATTGTTGGGTGACGCCCACTTTTCTGGCGGGACACGCCCACTTCTTGGCGGGAAACAAACAGAGACGGTTTGGGTAAGTTAAGGTAAGCTATTTTAGGTTGATTTATGTTATTTTATATTAGTTTATTCAACTAACCTGCCATAACCTATTCTAACCTCACCCATCGTTACGTTAATACCGTATTACAGCATATTTACGTGTCCGTTCCTTCACTTCTATTTACGACGTTCTTATATCTACAAAGTTGAATAACTCAAAAATAAGGCATCGGCAAGCAGAATGTCATTCATGTAAAACGTTTTTAAATATGTTCCTTTAGTGATTCTTTGGAGCAGAATTTTTAATTTCCGTGAAAGGCCCAAAATCAATATTGAGCTAAAATTTTTTTCTTTTGTAAAGTTTGATGTTTTGTCGGCTTAACTCGGGAGTTAGCCCCGTTGGTGAAATATTCGATAACTAAACCTCCCACTAGATGGCGCCACTAGTCTTAAGCTTAACTCGACGCGAGAAAACCGGATTCACTGCGGTAGCTCCCGTGATGGCCCGAAATGAAAAAGAAGTTCCGTGGAGTTGGTCGAAGTTACTTAGAGGTCCTTTGAAGAGTAGAGACGAATGTTTGAATTTCCTACGAGAGAGACGATTAATTGCAACGGATAGAAATTGGGTTGGGTTGGGTTGGGTTGGTTGGTTGGTTGGTTGGGTTGGGTTGGGTGAGTGATACAGAGCCGTGGATGGTGTATCCGTTTTTCTTGCGTCGAGTTAAGCTTAAAACACGTGGCGCCACCTAGCGGCAGGTTTAGTTATTATAACCAACGGGGCTAACTCCCGAGAAACCCCGTTTTGTCCCTTTGACCTATACTTTTGGCCAGTTTTTCAATTTTAAAATTAATCTTTAAATATTTCTTCCATCATTTTCTGACATCTTATATTAGGAAGTATATTTAAAAGGATGTTAAAAAAACAATTATAAAAGTTATACCAAATGATAGACCCCTGTTTTCAAGAAATTAAGTGTATCAAAATTCTAACTAGAAGTTAGGACTAACTGCTTTTTTTACCATTTAATTATTCATTCTCTTATGAATTTACTTTTGCCATGGGTTAATGGTAATAAAAAATAACCATGTGTTTTGTGTTCTATTGTTAAACTTTACACTAAACAATACATTTACATTAATTTCACTATAGGTAATCGACTACGAACTTTCAGTTATGGCACATAGGAACTACATCAGCATGATAATGACCTCATTTTCTATGACATGTAGGCAAATTTGAAATTAAAATAAATGGGCTACAGCCAATTTTTAGACAAACATACCATTTAATGAGTAGAAAACCTGGAAGAGCTTCCTCAAATCAAGGTTGATTGACAGCTTCAGACAACTTTCAGCTCAAAACCTGAAAATGCAAACCACTTAAGCACAAAAATAACTCATATTTTACACTGTTAAAAATTTAGGATAGTCGGCTAAAAATAAGTTAACTTTAAAGAATCACTTTCTTATTCAGTTTTGTAAATTACATGGTACGGTCACGACGCGATACAAGTGAAGGCCAAGTGTCATTTCCTTCCCTGCGGAACGCGTGTGAGACACGTTTGAAAACAGTGCCAATTCAACGAGCGATTCAGGTATTAAATCACTTTCCTGGGTAGCCTAATAGCTTGCCAATTATTAAATTAGAGATGACCGGTGTTTCACTGTGTCATTAAAGGCTATGTGTTCATTAGGAGCTCCAAAAATGCTTGAACTATTTTAATTCTCATGAATTAAATTTTTTACTAGCTAAGAGAACAAATGACTTATTCATCAAAATTTCTTGGTGATAATTTTTTCTAAGACTATTCAAGCCGCTATTGTTTGCAAATAGGCTCTCATTTAATACGCTTGCGTGTAATTTTGAAACCATTTCCAGAATCACGAGTCGAACGCGTCTATTTTGCAATATTATGCATTTTGCAATATTTTAGCACAACAATTGATGATACTATGCTAATTTACTAATTTACTGAAACAAAATGCAGTTAAACTACTTTTTATTTACCCGCAAAGTTCAGTATATTGATAATGTACATCATAGGTGGTCACCGTGGCCGAGTGGTTAAAAACGCGCTCTTCACGGGAAGGTGTCGGCTGTTCGAATCTCGGCAGTGGAACCCGGGGGTTTCTCCCCGTTGGGAGGAGGGGTAACCGTCATTGCATTGGAATAAAGCATCTTTTTTTCTGAAGAACGCTCATCGTATCCTAACTCATATTTCTAAACTTTTGCAAAAACATTGTACAAAGTTTTGTTCATCCAGGAGAGAGGAAGGGAGTGAGACTCCGAACACCGCCGCAATGCTTACCCGATTTTTTTAAGAACACTCAACTTATATATGTTCTTATTTCTAACTAGCTTCCTCATAAACTTGAAATTAGACTCAAAATGAAGAAATTTAACGTTTCAGGGTGCCTAACATAACTTTTTGAACACAGAAAAAGCTTGTTTGCAAAAAATCGCGCACCTACAAAATTTTCAGCTTCAAATTAAGTGTTCGGAAAATCAATTGAAAATAGATAGCTGGAGAGAAGGTGAAGAAAATTTCGCTCTCTCTAACAACCCCTGAATAAACAAAAAAGTGTTTGATAAATGACCACATAAATTTTTTAAAGTTTTAATTAAGTTAAAACTATTACGATGCTCATAGGTCCAATAATTTAGAAAGAAGAGTTTCGGAAAGCTGAGTATTTCCACGCGTAGTATTTGCATCAACTTTTTTTGGAAATAAACGGTTTTTCTTTCGTTCTTTCGTTTCTAGTTTCAGGAATGATCTCTAAACGACTCTCGGCTATTTCCGATTCGAACGGACGACGTTACGTTCAAAAGGGAACTACTATATCTAAAATGTTTGCTCGAATTGTGTATCGTTTGACAGGATTTGATAAGTTGAACTGATTTACCTGCGTTGTATAACAATTTGAATTTTATTGAATGGACCTAATATTGAAATATAAATTAACCAACTGCAGGACAAAAAATATTCTTGCAAGGTCAAACGTACTGGTAAGGGCAAATAGAAAACTTGCATTGTGTTGGAAAATATTTTCATTGTGTTTTAAACATAATTATTCTGCTGGGTATTTTGAGCTATCTGTGATTCCACTATGTTTTATGCGGAATTAGATTCTATTGAACATTGAACTCACTCAACGCCTCCTCCACGTGAAAGTAAAGGAAGTATTGGATTACAAGGAATTCGCTATGCTACGTAGGGAAAGCAACGAACATTCTATGTGTCTGCCAAAGAGGATTAGCAGCTCAAGAGATAATATCTCCCACAAGCTTAAATATAATTCACCTACGAAAATGGAATTAAAATTAAAATTAATCAGTCAGTCGATATCGTTTCTTAGTCTTAACGTGAAAAGCCTTGATATTTGGTATGACAAAAATTTGACTTTCAAATCACACGTAGAAACAATATGCAACAAAATTAGCGGAACCTAAATGTTTTTTCATCGCATTAAGAACAAACATGATAAAAAATTTAGATTATTGGTGATTCAGTCCTTAGTATAATCGCATTTGGGCTATTGCGGTCTAGTCTGGAAAGACAAACCTCAAAATCTTCAAAAAGAATTGCAAAAAAGTTTAAACTTTGCGGCCAAAGTGATATGCAAAGATAATTTGAGAAAACACGATCGTGCAGCCCCTCACTTAAGAAAAGTTAACTGAATCCCATTATCAGAAAGATTCCTTCCTCATTCATAAATCTCGACAAGTGTTCTCACTTCTCTGCCCCACTCAGAGCATAATGCAGACGTTGTAAAGTTTCTTCAGTCCAATACTTCGATCAAATCACCAAACCGGAGGAATAGCGTAGTAAGTTACCGTTCATCTGACCTGGGGCAGTAAGCTCTCTTCGTTTCCGAAGCTCTTTTGTGGAATAGGCTTCCCCAGCACATGAAACAGTCTCAAACTGTAAAAGAATTCAAGGCAAACGTATCACGCCATTTCGCATCTCTGTTATTGGGAATAACGGACCTCAAATTCCATCGTCGATTCAAACTAAACGATCAACAGTTTGCCTTAAATCTGCTCTCTGCTACTGTGACTGTGAGGTCAGCATTTAAAACACAGTGAGGCTGAAATGCCTATACTTGTTTTAGTCCACTTTGTTCACTTCTTGCTATCCCCACTGCGAAAACCTCATACTTAGCCTGTAGAGTGCAATCGATTATGAAACCCCAATTTCGTTCATTTATAAGCTATGAGTAGAAATTTCGTAGCAATTTATTACTGTTAAGCGGCACCAATCTGTCACCGTGTCTCTGTTTCGTCTCATGTACCCATGTCTGTAGGTTATAATAGGGAATACCGAAAGAGCGAGAAACCCATTATGTTTTTATTCATTTTGGACTATGTGTTGATTTTTTTGAAATTTCTGTCAGAAAATTTGCAGTTAGCTAATTTTTTGCGTTTCCTAAATTATACTTATTCATAATTTTTACTTTTTCTTAACCATCTCTTTCGACTAAACTGAGCCATAGAGCCTTCATTTTGATGTAGCAGGATAAAGCGCTTCATTTTTATCCGAGAAAAACATTCGCTTAATGCTCTGAGACCAGCTTGCACTGTACTTCTAATTAAAAATAACTCGAACTTTTAGTAAATAAAATTAGTACACTGGTTCACTGTTTCAAAAAGAGATCTGTTGCTATCCCAGTGAGTGTCGTACGTTTCTAAATCTCAAAATGTAAATACGGAGATGAATGAAAATAAGCGTAATCTAAGCTTAGGATTCATAATCAAATCATCTCATTCATCATATGATGAACAAGCTCTGAAATTCATTTTTTCGAGTGTTTGTCTATTTATTTCAGATGTGCGTGTTGTGCTCTGTTTTTTAATTAATTGCTTTTGGCTAACGTTTTTCCATAACTTGAAAATCGTTTAGGACGGGGTTTCAGCTTGTTCCAGATGCGTGTTTGAATGTCTTTTCTTCTTTCATTTTAACTTTTAGCGAAGAACCTCACAGTAGCATTTGAAGTATTTGCGTAATCTGGGCTTGGGATTCATAAACAAATAATCTCACTCGTTATTTATTGAACAAGCCCTGAATTTCGTTTCTGCGTGTGTGAGTGTGTTTATTCGTTTCAAATGTTCGTGTTTCTACTCGTTATTTTTTTTGTAAATTACTTATGACC
The DNA here is from genome assembly GCA_014220935.1 of Platorchestia sp. MABIK. Taxonomy (NCBI): domain Eukaryota; kingdom Metazoa; phylum Arthropoda; class Malacostraca; order Amphipoda; family Talitridae; genus Platorchestia; species Platorchestia sp. MABIK. Next base: position 68,649 of record JACJUY010000342.1, read on the forward strand.
AAACTTTTCTCCCTACTTGAAAATCATTTAGGACGGAATTCCAGTTTGTTTCAGTAAAGTTTCATGTCCTTTCTCCGTTCGTGTTTACTTATAGCGAATAACCTCAATAGCATTCTCCAGTAGTATGTAAAGTATTTATAATCTTTCAGTCATCTTGCTTCGGGCAAAATATCCACAGAGAAAATAGTCTGATAGTTTCTCTCAATACCGTAATTAACCCATGACTCAGCTTTTGTACTCCTTGCAGGTTTTCTGTTTCAATTGAGAACTTTTAGATTAAGAAATTCTTAAAAAATCAACTTGTTTTATATTTCGTGCATCAACTTTCTTGAAAATAAACCGTTTTTCTTTTCTTTCTTTCCCTTTTCTTAGGGTTTTGGTTGAGTGTTATGAACATCTTTATGCTTTCTCATTCTAATAAATGATTCTAAAGTGCAGCTATCTGAATCAGAAATTCAGTTTGTAACAGTTTAATCCGTCCCATTTTATTTCAATTCTCACTGCCTGCCCAATTTGTGCAGTAAATTTATAGCAATTTAGAAAACTTTTGATTTTTTTCACTTTTATGATTTGATAACCTAAATTTGTTAAACTTGTGTTGTTTGTTCAGAAAGGTCGAAGAAATTACCAAGATTCAAAAAATTTGGTCAGGCACATAGATTTTCAGTTTGGTACAGCAATTAATTAGGGAAAATTTTCCCCTAAGTAATTTGAAAACTTGGTATGTTCATCAGATGGTGCATAATTTATCTACTAGTTATGCGTTGTGGTATACAGAAGATGCACTGAGAATGAATACTTATACCACGTGAGAAATTTTCTGGAGTGTTTATGAAAGCACCGAGAAAAACTTAGCCAAAATAGATTTAATGCTCAAGGCATGGTGAAAGAGTTCATTTGCATGTGTGAAACTATGAGACTTTCTGAGTTTCGCCCCGTACAGTGCGTGATAAGTGCGTGTGAAATGAGTGAAACAAATGGTTGATAGCAAAGATACGCTGATAGAGTTAAGAGAAAGGCTCATTTTCTTCCATTCAAGGATTCCTCAAAAGATTTTACATTGATCCCTTTGTGTTTCGGAAAATGTTCTGGGAATATGCATTTGTTTGACTCGAAGCATATTGTCATTCCCTGTCGTGTTTTCTTTTTCTGGCATGAACCATAATGGAGAGAAGACACGCCACGCCCACTCTCAATTTTGCTCCTGTTTTCTCATTCAAAAATCGAGATTCTTTACTTTCATCTTCCACGGTTTTGACTGGATCTTCTGCAGCTCGCTTTCGGACTAGAGAAACTCGTGGATGATGCTGTAAGATTTATACCCACAAAAAGCCCAATCCACTTTACTTTTTTCTGGGTTAGCTCGAGTTAAAGGTTCCAGTCACCAGCAACTTGAAGTTCTCATGAGGACCCTGCCGTGGTTGGGCAGTCTATAACCAAGTTGTATGATCACCACCGTCCGAAATGCTCACCTCCCGTTTCCTTATGAGAAGTTTTACTCAAGTAGTTCAATGCCGCGTACCGACAGTGTGTTCCAATGTGCAAAAGGAATTTAATTTCAATGTGCCCATAAAGTCTTTCCTACAACTCTGAGCTTTATCCAAAACAAACGATGTTTGGTGGAGGCATGAAATTTTGTTGAATTTCAACAAAATAACTAAAGTTTTTTACATTACTCACAAATTTTAACCCTGTTTTTTTTTGTCGCCCATAGTACGCCCAAGCGAAATTCTCAGCTGGAGCTACCGTTGTGCTTGCCTTTAAGATCTAAGCATTAAATATTGGTGTACAGAATACTTCATCCATGTCATGACCCTATCAGAAGAAATCAAGAAGGTAAATGTCGGGTGAACAGGGGGCCATTATGTAGGACCATCTCTCCCAATCTGGGAAGCCTGCACTGGCAGGCGATGCTCACAACATCGATGAGGGCATCACTCACACTGGGTCTAATGTTTTTTTTACGGTATGCAATTCGTCTAGTCTCCGTGAACTCTTTATACCAGCCTTTAAAGCTCCTAACATCTGTTAGATCTTGTTGATACGTCGAACATCTTCACAATTGTTTTAGGATTATTAATTTTAATAATCAGGCAAATACATCATAGAGACCCTGTATGCTAACAATATCATTGGTCATTGCAGTACATGAGGCACTACAAGTTGTTCTTGCTTTTATGGACACTGGCCATGGACCACCCATGGAGTGACACTGCAGGAGAACATAATGATAAAGTACGCAGTCAGAGCTCAAGCTTTCTGCCAACAGGGCGCAAATATGGGCACTGAGAAGTGCGCATTCAGTTCAATGGTATTGCTTCCTTCAAGAAGATTTGCTTTAAATTAACTCGCAGTGCTTAAGATATTTTCATCCAAATTAACTTCAGCGTTAGGAAGGCAGAAGCATGTGTCTTCTGGGGATATTACTGAGTTTTGTGTTTCACTGAAAATAAGTCATTAGATCTTATTGAGAGCTCAGCAAAGACACACGAGCACACATACATACCGGTATGTCGAAGATTGAGCATCCTCATGCGAGTTCTTTTGTATTGTTGAGCAGGACCTATGCTATGCCTTCTAGATCATTTGATTTTTTTTTTCTGTGGGGGTTTAAAAAGTTGCTATAAGCGATCTAGAAAATGCTAATTTGTGTCGTTAAGCAATTTGTCGCTTCCTTCAAGGTAGTGAATATGTGTTCAATTAAGAAGCTCTACCTTTAACCTCTATACTCGAATCACATAAATTATTCTTTATCATAAAGATTACAGTAGAACTTCTGAGCATCGAAAGAACGAAGTCTTTCTTTGAAAGTTACCAAAGACTAGATGCGATTTAATTTGACTATGACCTTCACTACTGAAATAATTCTGCAAGCGAGTTCATTCATAGGAGTTATCAGTCAACAGCTGAGAAGTAGGCCACGTAAGTAAGCGCAGAGCAAATGAATATTTGAAACGCACATTTGAAGAGTAATATCGTAAACGCCATCTTCAGGTTTGAGCCAAGCCGGGTACTCAGCAACAACGCGGTCCATGTTCATTTTCCACGAAACAAATCTCATTCTAATTCCACCTGTCAGTTGCACCCAACAGCTCCTGTGAAATATGTACTACGCCAAAAATTTTCGCGTTTTTCAACGTATTCAGCCCAGTTCCTGGAAAATGATCGCCCGGATAATTTGTTATCCCGAACTGACTTTCTACCGCCATAGAAAAGCGCGCGTCACTCAAAAAATCTCTTTCTTAGCGACAAAATGCGAGGGCGATGCCCTAGAGCCTTACAGTTGCTGATTTACGGTCAAAACACGAGATTTATTGCAAGTTCATTCATGTGACGCCCTGAGCGATATACTCGTACACACAACGGAATACAACTATACGCGCATTCAAATCTCGCATCCGGGAATGAGATCTATTTTCAGTGGAAAGAATTACCAGGCTTAGATTCTATGCGCTTGCTATATGATTTGCTGATGAACATCATTCAAATGTTAGGGACAATACAGCATTTAATTTACAAGGGCTTACAGAATTATTCAAATGTTGAGCTTACATGCACGATTTTGGATGATATCTTATTATTAATATCGGGCGCACATGCTCGACTTTGGATGAAATATTTATCGTGAACTAGTTGCAAATAACAATCTTATTGATTGCAGCCAAGATATTTTGAACACAGTTTTCACTTCTTAAGATTCACCAGGAAGCGACGGTCATGTTCGTCGTTTCAACAGCGCTGATAATGCTATACTATGGTATGGTCACTACATTCATAACTCAACCCTCGAGCGCCGACAGTGACAAATGATTTATCGGCACCATGAGACATCAATACACGTACATGTATCCTGCTTTGTTCATTAATATGCTTACCAACAATGCACAATCAACACACGGTAGACATCAACAGAATTTAGTTAGTTTGAGATTCGTCTACTTCAACATCAAGTCTTTTTCGCGTAACCTATAACATTTGCTCTCAATTTACACTCAATTATGGTACTGAAGCAGAAACAAAAGCAACACAGAAGCTTAGAGTCCATTATTTGCGCGAATTAGCTAAGAACAACGAAAAAGTCGACGGCAATTTCCATATGGCGTACCAAAGTGATCGAATTTGGCCTTACGTACGCTAGCAGAAGCCTAGCACCACCGATAATGCATGGTATGTATTTGGAATACTGTAAAAAGTTCGGGCAGGAAAACATGGTGTTTCCTGGCTAAATGAATAATGTACTTCTAATTCGAGACGCAAGTGTTTTCTTCCACACGCGAGGCTACAGGTGAATGGGTAAACCATTACTTTACATATTGGTTTTCATCTAGCGTAGAGGACTAAAGGTGTTTTCTTGCAAACGTTGGCAAATTGACGATTTTCTCAAGCCGTGAAAAGTTCAGAAAGGTTAGCTCCACAGCACATCTTAACCTACATCTGAGATCATAATTCGTAGAGAAGTCCCACTCGACTTTTTTCCTTCTCGTAGAAGGCACGACGGGAATCAACGGATACTAATGAGACGTGTGTGGTAACACCTCATTCTACCGACAGCGGCTTACTCACAAAACTTTCAGTTCCTCTGAAGGACTTGGACCCTGGGATTAGAAATTCCGGGTCCGTAACATACGATTGGTCTCTGAACGCTGAAAATAATCCAAATATGACGCAGTGCAGTCCATAAATTGGTCCGGGAAAGTGTCGCCGCACTGACGATCGTGAAATTAGAGGAGCTTCCAACCCCTATAAGTGCGTTAGAGTCATAGAAATGTTGAAGTGCGAAGAGTAGCGCAGCAGTCACAATGAAGATTAGATGTTTTTCATGGAGACGTTTTTCTCCCGCCCATTCATGCATTGCCTCTCTTGATCTGTTGGGGAATTGAAAACATTTTCCCTGACCCTTTAAAGCGAGACTTCACGAAGGTTTATGATCCAATACGTCATTTACGGTATTCTATGATTAAGAATAATTCCATACATTTGCCCAGTTCTTGACAAATAAAGTCCCTCGCTCTGTACCCAGCAGGGAGTCATAAATTGCATTTGCTCTGAGTAATGGCAATTTTTAACGAATATGTAAACAAATGAAGAGAACGAATACCTCTCGAGTGTTGACTATGAAGATATTTTCTGAAAATTGATAGTTAGCTTACATTTAATGCAAAGAAGTATTGAAGTAAAATAAACAAATGTATGAGAGAAAGTTTAATTTTCGAGGGACGCTGGGTGAACGTTCGGAGAATTCGTTTGCTGAAAACGGTTCAAATTGTCAGGTAGAAGCACGTGCAGGATCAGTCTAAGCTGCCTGAAAGCTACAGTGCAGGTAAACTTGTAATTTGAGTGATGGAACCGCATAAAATAATAGCCTTGGTCTGCTTCGATGTATTATTTTCAGCCGGCAAACTATTTCCATTCTTGCTACAACGAGAGAGAAATTTTATGACAGCTCGATTGGAACTCTTGAAAGGCTTATGGTGGTACCATACATGCTCGGGAATGAAGAGTTGCAGTGAGTAAAGTTAAAATCCAATAACAACGAATTTCAGAATGTCTTGAGTATCAAGACTTGGAACGAACAGAAAATATTTTTAAATGTGTTAAAATCGAGCCAGTATTCCCATTCACCCCTGAGAGCAACTCGGGCTACCCACATTCCTCTTCATTTCGCTTGATCTACCGTGATTAAAATATCACTGATATTTCACACTACATTCATAAGACTCCTTGAACAATAATTTGGAACAATTTCAGCAGGTAAAGCGTTTTTCTGTAAGAGAAAACTTCCGTTTTTGGTTAGAAAGTGTTTGAGAACGTCACAGTTTTTAGCGACAACGTTTTTGACGATCAATTGAATTGTAATTGACAGTTTATCAACAAAGGTATCTAAATTAATGAACTCGGCGATGCAAATGAAAGGAACAGTTTTAAAGAAAAAGAAAACTCAACTCTAATGAAAGTTTATTGCTCAAACTGAACCTCATGCTTCTCTTCTTTACTGCGAGTCAGGCAGGTATGTACTTCAAATAATTATTATGTAAGAACTTTAGATTAGCAAGTTCTTCTGTACTCAGATTTCCCCAAGCTCTGAATTAATGGCTCGGCCTTCAGGTTTTTCACACTGGGCTTGTTCTGGCGTGCAACTTACAGATCTGTTTTTGTCCCCTTCGCTTTCACATCTACCAAGCGTGCGCCCTTCACAGCTCGGACGTGCGGTGCACACAGGCTGAGACTTGAGAGTCGGAGGCTGCATGTGTGTACTTTCAAGAGCTCTCTTCGAACCCCATGGGAAAGTTTCTCAAGGCAAAAACACGAAAACGAATTCCTGCACACATCAAACTTTGATTCACCGACTTGGGAATTCATGGCTCATTGTTCTGATGTGACGCAACTTTTCTCTAATAGTTACTGGTTTAATGCACGTGAACTTTCTCCGCCTTTCTTCCAATCTGGGATTCTTACTGAAAACTGCAATGAGGCATCATGAATCTCATTAGATGGGTCGTCATTCACAGAATTCTCAACCCTTCTCAGGACTACGCCTTCAATCGCGGTATCGAGAAATCCTGGTCCAGGGTCCCAGTTGTTGAAACCTTCCACCTTCCAGACGGCAGGAAACGCGTACACAAGTCAATTACTGCGAGGCTTTCTTTTTTAGAAACAGTGCAGGGCTCGATGGTAATGCTAGCCTTTGCTCGAAGCTTGAGACTGTGAACAAGTCATCAACAAGAAATATTTTCCAGGTGTAGCTGGACGTTTCGGTTAGAGCATCCAGGTTTATTTTTCGGAAGACGACGACATCATTTACGCGAGAAGAATTAATTGGATATGCATGTTTATGAAATTGGAAAATGGAACAGAGAAATTTGATGCCAATTTCCGTGCGAAGTTTATTAAAATGAGTGTAAAAGAAAACGCAGGTAAATACTGTAAGAAACTTGTGGAAATACGTTGTATGGAAAAAGAAAGTTACGTTTTGATGCAATATAAATTGACAATTTATCATGTAATGCACTTCAGATTTAATGGCTTAAATACAGTTCTAAAAAAGTAGATAACTTCACGAGTCAAGTCAAACAAAAACTACATTTTGTGATATCAACAACCACCCACCAATTATGTTTAGAAATGGAGCTAATGCTGACTGCTGGGGACGACCGTCATCAACGTATATGGTCACTACAAACAAACTCAAGCACCGTAAAAAAAGGAGTATGCGCTTTTTATGCGCGCTTTTTCTATTGCTCAACTTTCTTCAAAGAGTCTTTACTTTTTGGTATGTTTGTATGCAGCGCATGGCGGGAACCTGGTCATGAAGTTCATTGGGCTATGAAAAAACAATGAACCTTTTCGATTTTGAAAGCTAAACACCGTAAAAAGGACTTCTAGTAATGAAGCTCTCTACCGCTTGAAAATGATTTGTAACCAACTTAATGCGAGTCTTTTTTTGCCTATGTTAAAACTTGTTTATTTTCAAACAAGAAATTTGTTGTTTCTCGGCAAGTTTGGTGAGCGAGAAAATACTTGCCGTTGTCGAAACAATATTTCCTCTTATGATATTTTACTGTTCAATTTAGAATTCAGGTAATCAGCAAACGAATTAAATTATTAAGCTAAACCGTAGTGATTAGTTAGATGAAAGACTTGCTGAGAACATATCGGGATTGAAAGAGGGAATGAGGGAGGAGGGGGGGGGTTGGAGTTTGGGAAGGGAAAGGGGCATAAACTTATTAACAGTGAAAGCTAAAAAATAGTTACCTAAAACATCTTTATTTATCATAATATCCTACTTTAACAATCAAATTACCTCAAAAAGGATGTTGACTTAAAGTGCAGACAGAGACTAAAACTCAGCCCATAGGATGTCAATAGCGAACGAGTTGAAGCAGAAAGGGAACAAAGCTATGTAAAAATTAAGCTAGAAGGTAGAATTATGTAAAAATCAAGCTGCCTGTGAAGGTGGTCCTTCTCTGTTACCACGAGAGTTTTATGTTCCTGGAACTAAAAGAACAACATAGAAGTTTTTGACTGATATCTCGAAGAATTGTAGGCATGAAAGTTTGCTCCATGCTATGAAGATTTGTAGTATATTAATAAATTTGTTTCCACTTCAAAATTCAGGCACTTCTGATTTATAATTTGTGAAAACCAATGTTTATTTTTCCTGGCAACAACGTCGGCATTCGAATCTTATTTTACGTTGTAAACCATAATTATTAGACTAACGGTATTTTAAACAGTATCATTTTAACTTGATTAAAAGCTGCCGGTACAAAAAGGGGCATTCCAAGAGCCTTTGATGACAACTTGGTAGTGCTTCTATATGGGCGTTATAATTCGCACGCAAATCCATCAGCTTGGCGCATCAAAATTTATTTCATTGACGGCTAAATTTGATCCGTTTTCAATGACGATCTTAATCATAAAAGTTGAAAGAAACTGACCCAGTGGCCCTATTTCTAAAGTTTGCTTACCGTATATCAAGATGAGCATGACTCTCAGAAGCGTGGCTGAATGAGTAAACGCTCTTCTTTACGCATGCGTGGAGTAGAGAAAGGGAGCTGATATATTTTTAAATTTTGCGCGTGAGTGAGGAGAAAATTCCATTTTATCGTAGATATTCATACCATAATATTCATAGTACCTTTTACCCCTCGCTCTCGCTTCCGATTTTCTGGAAAGCCAGAGCCTTTGCGAGCAAATTGGAGAGGTGCGATCGAGTGAGCTGGCCGCGAAGTGTATTATAATCGTGGCGACCATGCCTCGAAGTGTATTATAATCGTGGCGACCATGCCTCGAAGTGTTGTAAACAGGGTGCTCACACGGTCGCTCGCTTTGGCTTCTGATCAAAGAGGAAGTCGTAAATGTTTAGTACGGAGACTTTTCGAAATGATTCCGGAAAAGCTTATACTGAGCGCCCATATGAAATTTTCTTTCAATTTCAAGGTGGCTCGCAATTTTGGTTTGCTTTGAAAGCATGCTTTTCAAATAGTTTGGGAATAGAAATGAACGGTATTCTAGAAACCAATTTACTTTTAGGGAAGCGACGGTTTGCAGCTGTTCGCGCCCAGAACTCTACTCAGGTGGAACTTTCAAAAACTATTCGAACCTGCTGTAGTCGTGCTGTGGTCGACGACATCATCATGACTCTACAATCCTGCAAACCCGAAAGTTCATACGTAGCCTCCAGGAAACAGCAAATGCTTACTCGTGTTCGCCAATTTCAGGTAAAGCTCAGTGAATTAGGTCCTGTTCGTTCTTTGTGTGCGAGGGTATACGTGAATTGGCTGCGATGAGACAATAGGACGGAGAAAGTTTCAATAATCTATGGGACTTAGGTTTCACATGTTTGAGCCAGGCAGGGCTCCTGTTATCATTATTATTATTATTCGTTAACGCAAAAAGATTATTGGACAACTTCTAATGAAAATGTTCACCACGGGATGATAATTAGTCTTCTTGATTCAGGTAAATAAAGCTAAAATTTCCTCGATCAAGTGGTTAACTTATAAGACGTTTTATGATCATAAACAAGCACGTCAAGTACAAACAAAAATCATTGAAACTTCCTCAATTGAGGAGGGCAATGTAAGTATTAAATAATGAGAGTGCCGTAGAAAAGTTTCTAAGCGTTTCAGGAGTCAGCTGAGGCGCGATTGAGCCTGCAAGAGAGAGCAACGAAAGTCCTATATAAAGCAGGAGCGCCACGCGGTTCCTCAGTCTCTTGGTAACTCGAGTCGTCCGCAGCACGCACTCTCTGTTCTGTCGTGTCACGTCTTCTCCAAGTGAATCATAATGGAATCAGGATCGTACAAGGAGTTACAATCGAAAACTAACACGCCACGATTTACGGCCATTTTAATCACATTTGTAACGATTATTCTCTGTCTCTTGATTGGCATCGGTAGCTGGATTTTGGTTACCGGTACTTCTGACAATGCAGTCCCCATCGATGTTAAGGAGAACACAATAGAAAAAATCGTCATTGTTGAATCTGTTGATCCATCGACTTTCGTGGAGAAAAAAGGTAGCGAGCTGGAGAGATCCATTCTCTCAGAAGTTCAAGACGTCTTGAAATTCGACGAAGTAGTGGCACCGAAAAGTGAGGGCATTGCAGAGGGAATCTTCTTGAAAGATGACAGTCCCAAGAGCCGGCAGCGACGTTCCATTGCCTCTGCAATGGGCATGAACGCTTTGAAGTACATGAACTACCTCTCCTTCGGACGCTTCATGTTCAACGAAGTTTATTCCATCACCGAGTACGCTGTCGAGGGCCGCAAGCTCTCTGGAGACGCTGATGCTTTCTTCCTAGACTCTGGCTTCGGCTTTGCTGATAATCAAAACGACAACAAGCAGATCGAGAAGTCTGACACGACCGCAGTGAGCCAGACCAAACCTAAGCGCCCTCCTAGTGCGTACGACGATGGCTGGACTCCCATGGTTAACAAGGTATCCCTCAAGTTCATCACCGACATGCTCACTACTCTGCTGAACCTCATGCGCGAGTACCTCATGAAGGATCACGTCATGGAGTGCCTTTGGTACATGTTCTGCAAGGACATGAACCATCAGGCCAAATACACCGATCCCATGGGATACCTCGCTCGCATCAACAGGTAAGGGATCGATTTCTGCCCGTGATGCGTCGCGCCTTGCTTTGCGATGTCAAAAAATGTTCGCACTCATGAATTATTTCTCAGATTTGGCGACAATTCATCGAAATGTGTGAAGACCTTCAATTGATAGAAAACATTTCACAGATAAGTTTTGAGGGCATAAATGATAGTTCTAGTATAAATATTAAAGCATTCGTCTTTAGTTTCGTTTCAGAGTCCGTTGCATCAAAATCATGAATTCATGTTCATTTAAAAAATACGTAGTTTCCTCTCAAATTTTCTTCATAAATAACTTTAACCGATCATCATTCAAAATTTCAATTCCCAGCGGGATTTCTACGAATCTTTTCGATGACGAATTATTCTCATTTCTTCACCAATTTCTTACCCATTTTCTTCGAACTCTTGAAATTTCGACCATGCCATTGAGAATTCTCTTATCAAGATCACGTATCATCTGCTGCGACCTGGGAAAATTAGCGCATAATTCGCCGTTTACTGCTACGTTTATCACCGTAACCGGTTAATGATGAGAAAGACACAAGCGCCATCCCGTTACGGTGGCGATAAGACCGTCCACGAGTGCAGAGCGAACCATGGCAGATGTGCTCCTACCCGGACAAGGTTGCAACAAATCGATGAATGACCTAGATGTTGTGCGAAATGAACAATGTACTCCTCAAACGATCAAGTTTAACGCTGTCGAGTTGTTCATGGGCCAGCAATGAAACAATAAGCATTACTCTAGCATTCTTCACTTCGAATGACTTAAATGGTTTGATAAGTTCATGCAGTACGGAGTCTCTTCAGGTGGAATGCATGAGCGCTTTCTCACATGGAGTTATCACCAGCGAGAGAACGAGTCGGAGAGGGGTACACTATTCGCTGTAAAGAGGCACTTAACCGTAAATAGCTCATTAGCGGGGTAATAAAAACACTCTGGTTCTGCCCTTTTTGTGGCAGAGGTAGCGTCTCCAGAAAAACACATCCCGTAAACGGGAGACAAAAGTGTCCCGTATACCCATGAAGAGAAAAGAATATTGAATACGAGAAAAGTATGAGACATATCAGAAGATTAGAGTTTACATGTTATCAGCTTAGCTCAGTACGAGCAGTATGAGCAGTATTTAATTGCAGTTAACATTAAGCTTACATCAACTCTACACCATTGAACGATTGAGCCATGGGTAAAGAACAAGGCCTCAACACCACACTTATTACCATTCCTCCTTTCCACAGCGCAGTACAGAAATAGAAACAGAAGCGTGGGTCAATTCCCATTTCAATTCATATGTTGTTTTATTATAACTGCTAAAACTGTCGTCTGAGAGAAGGCTTTCTACTAGGAACATGGCCAAAAGTTTCCGCATTCACTATACGAAGAACCAATTCTGGCCTCTTTATGATGATACAACCGTGAGCAATGAGCCCAACGCACGTCGCTTTCTGACCCCCGTTGGTACAAGGACTGTTTATGATGTTTTAATATCGCGGCCGAAAAAGAGCTCAGGATGCAGCAATTTCCAGTTAGTGAAGGGTGAGTAGCGTGGCTGCTTTCTAACTCGACTTGTAGGGGAAGTGGAGCGCCCCGCTCCCAATGGGGAGCCGGAGCAAGCTGGACCGACTGATCCTTGGCAGCAGGTCTTGGCGCTTGTTACTTGGAGCACCAGGATTTTGCAGCCGTAACTTAGGGCAGCGGTACTTTGAAGCTGTAACGTGGGGCGGCTGGTTTTTGCAGCTTTGAATCGGTACATCGGTACAATGGGTCTTTGCAGCTGAAACTTGGGGCAGCAGGTTATTGCAGCTTTGAATCGGTACAATGGGTCTTTGCAGCTGAAACGTGGGGCAGCAGGTTATTGCAGCTTTGAATCGGTACAATGGGTCTTTACAGCTGAAACGTGGAGCAGCAGGTTATTGCAGCTTTAAATCGGTGCAACGTACCTTTGCAGCTGTAACGGAGGAGCAGATCTTTGCAGGTTTGAATCGGTACAGCAGGTCTCTGCAGCTATAACGTGGGGCAGCAGGTCATTGCATTTTAAAATATGTACAGCGGGTCTTTCCAGCTGGAACTTGGGTCAGTAGGTCCTTGCAGTTCCAACTTGGAGCAGTAGATCGTTGCAACTTTAACTTACAGAAGAGGTTCCTGCAACTGTCACTTGAAGCAGCAGGTGCTTTCAGTTGTAAGAAGGAAGAACAAGTCTTTGCAGCCATAGCACCTCACGGCTCAATTCTCATAAGGTATGCGGAGTGTGCTTGGTTATGCCCATATCGGATGCCTGGCGAAAGAATACCTGGAGAGAAAACTATTCTTTACCTTTTGCGGGTGCCTTCTACTGGATGCGTCACGTTTATCCTCGAGATGTGGACGTTTGGAATGCATGGCATAACAATGCGTGCAGTTTATTCGGGCGCGACCGTAGAAATTGATGACGAGGTTTCAAAATGCAGGTTTCTAAATAGAAGCTTTTTTTGGAGCTTTCTGATTAGAAGCTATCTTTTGTAGGTTTCCATCGTACTTTAGGATGCAAGCACTGTCTTGCAACGACTGTTAAAACAAGCGAATGAAAAGATATGCATTATGGTAGCTGGAATACCGCATGGAAATCAAAGCGAGAATCTACTTGAGATTTCGTTTGAGAAATGTTTGGATTTTGCCACATCAGACGTTTAGATATGATTGCAGTGCGGTGGCCAAACTAATGAGAAATTTTGATGAGTGTTTCAACAGAGGAGTAATCGGCGATTGTGTTTGACTTGTAATGTAAATAAGTACTTACCAAATAGTATAGTAAATTTTGGGTATTTGCGAAATGAATTTGATACTAGCAACGAAAGAGCTAGCACGTTCCTTGAAAAGAGACTTGACTATTTTAATCACATGCTTTATTTATTTATAAATTAATAAATAATCAAATAAATTAATTGATGTGTTTTTTCCGGCCGTAATGTCTTCTATGTTATTTAAATGGGAATCTCACCGAACACATTAAATTGGCTGGTCCGTCTCTCTTTCAGGCGTTTAAAAGATGCGTAATGACCGTATCTGTGATACGAGTTTCACCAGTGCACAAGTACAAGAATATTTTAATCGCAGGTACTCTTATGCTGGATATTTATGTTTGTCATTCACATCAGGAGGATTTGTCTGAAGAAAATATCAAATCCCGTCATAGTTGACGGGTCGTGTGCACTATGTAGTTTATATAATAAACGTGCTCATTTTTAATAACAAACTATTTTTTCATGAAAGACTTGAATCCTCAAATTCCTTTCTCCTGATGGACGATATTCTCCTCGATCCCACCTGCGCCCTGCAGTTGGCACGCACATAGGGTCTCATTTCGCACGCGCGCCCTCTAGAGAAAGCCCAACCCTCGCGCGTCTTGCCTGCCTGAGCCGCTGTGTCCGCAACTGCGGACTGGGATCCGGCACCGAGCGTTCCGGTCACGAATTCTAATTTATACATTGGCGTGGGGATAATTATTATAACAGGATCGTCCTGTTCCGTGCACGAAACGAAGACACGTGGAGCAGCTACACAAGTTTACGGATGTTAAGAGAGCTTCACTAAAGGGTAGGTAGGTGAAGAGGAATCATGTGTGCCAAAATTGTGAAAGTATAATGGTTTAAAATAGGTATGTTCAGTTTTCTACTGTTAGTCACTATACTTTTAACAAAACTATGAATTGCGCTAGAGGAATTAGAAAAAATCAATGCGGGTCTCCCGGACATGAGAAAATGACGCAGGTAACCTAGGATTCCAGAAAAACCAGGTTTGAGGTAACTGTAAAATAATAACTGTGCTCATCAGCAGATGTGATAAAATGCTGTATTTTTTTTGTGGAGCTCACTAGATCTCTTCCTCATTTTAACTTCGTTTCAAGCTTTGAAGAATATCATGTTAAACTTCTCAGATATTTAAATGCCGGAGTTATTTTTCTATTACCACTCTTCGCTAAAGTCCTAAGTTTTCAATACGCTTCCAAAACGTGTTCAGAGAACTGGTCAATCATAGTATTTATACGAAGATCTAATTACTGCAATTTGTCTCTAAAACCATGGGGTAACAAAACAGTAGAGTATATGTGTTCCCATTTGAACTCATGAAATACCAATGAATTATGTTGTTATTGATGAATTATGTTGTTATTAATGAATTATGGATTTATCAGATTAATTTTGGGTTTCTAGAAACACTAGGCAAGAACTTCGTCATTCAGAGATCTCGGGTCCCTGCAGCGGAGTAGAAAGACGATAGCTGATGTACTCCAGATCCTTTTTTTCTAAAATTTCTACAACTTTCAATTGCTGAGTGTGTTTTTTTTAGCTTGAGGGGCACTTTTCTGAAACGTATTACGCTTCGGAGAGATGGCTTGCCTCATTTGGACCTTGACAATATTTCTTTTGAAAGTCATTTGGGTGCTAGAGCTCGGCTCAAGATTGCGCTACTGGAAAGACTACAGTTAAAATGCGTTGATAGAAAAAATCTGAAAGCTCACTTGCGTATGAGTATGTTATTACATACTTAAAGATGTAATAACATCACCTGCTTGCTAATCAAGCACTGATGATATACTTTGTGTATGTTATTTTGTCCAGTAATTGTTAGGTTTCACTTGAATTATTTCGCAGTACAGGAACCAATTATGACTTTCTTTATGAAGAAATGGGGCTTATTTCGGTTCTAGAGGCTTCAATCTAGTGTTGATGTGCAGTTTCCACTGCACTGAGAGATCCCGTTCTCATTTTCCTTCTGCGGTGATTTTGTGGGATCGATGAACCACTTCACTCTCTCCTGTTAACTGATGGCAGCCTCCACTATAGCGTGAGATCTGAATTTTTCATCGGCCACGTGCGAGTATTTGAGTCGGAGATTCTGGAGAACACTCAGTTTTGTGGATGTTTCCGATCGTGCTGACGAGCAGTCCATTGCTATCGAGAAAGGCGATTATTTTCCTGAAACATACTGCGATATAATTCGACCCCGCAAGAAAATGAAAATTATTTTTCGGGTGCTGGTTTGAAGGAAATAACTCAATTCTGAGGAGTTTTATTTGACAGAAAAACTAAATTAATTGCATTGAATATGTTTTTATCACGGAAAGATATTTTGTCGTGGAGTTATACATCCTGTACATACAAGCGTAGACTTGCTTGACAAAACTAGGGGCCTGTCCCTGCATCTCACCTCTTCCCACTGGCCACGTTTTTGAGCACTAATTTAATTATTTTACCGTAAATTGAAATGTATTTCCAATTCATTGTTTACAATGCCGAAACGCGTGTGGGTGCCCCAAACGATTAGTTTTGATTATTTATCCTTGTTCTCCTGCTCATCTATGAATCATTTCAGTCTATGTTTCATGGAGGTAAGGCAAGTACTACTGGAATTACCAAGTTGCACTGAAATATTTTCGTGACCGTATTGACACAGCTAAAAGCAATGAAAATAACAATTGCGCTCAGTAAAGATGCCCAGAAAATAACGGAGGAGAGATTTTTGACCCCATTCACACAGCTAAAAGCAATGAAAATAACAATTGCGCTCAGTAAAGATGCCCAACAAATAACAGAGGAGAGATTTTTGACCCCATTCACACAGCTAAAAGCAATGAAAATAACAATAGCGCTCAGTAAAGATGCCCAGCAAATAACGCAGAGGAGATTTTTGACTGGATTGGCACAGCTAAAAGCAATGAAAATAACAATGTCACTCAGTAAAGATGCCTAGCAAATGTCACAAAATATGTTTTACGTCTTTTGTACCGAAGGGCGGTGAGTGTGGGCTTTACAATCAGGGATGCAATTGTAAGCATCCTTTGATGCTGAAGATATCAGGGGCCTTCTTGGAGTACGACGATTGCTGAGCAAGCGGAGAAAGTGATACCGGCGTAGAATGCTAAGTACACCAACGAGTACCTTCACGTTCCTTGCATCCTGGAGCTGCATCACCTGCTCTTCCATATATTACTTCTACTTAATTGACTGTACGTCTGTTGCAATTTTTATAGCTACTTTATTGCGAAATACAACACCACAGAAATCGTTGAGGAAAGATTGCTCGTTAAATTATATCTTAACTCTCTATAAAAGTGATCGGATTTATTGGGAAACGATATCAAGAACTTTCGGTTCGTTCACTTTCGCTGTCTATTTTCCCAATTTTTGCCGCATGGAGCCCAATATGAACAGGCATCTGGAAATGACTGTCCTGTTCTTCAAAACTCATTTGTCGTGCAGTTGGCTAACACTTACCGCACGTCACGACTTTCGAAAAACCTTCATTATTTCTAGAGTGTCGCGGTGGTCTTCAGGTTTTTAGAACATGGCCAGATGCCGCTGCAATTTCAGAGTTTATGGCACGTGGAAGCTTTCAGCGGCGTAAAGAGGTTTACCATATGTTTTTCCTTCTTCTGCAGAAGTTGACCATTAGGAGGACAATTAGGTTCATTTTAAATTACTCACTGCCGTTTGGGACATGTGCAAGACACGTATGCCCTGGCTGGTGATCCATTATCGTACGTGTTGTATCACAACATATTACTCTCAGTAGTGTATCCTCATGACTTTCTAGCTGCCAGTTTTCTCTTTTCTTGTTCGATGCGGCACTTTCTCCGCCCGGACTTTCTCCTTCAAAGCTGTTACGGCAGGCAGCCCGCAGTCCTAGCAACCGCCCGCCGGGCACATTAGCTGGGCCATGCATGCTTCTACCCCTTGCGTTAAAGCTGGAAATTGGTACCTGAACTTTCCTTGAAGATGAGCCGCAAGCTTTCTCTTGTCGATGTAGGCACGGTGTCTAGGGCCGGCCATCCTTAGAAGTCCTTTACGGTTGATTGAGTTGGCTTTGCTCTCCTCTCGAGGAATGGTGATGTTTGCAGGGACGCTTCTTAATTATTGACTTCCATTACGCACACTGACGGTCGCTTTATCTCTGTAAAATACTTCAGTGCGTATCTGTTTACTCTAGCTCGTCTGTTTGTGGAATGGAGAGCATAAAAGTTTTAAGATTGCGTTAAACGTAATGCAGTAAAAAACATTAATTTACTCGCAGCTTTTCTCTCAAAGATGATTGAATATATTTGTAAGAAATGAAACTTATGGTCTTCTACAGGTTCAATAGTTCATTCTAAATCCGATCTGTGCTTTATCTCAAATTAGTGAAGACATATTGCAGTTTGAAATTTAGATCCGCAACTACAAGTACTTTACGCTAGATGAAGACTGCAACATCGAACTCATTCTTCGACGACACTATACAACTCCGCAGTAATGTAACAAAACTTTTCAGTGGTAGGAGATCATCTCAAATGTGACATACATTACTACATCAATATATACTGTAATTTCACAGCATAAAAACCTGTAACTTGTCACAGATCAGCTTAAATACTTATGTATCATTAATAAATGTATAAGAAGCTAATCTATATCAGCCTTTCACCTGAAGATAGAACAACCTGCAATATACATGACTTTCACCGATCTTATGTAAGTTAATTATGGAAATCCTTATCTATGTCGATTCCTGTCTCTCTACGAGCAACGTTTCTGCTTTTCCGCTATATTTATCGCTATGAAGGGAATTATCTTCATACTTAGCAACACCCCTGTGTTACAGTTCAATGCACTATTATCATTTGTCGTAGCTGGGCAAATTTTCTTCCGTGTTCGGTTGTACATTTGGCGAGTACGTCAGTAAATACACAGTATTGGGTTCGTCCGTACACAGTATTGAGTTCGTCCGTACACAGTATTGAGTTCGTCCGTACACAGTATTGAGTTCGCCGGTACACAGTAATGAGGGAGAGAAATGTTTGTTTAAATTTTGTATTTTAAAGACGTGGTCGTGTAAACTCGAACGGATTTGTCTCACGCCTGCGTTTCTGCAAGAAATCAAATTTGCCACTCAAAGTATGAGGAAGGTTGAAAAGTTAAATTCCTTACAAGTGCTATTTTCTTGAAAATATGCTAGTATCTACGCTTTGAGAACACGTGACTTTGGCCGGAATTTAGAATATTCATTCTTTGTTGAGGAAATTTTGTGATTTTGTGAATGCTGAAAAACTAATTCTTTCGTTTTTCATTCAACTTTTTTCATCAAATAATTCCTTTCACTTGACCAAAGGTTCAAATGAAGCACGAGATTCTAAAATATCCAAGAAAAGCGAGAAGTACTGAGGCCGCAAGCTTAACAAATATTTAAATGCGTGATTTTTTCGCTAGGGGAAAAATCGTCAGCTTCATCATTTTCGTTTGTGACAACATCCTGATTACTTTCTTGAATTTCCTCAGCGTGAGTGTGATACCTGTCCTTTTAGTATGCAAAAACACAGTAGAAAAAAATCAATGCATTAAAATTGAAGCGTGGAAATGAGTCCAACGCATACAAAATTTCAAAACTAATTATTTAACTCTGACAACTCAGCAAAGCAATCAAAGCATTTCCAAAAATTCCTTTACCTAATTATGAGTACACGCATTCAAATTTCTCCCGGACGCAATCAAAACGGCGAAGTCATTTTCAGTTCAGCAATCATGATAGAGCGATAAAAAAATGACCTCAATCATCCCGCGGTCCTTCAATCGCTGAATGATCAATACGATCAACAAATGCAACGTCTGACCCGCCGCTGTGCGTCACTGCTCGAAGAGATAACTCCGGCTTGGGCTGCAGTTTTTCGCCTGGATCATGTCTCATCTTTCACTATACTTTCGAACAGTGACCAGAAAGTTGCGGTTTTTCTTTCGTTGAGAGCCAGCGAAGTTTCTGCGTTATGAGGAATTTCTTCAGACGAGCGAGCGATGCTCATCTGAAGCAGCTGAGATTAATGTGCTCTCTAGCCACTCGTGCGTCAAGTTGTATGATCGTGTGAGGGTTGTAGTTAGTGCGTGTGAGACAGCGTATGAGGGTTGTAGTTGGTGCGTGTGTGACACCGTATGAGGGTTAAGGTTGGTACGTATGAGGGTTGTAGTTGGTACGTGTAACGCCGTATGAGGGTTGTAGTTGGTGCGTGTGACACCGTATGAGTGCGGTAGGTGGCGCTTGTGTTGCACTTACTGTATAAATATTGCAGATGGCGTAAGGTGCTGGAGATGAGCAGAGTTGACGTAATGTGATGCCATGACCAATACACTTAGTGTGCTTTAGGAGAGTTGAGCTTTCACATGAGTTGGAGTTTGATGCATGAGTCATGAAATGTTTGCAGTCGATCCTCGAGTTGAGAGGCATCATTTTATGTAAACCTCGACTTACGAGGATGAAAATTGGTTCTTGCTATTCGCCGTTTTACATAATTGGAATCAAGCATCGGATCACTTGAATAACTTCATGGGAATAATTTTTCATCACTGGAATTAGGCATCGTATTACTAGAATATCTCCATGAGAATAATTTTTATTCACGTATGTTGAGGTTCGAATAAGATGACGTCGAATAATTTTGGTATCGATTACGCTCTCGTAGAACTCGAGATGAATATTTTCTTGTGAGGTCTGTATGTTCGTTAGTATGAATTACGAGCGTCCCATGACACAAATACGTTATAGAACGGTTCTTTGAACATCTTAGATTATGAGAGACCTAGAAAGGAGAAACATAGAAAAACAATGAATTCGTGAGCGTTTTCAATTTTTTCCCCAAGATGTACAGATTTACTTCGAAATTTAAAACAAAAGTTTTGATCTCGAGCAATCAAAGACGGATGTTGAACTTACTTAAGTTTTTTGGACGTATATTGGACCAGTATTTTTTCTCTGGAGATTAAACTTCAGAGGCTGAAATTGCGTGCTGATGCTCATGAAAATTGGTTTCTTGTGTGAAAATTCAATGAAAATGCAACATCTATCCACAAGGTTGTCTTCTAGAGATAGTTTTTAGAGAATTAATAGCCATTTACTCTCAATACGTAATGTATGACAATATTTTGTAACTACATAAGCGACGAGTATGGAATTTTATAAAAGAATAGCACAGCATTTAGTAATACTCTGCCTACTAGGCCTCTATATTTCAAGAAAATAACTCATGCAAAGGTAACAGGTATCTAAAAGGAAAGTTTTGATTTTTTCCCATTGCTTCAAATTAAATTATGTTAATTGCGCGGAAAACACTAGAGAAGTTTTACTTCTACTTCTAGCGAAAATCACGGCACGCCACAAAGAGCACAGGCTTCAAACTTCCCCAAAATAAAAAAGACCGGCACACTTTCTAGTCAAAATTGCCATCTAGAAAAATTCACGAGAAATACCTCTAATAATGACAGAAATTTTACAAAACAATCGTGTGTAAACAATTGAGAGCCGTGACCCGAGCTCAAGGTTCGCTCGGTACGTACGGTCGTCGAAGAACATCGTGCGACAGTTCGATGTCTCTTCCCACGCCGACTTTCGTTCAATTTCCGTCACCCGCCGGCGAAGAAAAGGCGGAAGGCATTTATCGCCCTGGAAATTTGATGTCGATACGCAAGTGCCCTGGAAATTTCACTTTGAGGTTTGACTTTCCACTCAATTATCAGCAGAACGGTGGGACCGCATGGAAACTTCGGGCTTCCTCTTTGTTTAAACCTTCGAGGGAAAACCATGTTCCTATGGATTATGCCTCCACACCGCGTAGGTCCCAACCACAATAGCGTTTTGAAAATTTTTACAGTGCGTAATCGTTGAGCGTTGGTGATCGTCTGGATGATTTCAAGATTTTACGCGTACACTCGTGAACACAATGCTGTGGTAGAAACTTCACTGACGTCTTGTGAGTTTTGTTTGACGGGTAAACCTACAACAATTATGTTCAACCAGGGAAATGTATGAGAGCCAAATAGGAGCCCTGTATTTACTTAGAAATTATGTTAGCAAGCAAGACACACAGTCAGAAAAAACGACAAAGTCTCGATGACCAGGGGGAACTGTTTTGTTCGGTTATCCAGGCTTTAAAGTGATGCCCAAGTGTGAACGCTGCGATCTCCTGTTGAATCTACAGAAAAAAATGAAGTGTTGACTTTGTATTAAAGCTTTTTAATTCGTACGCCTAATTATCTCAAAGAGAGTGCTTTGACTTTTTCGAGTTGTCGTTTAAACAAAAGGTTCAAGGTAAATTCGAGAATGGAAGAAAACTTATAATATTTTCACAGTTTGCTCTCTTTGCTTTCTTCCTTTCAGTTGAAGGTCAAATAGTAATCCTACTTGCAACATGAATCCGAGCACATACCAGAGTGAGCTTGTATCTTAAATACTAAAATGCCCATGAAAGAAAACTGCAGTGTGTTCTGAAGCTCGTCATTCCACCACATGCAGATGTCAGGTTTCCCTGCCAAGGTGGACACATTGATTTGAGGCACCGTTTTAAGTACCAAATGCTACCTACGTTCCCCCCAAAAAGTTATTGATGGTACAACATCTGCTTTGCAGGATTGTTTCCTGTGGCTTACTTTCTCCTTGTAGTCATTTTCATCGCCAGTCTGACAAATGATCGTGCGTCACCTGCCTAGTGCGAAGGTGTCGAGATTTCACGTTGGCCGCTCGATTTTCTGGCTTGAGAAATGATGTGCTATTCCGTGTACAGGCTTTCGTATAAGAATTCGTCATGCCATTCTCGGTGATTTCTAAATTTCTACCAATGTATATCCAAATCAAAATATTTGTTGTTCATTAAAAATTTTATCCTTGGTTGACTTATGTTGACTCACTGAATAAAATTAAAAAAAAACTTTTTCAAGCTAGGTTAGTAGATTTCTATGGACTTGCACTTAGATTTTCGTGTATATAATTTGAAACGAACAAAAATTTTTCTGTTTGTAAGACGCTGACATGAAGGAAATACAGTTTCAAGCTGGTGAACGCAGGCAAAATGAGCGGAAAAGGCGATCAATGCCCAAGATGATTTTTTGATTTCTTGAATTATGTGTTACTGCGAAAGAACTCAACCTTTTTTTAATAATTCTAATCTACTTCTCTCACGATCCGCCACCTCGTCTACGCGGGGTCAATGCAAGGACGCGTCACTTGACTTTTATATAACGAAGAGCGGATGTCTAGGTTCCAAATAGCAGGTTCACATTTAAAACCTTTCGAGTCACCGAATTCTGTTATGCCAAAGTTTCTTCCTTTTATTAGTCATTATCAGGGCGAATGTTTCAAAACCTCCAGACATGAAGGGATATTATTAATTACCTAAAAAGCTTGGCCAAATAAAGCTATAAAGTTTTGAATGAAGCGTTTTGAAGTAGTACTTGGATGACTTAGGTTGTATTTTGTGCCGCGTGATCTAGCAGCATTGCTTCACCCTTCTCATCAAAACTTCCTGTTGATAATGGTATGAGTAGAACTTTAATATTTCAGTAATATTTTATGTGATAAAATTCACTCAATATTCATTTAATATTCATTTAATATTCATTTAATATTCATTTAACATTCATTTAATATTCATTTAATAATTGAAAATGGAACCCATAAACACTCCAACGACAACTATGACGTCGAATCGATGAGTGGATGTTCTTTTTTGAGGTACTGGATGAAGAATGGGCCCCAAGAAATTACCATAACATTGTTACCATATTAACATTTCTGTCTTTACATCCTCTCACCCATCCATTCATCAATCCAAACATCCATTCATCCATCCAACAGTGGAACATTTTATCTTAAAGTTGGGTTTTATGACTGTCATTCCAATGTTGCACTTTCATTTCAAAAAGATGCTGCCTAAATTTCTGTTTACTCTGCTCTAATCCGTCACACTTATTGGCTCTCCACAATCCACGAAAACTTTCGAATAACGCGCCACTCTTATTATCTTCATGGTAACTAGGCACAAGACACGGGCCACATTAATTAAGTGTGCCTGGGGCGAGCTGACCCCTGTTCCCAAGTGCAAGGTTCTGAACTGAGCACGAGTCGATGAGGCTGTGAACGGCCGAAGCTTGAGCCTTTCTCTGAACTTTCTTAGCATTGACCTGCTTTCAGTTGACGAGGCTTTCATGGTGAGCTGCAGCCATGGACTTTCCAACGAGGCGGCTTTCACCGCCTCTCGGTGATCGCACTTGATATTCTCAGCTCGGAAACAACTTTCCGCACAAGTTAGCGCTGTTGAATGTTGCAGAACTAGGCGAAACGGATCGCTGGCTTTCATCTGCGGTGGCTGGGAATCAAGAAAATTCAGATTGAGTAGAAAAGCAGTCTTCAGGAAATTTTTTGATTTAACACCTATAAATCTCGTAAACAAAGTCGCTGTTATGGCTCTAAGAATGAATGAAAATACACTTTGATTTCTTTGGCAAAATTTTTTTATTTTTTGGTATGTCTAGAAAATCAGTTTTTTCGAGTCATTTAATGAATTTTTAGGAGTTTTCACGCATCACGGAATAATTTAATGAGTTGTTAACTAAGATTTCAGTAGGATTTAATCACAGGGTAGCTTACCCACCGACGCAAGAACCTGAGCCGAATGGGACCATTATCATTTCATACTCGTAGAGCAACAAATAAAACGATTTATTAAAATAATCGGAAAAATTAAACCCCTTGAAAAAATTTAAAGCATACTCTTCCTCAGGACACCCACAAACTTCAGCTCGTGAGATGGGCATAATACGTGTAAATTTTAAAGTCTTTTGCAATAAGCAGCGTTAAAATTTCACGCCATTTTCTGAGGCTCAAAACTTACTACAGTGATCAAAACCTCATTGTATTCTACGTGATTTTATAAACTTAAATAAGGAAAAAAACGGAATTAAAGCCCGCAGAGGAGCAGCTTTGTAGGCTCTGTGGTCACGCCCCAAGCGTTCCCACAGATTTATTCTGATTTATTTATTCAATCAACATTACAAGACCGAAACCTCTCTCCATCAACCAAATGGCTGAAAGCAGGAGGGTCAGTGTGCGTCCTGTCAGAGCTGAGTCCGAGATATAGGAGGTCTCCTGCATTCACTTATTTCGGTGTGGGGCGCACAGTTTTACGATCTCTTCAACAGGGTCCTATTGTACATGGTCTCTTGCATTTATTTATTTCTGATTGGGACGCACAGTTTCATGATGTCTTCAAACACGATTGTTGCTAAAATTCAGCATTGAGATGATTATTATATCAGCCTATTTAAGATACTGTATGAAGAATGGTTACCATACAATTGCCACTTGAACGGAATCACTGAAATTAAAAAAATATGCTTCAATGTAGGGGATTTTAAGCATTGAATGACATCATAGATTGTCATAGCCTAATGAGTACCATGCTCTGACATCAGTTAAGTCATTCAACTGAAGATTCATTGTTATCCTTTTGATTAATTATAGAGTTCTAAAATTCACGAAGAAAAGCAGAAACATTTTTTGTGAGATACGAGTTTAGGAATGAATGATTGGAAGTAGAGGCCAGACTTCCATTTATGGACTTGAATTGCCTCATAAAACTTTTATGTATTTTTATCGTTAAAAAATTGCCCTCTAGCTGAATGGTGCAAAGCCGGTTTTGAGTGGGGAGCGATTTGAAGCGAGGTGGGGGAAGCGTTTATACGCTGGCGCGTCAAGGGGGCAAGGAGAAGAAGGAACAACTCAAGGTAGTCTAGAAGCTGGCGGAATGACCTACTCGTGTTTCCTCTCGAAGACATATGTCATCGGAGTGTGGGCATAATGAATGGGCTAGTGTATATGTTTGTCGATGTATTCGTGTTTTTTATGTATTTATGTTTTCAATAGGTATTAAAATGACAGCAAGCGCTAAACTTTGCTTTAGCGTAAGCGTAAAAAAATAACCTGTTTTGATTACAAATTTCTGGAAAAGCACGAACATTGATGAAATCACATAATGAACAGCATTTATTTGGGACAATTCAAATTTACTTATAAAAAGTTCAATTCCACTTTGGGTTACCACTT
Source organism: Platorchestia sp. MABIK (assembly GCA_014220935.1). NCBI lineage: Eukaryota > Metazoa > Arthropoda > Malacostraca > Amphipoda > Talitridae > Platorchestia > Platorchestia sp. MABIK. The sequence goes on from JACJUY010000342.1 coordinate 94,134, forward strand.
CTTTGCTAACTAAATTTCGTTTCTAATTTAAAAATCGTTTGTAACAAATGAGGTTGAGTTTATGACAAATGAGCTTTAAGGTTATGACAAATTAGCTTTAAGGTTATGACAAATGAGATTTAGTTTGTGATAAATGAGCTTTAGTTTATGACAAATGGGCTTCAGTTTATGACAAATGGGCTTCAGTTTATGGCAAATGAGCTTCAGTTTACGACAAATTGGATTTTGCAAATGACAAATCGACGTGTGAAACGTTTAATCATAATCTGGTCAAATTAGCCAGGTTGTGAAAACAAGCGCCATTGTTTATCTCCGAGCTGATGAACAAAAGCAGAGTTTGTGTGTCAAACCGCCGCTGTAGCGTGCGTGAGAACCAGCAAAAGCCTCGTCTGTGTCATCACGTTAATCGTTACGGGCGTAATTTCCGCTTCTCGCAGTTAACACACAAACGAAAGCTCGACGCAGAAAACCTGACTTCGATAGGAAATATTTCCTACCCGTAAGATGAATCGCAGATCCGCTTGTACATGCTAATTTTAATCGCATGTGGATCACCAAGGACAGAAGGTCAGTGACAGAGTAATATTTTTTCGACGTATCACGCTCAATCCTTCCTTAGATTCCACACACCGTGAGTATCCAAGATTTTCTGCCCAATTTAGCCGCAATAAATCTCCATAAAGTATTCAGCTTAGTGCTCATTAACGGATCATTCTCACCAACGAGGTCGAGCGGCACAAGCGTTAACTGCTTTCGTTTAAGAATTGAACTTGCATGCATTTATTCTTAGCTGTTCTGGTTGAAACAGAGCGTGCATTTAAATTTTTCATTAACTGTGAACTTGTTTGGTGTACAAACAGACTCGAACGCGTAAAACGTCTCCTGTGCTGGTTTCTGTTTAGTTTTTCATTCAAGCAAACCCGGGAGAGTTTATACAACTTGTTTAATTGTATCGCAAAATCCATGTTTTTCATTCCTCTGAAACCTAAAACAATCTTAGTACATATATGTATTTACCTACAAAATAGAATACAACTTTTAAAGTAGCCAGTGAGGTATTTTACAACTAAATAGTCTGATGTAAAAAGTATGTTTTGATCATGGTAAACTGTTTGAAAAACGCTTTTGTCTACCGAATAAAATAATCAGTTTACATTCTTCCTTGGCGTGACAGCAAGATTCAACTCCTAGCAATTCATCAATAACCTTAATTTATACTTCCTTTGCGTCGAGAGCTGAAACCAACGCATGTTTTGTAAACCAATCATGACAACTGGAATATTTGAATTATGTAAGTCTGCGATTTTTTTCGCAGAGCCAAAGAAAGACATTATAATAGAGCAATATCGTTCAAGTTACGGAACGTTTGCTTCTAGGATCACTGAGAGGTTAATGAGACGAAAAAAAGAAGTAAACGAGTTTAAAACTATTCTAGAAATACCACAACCCACGTCTTCAATGTCTTTCGGAGAAAATTGCCAGGAAATCCTAAAAGCTCACTCGCAAATGAGCGTAATTGGAAGATAAAGCTGGGTGGGAATGGATTAGAATGTTCTACTTTTCTATTGATTCGAAGCGTTTTCTCACAAAATCAAAACAGACTAGCTTCTTCTTGTAGCCTTATAATAAAGTCAGGACCTGAAATTGTACTTTTTAATCGTCGTTTGTCAGACAAAATGAAAGAAATTTAAAGTAATTCTGAATGCTTTGATGCAAAACGGTCAAATTTGATCGAGAAGTTGCAATGATATAAACCTGGAAATGACCCGAGCTTATGACGCTGCCCGGGTGATGGTGCAGACTTGTATGACAGAGCCTGAAAGAATTTATAAGTTTTTCTAATTGGTCGTGAAACTAAATCATGAAACTTATGGTATAATTTTCAAACTCGTCATATAGTTTTCAAAGCTGGCTGACAACGCTGAGAATAAAATCCTACAGTACTAAGAATCGGCCATGATTCCCAGACTGTCATTCTTTTGCAGAGTTTTTCTCTGCGCATCATCGTTATATTGTTGATTGTCCAATAGTCGCTGCTGTCATACTGAGCGATCAGAACAAGTCAAGATGTGAACACTAAAAATTTGTCTTCCAGCCACCGATTTTACCACGATATCGCTGTTTTGTGAAAGCTTCGATCAGTTGTGGAGAGAGACGCAATGAAGGCACCATCATCGTTAGCATTCAGGCATGACGGCGTGAGCTGGGGAAATGTCTGTACACTTTGTGTGTCCAGTGATACTGCGGCATGGATCATGGTTGACAGCCTACTCTCATATGTGTATATCTGGAAATTGTTTGAAAAAGTTTTGCTATTAGTGGAACGAACCATGTAATATTCAAGCCTGTTGCTCGATGTCATGTTTTCCATATCACCGAGCTGGGTAAAAACCTTCAAACGCCGTACCACAATAGGAAGTGGAAATTTGGAATTAATTCAGAAATTGCAGGAGTGATTGCTCTCGAATAACTGTACAACCCGGTTCCCTGACCTCATTTGCGAGTTACGCTCTAGTGACCCAGACCTTACTGAATCCGAAGTAACGATGTTTCCACTGACTGGTGCTTTTGGTTAAAATCCAAATAAGGAACTGAGCTCTCTAGCTCCAAGTTACTCGACCCTCAGATCGCCGCAAGGTGTGCTCGTAAAATCCGACACTGAAGCTCAGAATCCGAGAGGTCGTTTTCAAGCTAGTTTCAATGCAATGAAATTCGATTTTTGGTGTCTGGTTGCATGAAATACTTTCTATGTTAAACGAGTGCGTTGAAACGATATGAAGTTCGATACAACTTACGGGGACCAATAACGCATTTGAGAGTGTGTTGCTACGCACTGAAGTATACGGGTTCTTGCAGTAATTATACAAATTTGTTATATCTGCAGCAGTAATTGAATGAATTTGTCTACTTATGATGTTTCAAAATAATACGTTGGAGTCGGTGACTTAACTTACGGGACAGAGACGGCGTCTCAGTCTCCACTCAATGGAAGACGTGTGTTCTATGACAGTTTTGAAATGTGTTGTTGCATAAAGATGAAAAGGTGACTCGAAGATAAAAGCTTACTTTAAGTCTAATGGATGCATAAGACATTAAAATTTTATTCCTCTAGGGGTACTGACTAAGTACATTTGTTAACTGTAAAACAAAGAAATATGCATCGGGCAAGAGGAGACAAAAAGCAGAAACCGAGCTATCCGTTATTTTCCGTACAGAACGGCACGAAAATTTAAAAGCAAAGTTCCTTTTATTTTCCAATGAAACATTTCCAATTTATGTGGGTTTTGCTAGACGCAGGTCAAACTCATTTACAAAATGCCAAATTTAAAAATTCGTGTAGAGTAGAACCAATCTGGTGACCCTGGTTCCACGTGAAGCCCAGGGACACACACAGCACCGACACTGGAGTTAACTGTACCAGTTGTGAGCTGCTGTTCTCACGCAGGTCACTATACGGTGCCACTCTGCACTGTGATGATGGTGATGATCGATGCTTATAGGAAGTTCAGTAGGAGAGTTTGACATAGAGTGTGTCAGGAAGAAAAAAGGCGAAACGGAAAAGTATAGATAAGGAAATGAAAAGATGCGTTTTGTGCAAATGATGCTAGTGATGAAAGTTTTTTGTAAGTATTTTTCGCTGTGTCCCTGGCCTGATATGTCGCATTTCAAACGTCCTTCCGTATTTCTTTGCAACTGTTCCCCTAAGGTCGAAAGGAGCGGCGTTGTTAGAGCTAATGATGGTCAATGGAACTGTTTCTAAATAGAGAGGCAAAAAATTAGGATTGATAGTTTCTATTCATGTGTTAGGTTAACTTGAAAAAATGTTAATCAAAATAAATGAATTACAGTTCTAAAAACTAGGTTCAATGTATTCATTATACTATCTTCAGTTATCGAGTTCACAGAGTGCGATTACGGATGGACAAACCAAGCAAGCAACGAACTGCGAATTATCATGTGCCGGGATTCAACATATTTTGCTTGCCGGTATAAGTTCAATTGCACTAGGCACAGACACAAAATTGCGTATTCAATTGGTCATAAAATGCTGCAAGACATTAATCTTAGTATGTTACTTGTTCTCTACTTCTACGACCTTTGAGCTGTACGAGACAAATGAAACCGTTTATAGCACCGTTCGAGAGCGCATGACATTAAACGGTACTCTACTTTACACGAGCAAACTCTTTTACGAAGCATATATGAACGCTCGTGCTGCGGCACGCATCAAGTCATGGGGAAATTATGGGTGCGCGAAAATGAGCTGCTTAAATAAATAATTGAGTAGCATTATGACAGCCAAATTCCTGAGCAGCGTCATGGGCCAGAGAGACATAACTCTTATGAGGCACTCAGCGTGAGGGGAGTGGCCGGAGTTGTGGGAATCAGGTTGTCTGAAGGGAACAGGGTACAGCGAACTCAAACAACGTTGGGATCAGCGAGGATTTAATTGCTAAAGCATACGTAGTTCGTAAGTTTAAATTGTTAGTGATTTATGTGGTTAATAGGAAAAACCTTTCTTTTTTTTGTAAAATAATCAGTCAACAATTCCAACGGGTGAAATCGACAGCCTTCCTCGCAAAAACATGAAACTTCGAATTTTGGTGTGGACCGGTGGCAAGCACATGCGCGTGATGTGAAACACATGAGTCTTGTGCCCTTGTAGTAATATCGTGAAAGTTGTTCAAGCAATTCAAATTTCATGTTTCCAGTGATTTTACTTTTGAACATATTTTCTCTTCCGCTTTCTCGTATCGCGGATACTAAGAGAGAATCGTTTTGAGATATTTCTAATATGCTACAGTCCTGAAGAGTTGATTTCTCTTATTCGATTTCTTCAAGTGATGCCTTATTCATGAAAAATGTGAGTAGAAAGTATGAGATATTGCTTCTTGCATAGAAGTAGAGAGAATGAGATGGCGCTTGGGTGTTGAAAATTGTGTTAAGGGCTACAAAAAAAGTTTTCTTTATAGCTACAAACAGCTATAGCTTTGTAGCTAAAGCTTTATAGCTACAAAAAAGCTTTCTTTGCAACAATATGCGGAAAAATGTCTGTCCCAGATGTACAATGACGTATCAACGCCTATTCGTGTTCTCATTAGAATTGAAATTAAATGCCCACAAAACCTCTGGAAAGTGCTTTAGTAGACGAAGTGAAAGAGCATGTAGTTTCCATTCGTTTTTTGGGGTGTTCTTTGTTCGGATGCAGTGAAACTTGGCAGCATACAATTTCAGCTCCGCCGACGTTCCAGTTTTTACCAAATTTTATTGCAACTTGGGTAGCAGATTTCTTCAGATCTATCAGCGGGGAAGAATTTTTGCACCTCTCATTATACAATGTGAGCCCATCAAATTTGTCGAAATTGAAGAGTTTTTAACTCTAAAATTCATTCATTTCGTAACGTAGTTAAAAATATTGCATTCACTTGTTGTGAAGCTTTGTCTGCAAAACATATTTTCGCCTTCTATCTAGAGCTTTCATTTATTTGTATTTTTTTCTGTCTGCCTTTTAGTTCCGGCAATTTTTGGGCGAGCAATAAGCAACACGCTTTTTGTAGTATAGCACTTTCATTTAGTTCCTTGCTCTTGCTCAAGTTGACGAAATGGATCCATCGCCTTGTGAACACACTCGAACGAGCCCTTAAAATACATGTAAAATATGAACTCTTGCACACTAAAAGTAATCAAGGGAAATTTTTTAGTTGTGTGAATTAATTTCCTAAGCTCTTGGCGGTGTAAAATCAAAATACATCCTTAAGCGAAGAATACTAAATTACTCTTACCATATTTATCATATTTAAATTGGTTTTAAACTGACTTGAATAGGCTTAAGATCATTACTAGGCTAATTGGTAGACCTTCACACAAATTTTCTTTGCTTCATTTAGTGTTGACAAAATCAAGTTTTATAAGAAATGCTCACGAGTCTTTAAAAAGGGTTGAATGTGTCTAGATTGCTCAAAATTGTATTGAAAACGTAATACGTAGAACGGTGATAGAAACGAGTCCACTACTTTATCAAACGCTCCGTAGTTACCCTTAAAATACTTTTTGTAAAGAAAATGTTTTTGATGGGACACTGTAATATGGGGAAGAACATCGAATTCGAATTTCATTGGTCAAAATTCAATGGTTTAGAGGCCATGCATCGAGATTCTCAGAAAAAGTTACAATAGAAAACCTGTAATTCATAAAAATTCATATAAAATGCCTATTCGTGCCCGTAATAAGACAAAGAAAATAAGGAAAAGCCCTTAAATGCGTCAGAATTCTGACGTTCACTCAATGAAAAGGCTTTTATCCATGCTTTGCTGACTTTCAATATAATAATTTTTTCAATAAAGTATATGAAAAGCTGCTTGCTAAGGTGCATAAGTAGTACCATAATATTGGAAAATTCAACTGAGGGTAGTTGAATCTCAGAGGAATAAATACAGTTGTGAAGGAAACGCTGTCGAAAAAATATGGAATGAGAACAAGAACTCAAACAACGTCGGGACCGGAGGGGATTTAATTGCTAAGGCATACGTAGTTCGTAAGTTTAAATTAATAGTGATTCATGTGGTTAACTGGAAAAACTTTTCGATTATTTTGTAAAATAATCAGTCAAAAATTCCAGCGGGTGAAATCGCTGGCTTTCCTGGCAAAAGCATGAAACTTCGAATTTTATTCATTTTATTTAATTTCAATGTTCACATGAGCATTACCTTTGTAAGAAATAAAAAACTTGTTGCAATAAAAATTTTGTATAATTGTACCGTTGGTTATTTAAGCGATCGAAATAAACTCTAAAAAACATGGCTACGAATTGAAAAAAAATTGGAACATGAGTGCATTACGTTCTCAAATAATAAGAAACTCTGTTGTAAATCACAATTACATCACAAAATGATACGCGTTAAGAATTAAGTTGTGAATAAAAAAATTCCAAAGAAAACATTTCTAGATTGTAGATCAAGAACATAATTTCGAAGTCATCGAATGCTGAATAGAAAGAAATCAGGAAACGAGATTGAAAATAACTACGAGTTGAACAATATAAGATTTGCACGCTATCAAAATGATGAAAAACCTTCGACTAGCCAACAGAATTCGCTGGCGTGACGGTGAAACACACAAATATTTCTGGGAGGGAAAATATGATCCTAAAGGCTTGCTTTCACCATCCCCAAGCAAGAATAGAAATGGACGATGGATCATTTTTTCAAATGATAACTAAGAGCGAGAAATTTGCATTTCAATGGCTGGAGAGATTTGAATTTGTAGAGCTACAAAACATTGCTGACTCACGAGTTTAATTTGAGTTCAAAAGCGTCTAAAGATGCTTGCAGGACGAATACGGTCTGAATCTCTATTTTCATCATCGCCGTGGACTCACGCTGACAGACTCACGAGCTTTCAGGACTTTAAAGTGACACAGTCGTAAGGTCAGGCGTGAGAGTTGATTCATAAACACAAAGGATGATTCATATCTCTTATAACAGCAGCCGGAGATGGGACCGCCAGTGGCTATGCTTGAAAAAGAAGAGAAAGCTCGGTCCCCCAAGTTGTGGGACACATACATCGCCATGAGCTACTTTCTAATTTGAAGTTTATCATTTCCTCTTGAAAATAACAGCCGTGTTTTCACCGTATTTGTGGGCTACGAGTTTACCAAGTAATGTAGGAAATAATGGCCGTATTGAATTTTTATTTTGAGTTGATTAACTAGAGCCCCTGCAATGTCATTATTAGTTCCAAAGATACAGGAACCTCCTTGCCATGAAATGGGAGGAATTAACGCCGTAAGTGGTGTAAACTTCCATAGAATACAATCGCATTTAGTGAACGTGAAACGTAGTACTGGTTCATTGCCGTCATTATATAAAATACTGCTCGCGGTGCATTTTTTTAACAAATTATTTTCTATCTACATTGACTTAGTTTTTGCTAAATGATATATTGCCTGTAGTTTATTACTCTAAAATTAGAATAAATTTCAAAAGATTTGATAGTAATGAAATGAATGATTTGGTGCATGCACGATAATGATACTTTAGTTGGGGCTCTTTTCCATTACATTGACCAATTATTTATTATTTTTGTATTATTTTTGTCTATCAAATAGAATTTCCACACACACATGCATGTAACATGAGCCTAATTCTCTAGTTTTTTACACCCAAATGTGCCAAGATGGCAACATGTGTTGTGAGATATTCATTTCCAGGCATTTGTCTTAGCTTCATCAGGATTAAAACATTGTTCCATTCTGTTGATCTTTTGCTGGAAAACATTTCATAAGCTTGCAAAAACCTTTTCGTCAAACATATAAATGAGGAAGAATAACATTAAACGAGGCCATGAATACCACAAACACAGAAGTTTTTCAGTATCATTATGATTCAGTGACGAAGTCCTGCGGATCTCGAGCTGTTGCGCCGGCAGTGTTTGCGGATACACCAAAAAAAAACTCAGTCAGCGTGACTCGCAGCTGTCGGTGATGCTTCATCCTGATGCAGGTTTGTATTTAGGTAGGGAGGTTTCTAGTGGAAATCAGTTTACTCACATTAATCATTTTCGATACTTGTAATATTGCCAAAATACGATATTAGTGCGCATTCGTAAAGTTCGAGTACTTATCAGTTCCTAAAGCGAGTGCACGTCTAAATTCTCCTCAGCCCTTCATGTAGTTTATCCTCCCGATATCATTTCACTCTTGGACTCCAATTACTTTAACAATTCCAAGGTTACGAAGTAATACAATCGCTCACACATGATGATATTATTCAGCTTCCTCTTTGACTGAATTTATCATCCACATAGAGGTGTAGTTTGTTTGTATCACTTTATTAATTCTATTTAATTATCACTGGCTTTTCCTTCATTTCGGAGGAAGCTACGCGTCGCTTGAATACTACCAAGCATAAGATCGTTTTACCACGCACAGAGGTGTTTTTCTGAGCGTCACAAAAGTGTGTCGAGTGGGAACAGTTATGCAGGGAAGCGGACCGCATCGCTGAAGGGTAGAACCGCTAGCTAGCGCTCACTCAACTTTCTTCGTGCGGCAAGTGTGGTGCTGATCTCAGTCGCAGTCGCGAGGCTGCCGTGTGTTGGTGTATGTAGTACGTGTTTTCGAAATTCGACGATGGACTCGTTCTGTGTGAGGGCATTAAACGTAAATTTTAGTTGAGATCAACAAAGAGGATTCGATAAGATATATAAAACGGCAGAACCGGATCGTCGTAGAAGTATTCTACCAGAAGATACTTTCTCAGAAAGCGGATTTTTTCAATTTTACATCAATACAACTTTGACCTTCCACGATTACAGAGGTGCTTACGGTTTTGCATTTTGCCCATAATGTTTCGGTGTGATAGAAACATGACTCGTAAAACGCTTATAAACGAAAACTGTAAGTCCGACCGCCGATCAAACGACGATAACTATCTGTCCAACGATGAGAATGGCCACAAAAGAACGAATTGGAAGGAGTCAATGAAGAAGAGCGGTCAAATAACATCCGAGGACCCCACGTACAATGACGACATCGAGGGCATTCAACATGAAGGTTCTGTGAGTGATAGAAGTTCTTCACCAGCAACCGATAAGGAAATGAAAGTAAACATTCTTTACAGAGGAATGGTTTACAGAATCAAGGGCATTAAAGTGATCTGTTCCATAGTCGCTGGCATTATTATCTTACTCACGGCTATGTTACTTTTAGGCCTCTGGATAGTTGTTGGATCGAGAGAAAGCGGGGAGTTCGTCTGGCCTTGGAGTGAAACTCCAAACTTGGAATTGTTCTCTAACGAAACCAGTTCAGACGGTATGGTTACAATCTCTCTCATGGATATGCTTGAAAAGACTTCAAACATTGATCCCACACATGCAGAAGTTGAAAAAATTACCAGGTTAAATGGAAAGCTCTTTCTCAATACTTCTGAAGAGGTAGAAGAAGCCCTTGGACATTTCCAAGCCGTACAACCGCGGCCTCGTACTGAGGAGCCGTCAGTTGAAACATTTTCTCCCCCTGAAGATCAATACATTGAATACGAATATTATTATCCTAACGATGCAGCCGTGGAATATAGTTTATTGCACGAGACTTTGGTCAACCCACCATCGGGCTTTTCTGAAGATAACGAGAAATCTCACAGAACTATTCAACAAAATGAAGAGAGTGTTGAGCTCGCGCGCTCACACGATTTCCGAAATACTGATGTTCCATCCCATGAGCTTAGAGAATCAAAGATCGAACGGGGACATATTTTCTCGGAAAGAACATCGCTTTTGAATGACGACCAAATTTCACTGCCTGTGAGTAAAGTGGAGGTACAAGAATCAGTTGTCTTCGATGAGAGTGAGTATGATCCAGCGTCTTTCAAACCGTCAGAATTTATGCCTTCAAGTGAAATTGGTCAGAAAGCACTACACGAAGATGAAGGACTTTCTGAGCACAGACTTGTTAACGAAAATAGACCACTCGATCGTTTTCCACCTGCTCATCATACCAGTCCAACGGATGCAGATCATCACTTTTCTGTAGAAGATGTGGCGCCTTTTAACGACCACTCAGATAACTTCTCTGAAATAGGTCCTCAGCCAGATTATGAATACAAGATTTCACAAGAAGGGAAGGAAGAATATGAAATGCCTTTGATTCCTGTCGCAAAACACAAATTTGACCATACGCATGAACCTCGCGATGAAGTGGACCCTCATCGCGAAGTGTTCATGAAAAGGTATGATGCATCGCAAATTATCTTTGATGACAACTCTGGAAGAGATCCTGGATTCACTAGATTTATTGGTGACAGTAATCATCGATCTGGGGGAATTCCCGATTCTTTGGCTAGGAGATTGAATCTAGAAAGACCTCAGGAGCATTCACCTCACCTACCAGGGCTCCCAGATGTTCCATTTTTCCCTCGTCAAATTCCTGGTGGCGCTCAACTGTCGGTTCCCGGGACAGTCCATCAGATACCACAAATTAGACGAGCTCATATCGCAGCTGGTTTCAGACCTAGAATTCCGCATCAAAATTCGGGCGCGTTTTCCGTAAGAAGAGGACCAGCACCTTTTCTCCACTCACGTGAGTCGATCATGCAAACTATGACGCATTCATTCCCTTTGCGTAACCCTAGACTTCCTGTGTCGTACGATATAGCTCGAAACCAGACCGGCATGCTACGTATGGGTGTCCCAATTGAAGTTGGGCGACGACCTCAATTTGAGCCCAAAGAAGCAGAACCTGGCGGATTTGCCGGCACTCTCCGTCGGATGTACAAAGCAGCATCGTCCCTTGTGCCTTTTGCGCGCTCTTCCAAGACTGGCGATGCTCAGTCGACCGGTGAGTTGTTGGGAGATCTGTTGAAGGATTCCTCTGCATTTGGCAATGTTTCCAGGAAAATGAGGGCGCTTCTTGCCCAATCATTGGATCGATACACTGGCATTGTTTCTAAAAACGAAAGACAGCCATTGAGTGCGTTTGAACTTTACTCTTTAACATACACATTTCTTGATTTTTGGAAGTTCGTTTTCGAAAAGATTGGAACGTTATCTGGGGAAGATTTGTCAGACTTGTCACGAAAAGTTGCCTTAATTCGAGACGGTGGGCTAGATCAGTTTTCAGAAAGTAGCACTTCCATTTCAATTGACAACCCTACTACTGTCGAAGATGGATCAGAACTTTCTGACGTAGAAACAACGCAGGATTTCACAAAGATGGCGCGAGAAGAAAGCATTGACTCTACTCCAGTATCACATTTTGAAGGACACACGTCTCTTGTGATTCCGGCTCTTAAGACATTGCTTAATTTTGGCAGTGCTTATTTGCAGTATGATTACGCGTTCGATTGCCTCATGCTCCTCTATTGCAAAGACATTGACTCCAATTCTCGTGATATCGGATGGAACGCTTTAGCCTCCAATTTGAAGAGGTGAGTTATGCTTCATGATAATCTGCTTCATGAACTAAACTCCAACGCATTGTGTGTATCATATTAAATCTTCCCCAGTCTCACATCAATGCATGGTTACGGCGAACTGGGTTTCAATGATTGCTCGCTGACTGATAGGGTCTGACGAAGAACTTAGTTTGTAGAGCAACATTAAAAGTAAAACCTGTTTCAGTATTCAGCCCAACCACTTTTTCTCAACTCCCGTTGTGTGGATGCTCTTGCGTGACCTCGATCCTGCTGGTCATAACACGTTTGTAAATACCGTATCATTCATATGTGGTACCACAAATTGGATGGTACGTTAAACCAGCATTCTTATACTGCATTTTGAACTGAAGAATGAGAAATTACTGTATGGATTTAACGGACTGTTTTTTGAGACTTACTTCTTGTGGGCTTCAACTATGCCGAACTAAATCCGATGAACTAGTTTTGGGAATTAATTTGGGTGAAGTGTTATTTTTGTCTATCGATCTGCAACAAGAACAAAGAGAACCAACAAAAAAATGACCTCATAATCAAATGAATGGAAGAAGATAAAAACAGGTATAGTTTTTTTCAAGACAAATAAATGATGAATCACCTCCCTTTACTTATACTTATTTATCTATAAGTATACGCAATACACCGCAGGCATAGAAAATATTTGACGAATTTTCTTCGATTAGTTATTTTGAAATCAATCCTTGCTGAATGATTATAAGGGTAATTCAGTTTTAATGAAGATTTGAAAATTAATAGATATGAATTGAAGACCTGATTAATGGAATGAAAAAATCTTACAATTACTAGCACAATTTGCGAGAAAGAATACGGAGTGCAAAATATAGAAATATAGAATATAATCAAACGGATAGAATAATAATAGAGTAGAATAGGATAGAACCGAGTGTTCCATTCCCGGGAAGCTAGCTAAAACTTGTGCTGTCAAACATCAATACTGTAAACAGGTTACGTCTCACATAAGCTGAACCATGAACTTCCCGTGGTACGCTTCTCACCGTCCGGACGTCACTCATACAATTGGGACAATTCGGTTGAACGCATTGATTGAGAGAGCTGCAGCTACTGCAAGTTAGCGTATATTATCACTGCGCTAGTGTAACGTTACCTTCAAGTGACACCATTGGTTGGGGTGCAGTTGAGTCTATGCTTGAAAAATCCTTGAACATGAAGGGTGAAAGCCGAGTATGTTTATGGATCTCAGGTACTGTTGACTCGTGGATAGTGTTTACTTAATTGTTTGAATGACAGAGGTAGCTTTAATGGGTGTTATTTTCGGAACATCGAAGCGCAAATCATGTGCGGTATTGATCAGTGGCACACTCATTTTTTACAAGTCTGCAATGATGAGGCTAAAACAAGACGGAGGAGCTCAATAGCATTTCTCAATTTGTTAAGACTTGATTTCAATTTTCATTTTCATCAATCCATTTTACTAACCGTATCTAACATATCATTGCCTGTCATACGGGAAAAACTTCATCTTGTTCATCAAAAGCGTTAGGATTCCAGTTGGAATAATATACCGTTGGAGAATTCAGCTAGTGTCGTGTCGCTCGTGAAAGATAGTAGAATATTAAAGTGTAGGAATACGGGGAAACGATTGTAAAGCGGTGAAAAAATGTGTGTCCTTAATTCACTAATTCATGCTGTAAATTTTAAAACTTAACTTTGTTGCCTTGCTTTGAAAACACATCAATTATATTTTCCTTTTTACCAGAGATTGCATTTGTCGTTGAAATTTCATTTCTCCATTAACGCCGAGGTGAATGTAAACACATGGAGATATAGAAATGACAAATCAGTTCCCAATGAAATTCGTCAACAATTGGTACTCATTCACAAATACTTTTCTATTGGCCCCATCTCTATGTTTACCAACTTTTGCATCGCGTGATCCGGTGATCCTTTCCCTTCAAAGCTCAACACCTGAGCAAACATCTACGAAGCGATGCGTTATCGGTTGCGTGTGCGAGTTGGGTTTTCCGCTTTCAAAACCTATCGCACATTTAAACCTGCCCTTATAGGACAGTATGTCCTCCATGCGTGAAAGTTCTTCAAGATGGGGAGAAATCTTTCATCCCTTGTGATCCTCAAGTGCGTACGAGAGAAAGCTGTACGGAGATGACCGTTTTCGTTGTGATCCATTCAAATGATCGTGGTTGAGATTTACGCTTTCTATTATAGTTCGTGGTGTAGACAAAGAGCTTCCACAGGTCTCGAGTTTTGCAACATCTTTTGGTATCTGAGATTCATTATTTCGAGCAAGATTTACTAATGATATTTTTTCCTCATCAGTAGCTTCATTCTTACGACGCCTAGGCTTGAAAAAGTTTTTAAATGGACTTGAAGATTGCATATACATTTTAATCGAGTACAAAAATAGGGATTTTCTAATACGTTCTTTCGTATTGGGTCAGTGAACTACTGCTTGACTTCAGAGCGACTAAAATTGATTGCTCCATGCAACTGTACCTGAACTCACGCTTTTCAGTTACACTTCTTTATCTGTTCTGTTTCAAAGCAAATAATGGCAGTGTTCCGAAATTTTTTGTTGCAAAAGGAGCAATTTATCCATTACGAAAAAAATCCATTTATCCATTACGAAACTCTTGAAAAAAAGAACATAAAATGATGGAATGAACGTCATTTTGTAATCTTGAAATCCTTCACTATTCCCTCCATTTACGTCGCTGTGTCACATTAGCTACTTTTTATGCCTAAAGCGCGGTGGTCTGCGGAAACTACCATCATAGCATGGAACTAGAAAGTGTTTGAGAACGTGCAGAGGAGTTGAGGGATATCGATGGGGAACAAAATTCGATAAAAAACACGATACTCTTTCTCCTTTGACTCGAATGCATCTTACGCAATTTTGTTTCGAAGACAAGTTGGATTATCAAATTAATTAATTGTCCTCAATACTTAGCTCATTGTTATCGAGCAAAATTTTCGTCATACTCAGAGACGGTGTTCTGCAACTATTATATGTTTTTGCGTAATAGTCGACCTACGTTTTGACCTACTCAGTTTTTTAATCTTTTCATTACTGCACGAAGTGTAAGCATCGGGAATAGGACTACGATTTTAAAAGTATTTTTACATAAAATTTCTCATCATTCGATGCGAACATATATATAAATATGTATATCAGTAAGAAAGACAAATTTTCAGTCATAATTTCTACAAGCTAGTGTTCATAACTTTTATGTCAAGGAATTCTTTCATATCTTTTGTACATTTCTGTTATGTATATAAAGTGTTTGTACATTATTCTCAAGTTCCAAACCTCTGACCTGTTTAAAATTTTTTTTGTACCTGTAAATTTCTACATAAACATTTTTTCTTTTACACCATCCCATAACGAATGTTTTTTTTCTCTCGCCAGCGTCGGGCTCAAGGTTCTGACAGACAAGGAGGGTCGCGAGACGGACACGGTCTCCGGAGTGTGGCGAGCCCTCACTGATTGGGAGCCTCTCCATTGTGACGCCATGTTCCCCAGGTGTGTGGGGTGGTGGATGTGGCTGGTGTGGCGGTGGTGGATGTGGCTGGTGTGGGGGTGGTGGATGTGAAGGATGCGGCGGTGGATGAGGCTGATGTGGTTGAATGTGGCCGGTGTGGATGGATGTAGACGGTGTGGGTGGATGTGGACGGTGTGGCGGTGAATGTGGCTGGTGTGGGTGGATGTGGCTAGTGTGAGGTGGATGTGGCCGATGTGGTGATAACGGTGATCAGTGTGGTGGTAGACTTGGCGGTTGTGAAGGTAGATCTGGCCGGTTTGACGGTGGATGTAGCTGGTGGGGCGATGTATGTGGTTAGTGTGAGGGCATGTGTGACGGTGAATATGGCTGGTGTGGCGGTGTGTGTGGCTGGTGTGACGGCAGTATGGCGGTGGATGTGGCCGGTGTGGTAGATATGGCCGGTGTGGGGGTGGATGTGGCACGTGTGGCAGCTGATGCGAATTGTACAGTGGCTGATCTTGCCGGTATAGCGGCAGTATCTATGACTTGCAAATGGTAGATTATGATTCTGCACTTTTCGAACGGAGAGGAACTATGAATAATACCATCAATAACGCTCTCAGGAGCACTATCAGTAGTCATGGTCTAAATGTTATGTTTCCTGAAGGTTAAGATACGTTTACAGCAGAGAAGGTTTGTTTCGCATTTTTAAGGAAGTATGATTACGCTTTTCTAGAGTATTAAGTAGGTCATTATATAACATACTCTAAATGAAAGGCAACATTATGATCGTAAGTTGGAAAATGATTTTAATTTCTGCTAAAGCATTTTACACGATGATCAGATATAAAATTTCTTATAATCATTGCCGAGATTGAGGTCACAACGCAGCTAACGAGGCCTCCAAGGCTTGCATGTTGAGATGAAGACACCTTAATACTCATGATTGCTGTTAATTCGGAGCTAATATTTTGGCATCGATGATTAAAGTTTCTCAAGAGAGTAAAAGTACAGCAACATCCGACGAAGTGTGCAACTGTGCTGTACTGATACGTTTAAGAGTACAACAAATCGTAGAAACCCCATCTAATATTTTGGCATCTATGACTCAAGATTCTCAAGGGAAAAAGTGCAGCAACACACGGCCCAGTGTGCAACTGTGCTGTACTGATACGTTTGCTTGTTTTAAAGCTCTGCATGGACAGGCGTTCACCACCATCGCTCTTTACGGTACTGACTTGAGTTCTCAAGAGAATGCTCTGGTTTGTTGTGTTTCGCTTCGTAGAAACAACGTCAGAAAACACGTGCAAGTGTTCAATTTGTTTGCTCATGACTTGAAACTTGCAACTTGCGTTCAACTGAAATCTTTCGTGAAGTTGAAGAAAAAATTGGCAGCATGACATTTTTTTCGATGCAAAGTGTATTGTTTATGAACAAGTAGGAGAACATATTTGATCACTTTTCCCCTTTTATATATTACCTCAGTTTATTTACTTCAGTCGGACAAAGACACTAATTGCGAGCACCACTTCATCTTAGTGCAAGATATTTTTGAGGAAATAATGCATTTCATCACGGGAGCATCGTATCCTAGCCAAACATCTAGGGCTGGATTTTCAAACAATTCACGATGTCGTAAGTAAATTTTCCTGAATTGACTTTCCTACGTTAGGTGCAACCGCTTATTTTGATTAAAAGAACTACGCAACCAGTTGTGCTGCTACGACATCGTGAATTGCTCAAAAAATCCTGTTCGAAGCAGGTCCGTTAGAGTTGTCTTAGATGGTTTGCAGCGCGGCAGTTGCTGGCTACGCTCACAGTTAGTCCAGCCCTCAGTGTTGACTTAGGAACGCCTTATTTAACTAACTTCTGGGAGCTGCCGCCGACTGCAGGAGTAGGTTACCCATTTAACACGTGCGCCATGTGAGGATTTCGATGCTACTGAGAGGCTAGAAAGTTGACGATGTGTTAGAAAAGTGATTCTCTGCGAGTATTATTCGAAAGAATATAAATAGAAGTTAGAGTTGGTAGTTTTTTTGCTAATTTAATTTGATAGCGTAGAAAGTGTGGATCGGAAAATGATTTTCCATTTTATTAAATTTCCCATATTTCTCATTGATCGGAAGAGGATATTCTATTTGCGGCCGATATTTCTCATTGCAGCACAATATCCGTGTGCACCCACGTCATAGAATGGGATGAAACAAAATTCATTTCCTTTAACTGACTGCAAATAATTAGTGAAGATAGACGTGAAAATAATTAAGGAAATGACTCTTGCATGAACTTGACACAAAAAATGACACGGCACTACTATCAGAAGATGATCAGAAAGAAGAGGACCGCATATCCATAAATACAATCTCTGAGGTTCAAAACTGTGTTTTTGTTAAATTTTACACGATGAGATTAAATCACAATTCAGATAAAAAGGATTGTCATAAATAGGAATTAATTTTTGTGTTCTTGTTCCCTCTTAAGTGCCATCAATTGGCAGGTAGTCGTCGTGCAAACTAATGATCAGATAGAAAACTAGTTTTCCACACCTAAAAATAAAGACTTCAAAATAACAACGAACTACCCCAGTAGGCTCTAGCTTGTGAAAAAACCTAGGAACATAACCTGAATGTGAGTCTTTGTGAAAAATTTACGTGTTTCGTTCGGCAGGTGTGATGGTTCGAAGGCGCTCGAGATCGTGAACGAAGTCGCTAATGCCGCCAGGAAGTAAAATGGTTTCGTGCCTCCAACTGCATCTCCTCACCGACCGGGACAACAAGACTCGACTGATACCTACATACATACTCCTCGCACTCGTACATGAACCTCCAGCTCACCCTTGGCCGAAATGACCGGTTTCCTGAGGAGCAGTTTCTCGTGAAGCTGTCGGGAGCTGAATACCTTCGGTTTGAAAGACAGTGAAATGACATTTGATGGGTATCTAACCATCTGCTGCTCTATCAAAGTTTCTGTTCATAGGTTTACTGCTCTCGAAAAATGATTTTGATGTTTGAAAATCTCTTTTCATGTTTTTTTCATATTCAAATTAGTTGCTTCGTTCGGTCTTCTAGAGCTACGTGCGTTCACAAAAGTATATGAGCTAAACTTTCAAAAAAAGCTGAACTTTTCTGACTTATATCGACCAGACTTACATCATGCGGTTCTCCTTCTCTTCTCTCGTGCCAATAAAAAACACAGGATATGTGATGATGCATACAAATCATTTGTTAGTTGTTTTCGGACTTCAACGTACTATTTATTTATTTCCTGTTTTGTTGTTGTTAAGTTTGTATTTATTGAATCTTGGATTTTCGTTCTTGATTCTAGCTGAACGTAATGTAAGAATCCTTTTTCTTCTCGTTCGCATTATTTATCGAAATATCAAAATTAGAAGTTGAGCCTTCGGATAGCGGAGTGTGTTCAGAGATATTATTTAAAAGTTTCCATAGGTAATAAAGCTTTTATTCCCAGAATGTGTTACTTTTTAACCCCGAAACGTGAATTAGATCAAGATTCTGAAGTGAAAGATAATTTCACTTTTCCAGAAGCAATGAGAAATACGTTGCCTTTGCTTATTGCTTTGAAAAAAATTAACTCGATTGTGCTTGGATCACTGATTATACTGTTCTATTAGCATGCAAAGTTAAATCATTCAAACCAATATTACAACGCTTTCTTTGCCGCAATGATTCGATTTCATTCCAAGAAAACCATCAGTGAATTCCTTAATCGTAAAATAACTCAAGTAAAGTACATTCACTGAGTCGGTCGAATACATATCGGAAGTACATCAATGTTCTCACATTGGTATCGATAAAATAGAAAAAATACATTGCCTGAAAAAACACCAAGGTGATTAATCAATTCATGATAGTCCGTGTACCGAGACTTTAATGTCACATCGGTGACCGGAATCATTTCAAGAATACCATCAGTGAACAAATTATGAAAGAAAAACCCTTTCACTGATTCGGTGGTAGCACTGATACGTGTAGGACGTACATCAGTGTTCTCACGTGGATTTAGTTGAAAAAAACACAGCCTGAAAAAAACACTGAAAGGACTATTCCATTCACAAGTCATGCACCGTAATTTTTATGTTGCATCAGTGACGTATGCCGAGTATTTCAATATGACCACGAAGCTGGTGTACATTTTAAAATTCACTGCATAATTTCATTACTGGTCCGTCAAATGCTTTTCTCCAGATCTCCGTAATAGATGATCAGTATTCACGAGAGACTGAGCTAATCAGGAACGAAGGAATATTGCAGATTACTCCGTGTACGTTCTGTTCCTGGAGTAATCTGCATCAGCAGTCTATCTTTTGGCTCTTAAAAAAATGTACCAGCCGTACCAGAGACCCGACTAGCTGAAAAATGGAAATTAATTAATTGGAGTTAGAAATTAAAGTTTGGGTAGCATGTAGGCTGCAATTCTATTTCATTTTTCAACAAGTAGAGTATGATTAAATGCAACAGGAAGAGGCCACTTTCGCTGCTGCGACCAAATAATACAACACTATATAGTTAAGGAGAGTCACACTGACGAGAAACTCAATTGCATGTTCATCAATAATCGTCATGTTACTAGTCAAAGATGAGCTCATCACTCTACATAGTTTGAGCACTTCAACTAACAGAGCCTGAGTTTGTGCAACATCTCACACCTCAAGAGGCCCAGTCCAGGTCATTGACCAATAACCAGAATTATATCTTGTATACGTTCACGTTTTAAAGGCAGGGTTGTCAGATTAGCGTTTGTTCTGGCTATAACTTTCAAACTTTGCTCATTTTGTTCTGCAAAGTTTGCGTGGAAATCCATTTAGCCTTTGGCAACAATGAGGGCATTAAAGCCAGGATTGTCAGATTGGCGTTTGTTCTATAGCCATAATGTTTAGATTTTGCTCTTTTTGCCCAGCAAAGTTTAGCCTTGTAACTTACTTAGCCTTTGATGACACTGGGAGTCGCAAGATGTTTTTGTGAGCTTAAAGCTAGCAATTTTTTTATAGAGCCAGAGGATTGTAGATAACTATGTCCAGAGTTAAGAATACCAGAATCAAAGCGTCATTTATGATGCACGACATCCGACCAGATGGAAAATGGAAATTAAAGAGTTAGGGTCAGAAATTGAAGTTTGGATAACGTGTAGGCTCTAAGACAGGCTAAAAGCTCACTAAGTATTCAAATTAATGCGTAATTGCAAATAGTCGTTGCTTACATCTATGCCTAGACTTTGAAACGACGATGAACATCTCATTAATTAGTTTTATAAGAATCTATGTATTCGTGAACTATGATGAAGCAAACAACTTTTTGCTAGTTGCGACTAAATGAGAGCTACTCACACAACTGGACCGGATGCCAAGAAGTGACCGCGAAGCTGAAGCTGGTTTCAGTCTGATTGTATGAATTGAAGCCCTCTGGACTAGGGACGGCAGGGTGCAATAATTCAATTATCTTCATCAAGCACCGCGAATTCTTCTTTATACTGGAAGAAAATAGTCTTCATTTCATTTAATCTCTGAGTATCAGTGATGCAGTCCCGAATCCTTTCTTTAATGAGAATAGAAAATAATTTTCAGTCCATGTAATATCTGAGTATCAGTGATACTGACTCTAAAATCTCTTCCGGTAATTAGCTCATTTACTTGTAGGCCTCCGATAAGACACAACTTATCGATATTTTCGTAATTTTAATAAATTTTTTAACTCCTCCTCTCAGTCAATCTAGCTAAATAATGGGGGGTAACAACAATACACTCATGCCAGAAATATCTTAGGGACTTGACCTTGGCCACCGCCTCATGACTCCGCAGTAATGGGACATAACGCTTGAGATGCGCACACCCCACTTCTCATTTCGAAAGCAGAGAAAAGAATAAGTAACTGAAAAATAACTGAGGTTAACTCGTAGGTACTGAGAAAACATCGAAGATTCTTTTGAAAGCCCCCAAAAATTGGAATTCCCAGTTTCACAAGATTCGTTGGAAACGCTTGCATGAAATTCAATCCTATTTACTCTATGGTTGATGAGGGAGTCTGACGTTAGAAATGCCCGCTGTGACCACACTAACTGAGAGTGGGAGCGGCTAGTAAATTCTTCCTTAACTATGTAGTGTACACGGCCCGTCAAAAATGAAGGGATTCAATATTTTCCTTGAATAAATCCACCAGATGTGGATGCCAAAAAAATGATCCATCCTGATAGTCCCCGCGATTAAAATATTCTTGTACTTGTGCACTGGTGAAACTCGTATCACAGATACTGTCATTAAACATCTTTATGCGCGCCAAAGACACACGGAACAAGCGGACGCCAAATAAATAAATGAACACACCAAGGGTATTATTAGGTAAGATTAAAATCCTTGTGCTAAGTTTACCTCAGATCAGCTGGCATTGAAGTTCAGATATCAGTTCTCATACCAGCCGACATTGAGTAGCTTTGACCAAAGTGAGAAAAAACAAATCAACAATCGAAATATTCCTAAATGATTAAGGTAATGCATTAAATGATTAAGGAATGAAATGCACGGTATTTTTTAAATACGGGACCCGAAAAAATATTTTTTACCTTTTGATACAATGAACGGATTTTTTAAAACAAAATGGCAGTAGAATCCTGAAATGTTTACCTTTTATTTGGACTAATTTTTTTAAGATGACAGTCTTCATGAGGCGTCCACTCGACTGCAAGCAACATTGGGCGCGTGTTCGCATGTTTCTCATTGCAGCGCTGGTGAGGGTGGGACCGATCAGTCTTATTTCTGAGATGATGGCGTCCTTGAGTTGAGTCTGATCCGTCGGTTTGTCCCGATAAACTCTTGCCGTTAGAGCAAGGGGTTCAAACAATGCTCCTTCCATTAGAGAAGTATGCACTGCTCATGAAAGCTAATTGATCGTTTGCCCAGTTCGTCATCTTAGCGGCAGTTTCAAAGCAGGATGTATTTTGCTGTGTCCTCATATTCTTAATTTGAGTGTTGTGTCATGAATATGTAGGTACCAAATAAAAGATGTATATCTCAGGATTCTACTACCGTTTTGTTTTCAGAAATCCGTTTATGGTATCAAAAGTTGTTAAAGATTTTTTGGGTCCCGTATTTAAAAAACACCGTGTACTACAAAAAATGTTTACCCAATGAATAAGTGCCGTTTTTTTAATAAAAGTGTTTATTTATTTAAGTTTCGTTATTGAATAACTTCATTTATCTATTAAATAAGATTATACTTTAAAACAGTACAATATTTGGACAGGACGTTATCGAACTCCTACCAAATTCATAAGATTGTGCATTTTGAGATTGTGTATCAATAACAACGGAACTCACCTCCGTCCTCATAACTGCTCGTGCAGGTGCTGGAATCATGCAAGAGACTTCGATCTCTCAAACCACCAAGGCAAAGTGCAAAATTTTGTGCTGCTCGACTAGCGCATTGTGCTGGCAAACTAAGAAACTTTTAAAACTTACAAATATAAATTTATAAATACTGGACAAATTTCCAACAATACCTGAATTAAGTATCATGTTAATAGTAGCCCGTCAAAAAAGATTAGATTTAACATCTTCCTCAAAACAAATCTTCCAGATGTAGATGACAAATATTTTCATCCTAATAGTACCTGTGATTAAAATACTCTTTTACTCGTACAATAATTGTGAAGCTTGTATCACAGATACGGTCAGTAAGCACCCTGATGAGCGGAACAGAAACGGACCAACCAACCAACCGAGCCACAACTGTGTATTATAATATATTAGTGTGCACGGCCCGCCAAAAATGACGGGATTCAATACCTTTCTTGAACAAATTTTCCAGATGTGGATGACAAACAAATAAATCCATCGTAACAGTACCCGTGATTTAAAATTTTCTTGTCAATGCGCAATGGTGAAATTGTATCATAGATACGGTCATTATTACTATCCTTATGAGCGTGACAGAGAAATGGAAGAAACTGACTCCAAACAAATAAACCAAGGGTTTTATAAGGTAGTAGCAGGACCCGTGGCCATTCCACAGACAATGTCATCGTTGAGCTAGGTGAACCCGTGAAAAAATTCCGTTAACATTATCTAACTTCTGCTAACCTATCCTATGCTAACCTATGCTGATAAAATGTCCTACAAATCAATGCGTGTAAGGCAATCTTTCAATACTCTGAGGAATTCGGTATCTATGATACCGCAAACTCAGACATCCTACAATTCTTCAGAAGCGGACACCAAATAAAAATATAAACATGTATATAAATAAACACACAACGGGTATTATTAGGTTAGATTACTAGTCCACCCCCCTTCATTTGAAATAAGAAAGAAGGCGAAATCAAAGAAAGGTCGTAAGCAATAAAAAGAATTCAATCTCTCGAGAGTTGATGAGGCCGAGTGCACACGGCCCGTCAAAAATGTGTTACAAAGTTCGACATGACACACGTTCTGGAACCATTTCCTAAGAATTCACGGGATATTCATGCCTACCGAATCCGATGAATTAATACACTAGAAATTGTGGAGTTGAAGCTTATCTCGCAGATAAGCTCATCACACACGTTCTGCTGGCTTCGGACAGACAGACAGAGAGACAGATATCGTTCTTATTATAATATAAATTAGCAGAGAAAAATGTAAAAAACTTTTAATATCTTTTCCCAAGTGATAAGTTGCTTTTTTTCGAACAGTTGATTCAATATTTGTTACCGCAACATATTTGGCTAACAAACAAAAGTGAGCCGATGCCAGGTTTTTCAATATCACTTGAATGGTGGTATTCAAATACATTTGAATTATTGAGAATATTGCAGATAGGAGATATGTAAATATCAACATAAATTAGGTAAAATATCGTAGTGGAGATGTTTGAGATTGTGAAGCTCCTATCACAGAAACCCTCGTGAAGTTCTGTCATTTATGCCAGTTGAGAGTATAATTGCTTGAAGATAAAAATATACATAAATATAGAAATACCACCATCCCTATTCCTATTCAAATTGATTTTGATTTGACACAGGAATTTCTTATTTGTGATAAATCATTCGGAACGTTGACACAATATGCGGAAAATTATTAAATTTTAAGTTAGTTAGCTATAAAACATTTTTTACGAAATAAAAACGTACACATCAAAAACGAATATTTTAGAGAAACTTTAAAAAATACAGTACATCAATGCTCTTATTAACTTGTGTTTTTTTTATTCGTCGTAACATGTCCAAACTTTTTAAGCTCAGCGAATTATGAATAAAATTAGTAAATGCGCACATTGTTTTAGCTGCTGTTAGAAGCATCAAACAGCCTCATGCCGAGCACGCAATGGCAACCTGGACACCAAAACTGGCAATGCTTTGGCCTGAAAATTTTCAATTCGAGCAATTCAAACGAAAGAAAGAAAGAAAGGAAGAAAGAAAACCGTTTGTGGAGTTGATGGAGCTTGTATCACATGCAGCTCAACGAAACTTTTCACATGCACCCACAGGTAGTCATATCTCAACCAGTAAATACAATAATGGTTCTACTGATGGATTGCTCGTGTAAATATGTTATTTGTCAGCCACAATGGATTGTGGTGGACGTTGAATTTCGTAGTGATGCCATGTTTTAATGTATTAATGTTTAATGTACAAAATGTTTTAATACCATGTACTGGAGTTGTTTTAAGCTTTTACATAAAGTGAGATTTCTGGAAACTCCATCTGATAAAATTCACTGATGAGTAGGGAAAGCATTCCCTAGAATTGCACGCAGATCATGATTCAGGTACGTAAATAATGATCAATGAACAATACGAGTTTAAATTTCATGGCCCAAAGCATAACACTCAGATAACTCTGCACTTTATCACGTTTGCAAATAAAGTACGCTTTTCATAGCACCACACAAGTTCTGTAAAAAAATGTCGCCACCTCACACGCACAAAACAGAGTAGACACTGAGGGAGTTTACCTGGTGCACAGCTCTGATCTCCGACTCTTGAGGCTGTCCGCGGAGGGTAAAAATTTAACCTGAAATTTTTCAGCAATGATTTCCAGGAAATGTTTCTTATAATTTTGCCTGAAGTATGTGATAACTATTGATATTAAGACAAATTATAAAATTCTGTAACGGTTTCAAGCAGATATTTTATACTCTAGCAAAAAGTATGTGATAACTGTTGATATTGAGGCTGACTCTTCATTTCATGATTTCTTTTTGGAAATAGCAAAATAGCAACGTATTCACTTGTCAGTGTCATAAGCGTTCATTTTATGAATGGTATATCTCATAAGCGGTCCGAACAGTAGCGATGCATTTTCCTCAATTAATTATATCTACACACAGAAAAATTTTGTGTGCGTCATGTTCGACACACCATGCAGTGAAAAGCTGATTACTAAGTACTCCTATTACACAAGTAGAAAGAAGTAAGAATTTATGACACAGATTTAAAATTGGAGCTGTTGAGAATCGTCTGGACAAATACAAAAGCTCAAAAAATATCAACATGGAAATTTTTAAGTGCGTAATGAAAAAGGAATAGGTTCATTTCCTAAATAATCTGTACTCACCACACAAACAGACAAATGTTTATCTATTATAATTTGTGATGTTTTCATAATAATATCTTTGAAGTTTGATTTCGATTCTTCTGATTTTGGAAGGCTGTGAAAGTTTAAGAGAATGACTCCAATGCAAGATGTGTTTAATAGAAGCACCATTCAATGTTTCGAACAACTTTGCCCATCACTGATCCAAATGCTATGTGTGTTGATGACTTTTTGAGAGTGTGAAAGCAATTACTTTAATTTTGTTAAAGAATTCAGCTCTTAGGTAAGATTTCCTTGTGTTTCATACGAGAAACAATACCGTACACTAAACGACATTTGATAAACATGGTTTTCAAATTTTTTCCTGTGATAATCTGCACACCTGACAGATTGGAAAAAAATTGTGGAAATTACAAACGGATCGCCAACGATGCGATTTTGCAACCCCTTGAGAAGTAGTTTTTGAAAGGAATATTCTCATTCTATTTGAATCTCAAGCCTCTATAGAACACCAAGCTATACATGCAATTCCAGTTACTGTATCTATGGGAATTTGTGCTCCCAGGGGAAAACTGTGAGGTCACGAGCTGTGAGTTAGATAGGCCTTTTCTTTCGTTCATTAAAATAGGGTTTTGTTATGTCAAGGATAATCTTTTTAGGTTCTTTACTATCCTGTGTTTCAGTACCCAACACTTTCTTCTTCTAGTTGTATATTGTTTCATACCCTTCATTCGTTATTCTTTGTTTATATCCCGCCCCCCCCCCACGGCACACTAGTTTGTAGGCACCAGCCCACAGAACTAAGTTGTTCAGAACTGAATTTTCATAATACGTCACATTTCGAACCAGAATGCAGACCACATTGTTGGAAATTTTCATTTTGAGCCATTTCCATCTTTCAAAACTGGTGTTGGTTGTTAATTCTTCGTGTAGTCAAGAGTCACTTGCATCTTTTGAAGCTGATAGTTAATTGTTCATCTAGTATCTTTTCTAATTTCTCGACCTTACGAAATTGTTCCAGTTCATCGCGCGTTAAAAGACGAAGAAAATTACTGATCATCTTTACTAAAACACTCCCTAAAATTCAATATCACACTATTTCTAAAAAGCAACGTT
>JACJUY010000342.1:121596-163236 GCA_014220935.1 Platorchestia sp. MABIK
AGCACTAGATCCTTTACTATCATCACAGCTCAAAATTCGGTTAAGAAAGTTGTTGATTAGCCTGTCAATCAGGGTATTAGGAAAATTGTTATTTATTAGTAATCTTTTAACCCGAAGAATTTCTGAATGAAAATGAATGTTCATGTAGTAATGAGTCACTTCCATCTTTTGAAACAGATGCTGGTTGTCAATTCTTCATATAGTCATGAGTCACCTCCATCTTTTGAAACTGGTAGTTAATTCTTCATGTAGTCATGAGTCACTTCCATCTTTTGAAACTGGTTGGTAATTCTCCAGATAGTCAAGAGTCACTTCCATTTTTTGAAACTGGTTGTTAATTCTTCATGTAGTCAAGAGTCACTTCCATCTTGTGAAACTGGTTATTAACTATTCATGTAGTCAAGACTCACTTACATCTTTTGAAACTGGTACTGGTTGTTAATTCTTCATATAGTCAAGACTCACTTCCATCTTTTGAAACAGGTCGTTAATGCTTCATGTAGTCATGTAGTCAAGAGCCACTTCCATGGTTTGAAACTGGTACTGGTTGTTAATTCTTCATTCAGTCAAGAGCCACTTCAACCTTCTGAATCACCCATCACCCAGAGCCCCGACCCACACACCAGTTTACGGGCCCCGTTGACGCCCCCGAGCGTACGGGACGCGGGCTGCAACCCGATAGCCCGCAGGAGACAGCGGCACTGTGAAGTGTGGACTCCTCTAATGACGGTCCTCGTTTCGTTAACACTTCACGTAACCGCGGCCGGCAGAATTTGGTGAGCTTATTTCTCGTCGTTGCAGCGCAGGTGACGGTGTGTGGACGAGTGAATAATTCAGGTGGTTTTTGGGGCCTTCGGAAAAGTCGACGGTCAAATGGAAATACAAGCTGGAATGTATGAAATAGGTTTTGATTCAATTTGAAGCAATGAACTCACGATATGACCACAAATCTGAGTTCAAGGGAAGTTTAACGGAAGACTGTTGTCAATGAGTTGGCCACGTAATTAGAAACAAATTCTTCAGAAAGCGAAAGATGTTGCAAACATTGCACGATGATGTTCAATTACGATGGTTTCTAGTGTAATATAAAGGAAATGAAATGAAGATGGTAGACTCTAAGCTAATGAGGTTGAAGCACTACCAACTCTGGTCGAAAATTGCGTTTAACATTTTCTTCACATTTTCTCGAGAACGAGGAATATTTTACTCTATTATGAACTAAGAACCTTTGCCAAAATCGAAATTTTACTCACGCTGGAATAAAAGAGTTCGCGAGGTGACGGCCTGACTCTAACTCTGATGTCCAAAAACAATGAAGTTCAATTGAACACATTTTGCAAATGTATCATGCAATAATTCATGATTGGGAATTATAAAATTGAGATTCGTCAAAGTTTTTTGATTTGGTATCCGAGGTCTACGCTTCCTCAATAACGCGAGATTCTTGAAAATGAAGGCAACAGAGTTAAATGAAGAGATGGTATAATGAACAAGACAAAAATTGTCGGTTTCGTGTTAAAGTAATAATTTTATGTTTTTTTTTGTGATTCCCTAATTGATGAAGAATTTGTAATCATATTATTATTCTAATGCAAGCTTTTCTGTTTTCTGACTTTAAGAGAAAATGACCATAGATTTTCTGGGATTGGAATTGAGAATCGTCATGATAAGTCATCAAGAACAGAGGTGCTATCGTTGGAGTAAAATTTTCGTCAAGAGGACAATTGGTTCTGTCGCGATAAGAGTCGTACCCATCTTTGTTGGAACATCATTATGTTGTTTTTAAATCTCATTTTACAACGCAAATTATTCCATTCCTTTATGTTTAATCATTTTCATAGTTCCCGTTTCCTTGAAAACAGGAGCCACACTGAACATACATCATATCTGCATCGTCGATTTGCAACGCAGGAGAGTGAGTGGATATGTATTCAAGCTTACATAGATGAAATAGACAGAGAATAAGAAAATGTGGACATTGAATTTTTAAGATGCCTTTGTTTCTGAACATAATTTTAATCCTAACTTTGTTCCCAAACATAATTCAAACTAGTTATTGAATAAAAAAAAACGAGACCACTGCTACAGTTCACGAGCTTGTTCATGGGTGCGATGACAGGAAGGGAGAGGGAATGAAGAGAAGTTTTCCTTGTAAAGAGCTGGATGTTAGAGAGCGTGAAGGGGCTGAAGGGGTTGCGTGAGGGAGGAGGTGGCGGGGTGAGGGTGCACAGCACACCATGTAACAGGACACCGCCATGTGGGGCTTCACACCAGCACCGACTCTGCGCTGTCCCAGCCTGCCTGCTCTGCGCGCCTGTTGCACCGCCAACGCAAGTCGCCTCCATCTTTTGGAACTGGGGCTCGTTGTTAATGTTTCCTGAGTACTGGTTGTTAACTTTTCGTAAGCACTGGTTGTTAATTCTTCACACAGTCAAGTATCACTTTCATCATTTGAAATTGATGCTGGTTGTTCATTCTTCGCGTGTACTGCATGGTTGTTAATTCTTCATGAGTTCTGGCTGTTAATTCTTTCGAAACTGGTATTGGATGTTAATTCTCCATGTAGTCAAGTGTCATTTCTATCTTTTGAAATTTGTTCTAGTTGCACCAGTTAGCACTTTGGTCGATCATGCAAAATCAATTTGTACACGGAAATTACTCCGTAGTTTCGTCCATAGGTACCTAGCGAATCCCGCTGTATACATCAGCTCTATAGCGTAAACTTTATTGAAGTTGCAAGCCACGTTACTTGAGTGGTGAAATGAGTGTTAAACGAATTTTCTGGGTGAGTCACAGATTAGGCGAAAATGAGCCAGGATTCCTGACTGTCAATTAGTTATAGTTTAAAACAATCGTCCCGCTTGCCATACTTTGTAGTAAGTGCCAGTTTCACAACGAAATCCGACAGTGTTTTGACATTTAACACACACATTCGTTTTGATACTTGAAAATATCCCAATATACTTGACGCACAATTCACGATCTGCAGAATATCAACATCGCAGCTGCAGCAGGAAGCGTCAAATACAAATTGCCAAATGTAGATTTTCTGTCACGGTTTCCCTTATCGCAAAACTATGTCGTAACGCGCCTTTGTACCATGGTCTCATTCATCAGATTTGTTGCACTGCGAACTATGCACTGCATGACGTAATGAGCTACGATTTTGGTTCGTCATACAGACTGTATAAGTTCATATTACAGCAAAAAAAATTCCATTGACTAATTTCTCCTTTAGTGTTTTTTTACCTTAGTTGGCAGTCGATTAAAATTTTAAGCTTGATTCGTAGTTTTATTTTTGGATTGTGAACGACATCAATTAGCCATAATTTTTTATAGTTTATCTGATCTAATTTTTCTTCTGAGCACGCTTGTTTATTTTTATCATCTTCTTATTCATTGCATTACTTCACGAGTATCAAATGAGTTGAAAATCTGGCCCAGTCTTTGTGTTTGTACTGAGGCCTTCATAATTTTGGTACTGAGGCCTTCAAAATTTTGGCACTGAGGCCTTCATAATTTTGGCACTGAGGCCTTCATAATTTTGGTACTGAGGCCTTCATAATTTTGGCACTGAGGCCTTCATAATTTGGTATTAAGGCCTTCATAATTTGATAGGACAATTCCAAAATGATGAAACCAACCAAAATAAATGCAACAAATGACAGATTTTTAATTTTCAAGATTGATCGTTTAGTAATGAAAAATTCATAATGTAAACACAAACGTTCTTATGAGATAAATTTAATTTGTCTTTCGGAAATGAACTATAACACTTCCTTTCTCATTCGATCGTTTTAGCGCAAAATTTATCTGGAAACCATAACATTTCTTCAGCATTCTGTTCTCTCAGAGCGCGTTACCCGCCCCCTCGCTCGCGTCAAGTTGGCTGTCAAGTTTTGGCAGACCAAATTTCACCCTCGGGAAGGCGTTGACGCGCGTGCTTGCGCCACCATTTATGCTTTTATTTACTACGTAAACTATTAGAGGGGAGTCAGGGAGAACAATTCGTTCCATTCCCCAGATTAATAGAACATTATCAACTGCTCT
The DNA here is from genome assembly GCA_014220935.1 of Platorchestia sp. MABIK. Lineage (NCBI taxonomy): Eukaryota > Metazoa > Arthropoda > Malacostraca > Amphipoda > Talitridae > Platorchestia > Platorchestia sp. MABIK. The sequence goes on from JACJUY010000342.1 coordinate 125,647, forward strand.
TCGTTTTCATGGTCATTGCAGTGGTCTTGCGTGTTCACCGGAATTTAAAATTGAAGGGCCTGAACAACCCTCAGAAAACAGCTTCTCTTGAATTGTTGGAGCTCATTTTACAGCTTTAGTGAACTACAATGCTCAAAAGAACGGATCTCCAGCCAACATGGAATATTTCATTCATTCCTTTGAAGCCTGCAAAAATATAGTAGAAAATTAAGACCAAATCTCCATTGATTGGAAAAGTAAATGTTCATAAAACGTACTTATTTCCAGTGTGATGTTTCAAATATTTAATTTCAATGCTGTAGAATAGAATAGAGTATATACGCTAATCTATGGGAAATGATGAAAAAAGTGCAAGTTTAACCGTAAATGATAATGAATTTGCATATCAAACATGTTTAGGTTATGCAGAGTGTGTCGGGTGACAAATAATTTATAATCTATTCAAATGTAACAGCTCAGCATCTATTGTTATCATTGTGTGAAATTTCCTCAACATGGAATGACTAACTTTTAACTCTCATTTTTTAATTTTTCTTCTATTTCATTGCAAGACACGAACTTCTCACATTAAATTGTAGTGGATCCATGCTAACAAATTACCTATGTACCTCAGATACGAAAAACCTTCATAAAAACCTTCAAAAACCTTAATTTTAAAAAACTTCTCTGAATCCATTATTTCTTAATCATTTACCGGTGAATGTGCAGAAAAACAGAGGTAAAATTAAACTTGGATCTCTAATTCGTGTTGTGCAGAGCAGTGCAGCCGCTCAAGTCCCGCTGGAGACGCAAACAGAAATTCATCAACAAAGTTGGGAGGAGTTAACAAGTGCAGCTGGGCGCAGGTAAACAGAGGGTAACTCAACACCGCCCTCGATCACTGAGGGTGAGGCAGTGCCGGCTGGCGAGGGGAAACACGGAAAAAATAAAGCAATACGGAGGTGTATGAGAACATTCTTCAGTTCGCCGTGAATCATAGGCTGTAGCATTCATTTGGGATATAGTAAAATTGTAGTTAATTTGACGTATATTGATGAAAACAATGGGGGTCGTCATGTTGACTTGCTTGATCTCATCTTGCTGTGGGACTGTCTGCGTATCTGGTTAGATGAATATTTTATTTCAAGCTATACATGGTAAACTATTTTGAAGCTTATTGTCACCGTTTGAAATGAAGGTCTTATGAAACTTGCAGAATAACAGACGATGAGTTCTATGTATAAATGAACGACTTTTCAATTCTCCCTTATGCGCTTCAATCGTTAAAGTGCACTGGAGAAAAGATAACTTCTGGATGTGGAACTAATAGATCTATGTGGATCTTGTGTATAAGGCAGCAAGCAGAGAACTTCCTGAGATAAATTGTAGGCACAAAGCATTGCAGTATTTTATCCCACTCTTCTTTTAAACACTTGAAATAACAAGTATTCTCAAAATGAGGAGGCTCCCATGTTAGATCTGTTTTTGAGTAACTCCGTTTCTTGCTTATAACTCGTTCATCTAGTATAAGTACGATATAAATTATTTTTCTAATATGATCATAATGTGATCTTCAGAAAGCGGAGTAAACTCTAAGAATTCAGCTCAAACGTTTTTAAGTTCGCGCTACTTTGTTAAGCTACATTTTCAGAGACTATCCGGAGAAGACGGAGTTTGTCAAGTTCGGTACGTGTAAAATAATGGTGCGACGAAGAAATAATTTAGAATCACTGCTTAGATTAGTCAAATCCGTTCACAACTTGCTGATCACCTCTGTGCAAGTTCAAAAGTGAAAATTAGACACGTGCGGAGAAAACTAGATCAGTGCTTTTAATTGGACTATTTTCTTATAGCGAACGCGGGGAACAATGTGCGACGGCTCATTCAATCCTGATATTCATTTATAGACTCAGTAAAATGTTTCATTAAAACGCCGTCAGCTTCTAAGCCAGAGTTGTTACATAAAGTACCAGGTCATTTTGAAGTCCATTTTAGAGTGATATAAAACTTCTATTTTTAATGCAGTTAGAAGTCAAAATCAGAATCTTAAAAATGAAGAAAATCCTGAGGTAATTGATCATCGTTACTGAGAACACGTTCAGAGTCCCACTCCATCATCAGTTAAAAAAATCATCATGTCAGTAAAACGTGGCACAGGGAACTGTGAATATCAATATTTAAAGAAATAGTTTAATGTTTATTTAGAAGATGTGCAGTATTTATTCGATAGTTCTTAGACGTCTGTCGAAAGTCCACACTAGATCAAATGTAGGCAACATCAACGCGTAAGTTCAACTTCTATCACAATGGGACGTCTGAGTACTAGTTCTTCAACAGCGTCACATTGTATTTTTATTCAATGTTTGTGATGTTAAAATGTAATTCTTTGCTCACTTTGTTTATCGTATAAGTATAAGTAATTAAAACTTTAAGTTTTGAATCATTCTAATCGAAATACACGAACACACATTCCGGGATTTAAGAAGATCATAAATTTCCTACCTGATTAAAACTTCAAGTTTTAAACGTGTTTCATAGAAATACACAAACAAACATTCCCTCATCTAAGAAGATAATAAATTTCCTACGGCACGGAAAACAGATACAGTGCATCGAGGTAAAACTTCAATCATATTATTTATTCACATCAATTCAACGTCACAGATAGAACTGTGACGATTGAGCTCGAGTTCTATTTTCGAGAGATGTCTGTGTTTTGCCGTAACGGTCGAGTGGAATGAGATGTGCTGTACTGTGACCTGTGAGTTTGGGCTTCGTTGTGATAAATTAATAGTGTGGTGAGCGCGTGGTGGTTCCGACGAAGAATTAAGTGTCTGTTGTAAAGGAAATGAGTTCTTCTATACTATGACGCTCTAACTAATTTTACCGAAAAGGTACAGGTATGTTTGACGCGATTTAAGCGTAAATTATATTTTGCATTTAAATAACTAGTTTGTCTTGTTTAATTTTTTGCCCGCAAATATGTAAACACACATGAATGAACATTCATGAACATACAAATACTGTTGAAGTATTGAATCTTCTGAAGCACAAAGCACCATGCTTGATGGTCAGGCTTCTATTGTTTAAAATTTTTCTCTCCTATTTACAGTGAAGTCGAGAGCAAAAACGAGTTTTTTGGTTCTTAAAAACTTTGTGAAAAAGTGACGGAGGGATCACATGACCGACCTAGTGACATAAAAGCTTCAACAAAAATAAAATCAGAAATCAAAAATACAGAAATTAATCACTTTTTGTCCTCACCACCACGATAGCAAACTGGAGAGCAAGACGACCAGGAAATTACAATGAACAACAATCAACTTGAATTTTTCTTGTTTACAAAAAGACTCCTTTCATTTAAGACGGAATTTGGAATGGTAGAGCTCTTCACCCTCCCATATTAAGACGAAGTTATCTTTTTATTGACGTTCAAAAGCCACACTGATTGAAGACACGGAAAAAAGCAACCTTGGACGCACCTCATTGACTGGCAGAAGCAAAATTTAACAGTTGGCTACTCCCAAATGGCCGGGGATCACGAGGGTTGTTCGGGGGTAACCCGAGACTCGGGGGGATGACCACAGGAATGTAGCCTCACACCTGACACCGAACTTCGCTACCGCTCTGCACTCCGCAACCGCACCTCAAAAATGCGCCTCTCAGACTCGGGGCTTGAAATTATTTGCTAAACACCCGTCCAGGATATAATGAGAGCCCAGTCAACGAGGTGCGCACCACAGGCTTTAGTTGTCATCCCCAGCAGCAAACGCCGTTCTAAATGCTTGAGAAACGAGAAGCAGTGATGTTTATGAAGTTTGAAATTATGTTTAAATTTTTGTCAAGTTTCGAGTTATGTTTAGAGTTTGCTAAGTTTCAAGTTATGTTTCAAGTTTGATAAGTTTCAAGTTGTGTTACAAGTTTGTTCAGTTTCAAATTATGCTTCAAGTTGGTTCAGTTTCAAATTTGGTTTACGGTATTTAAGTTTCAAGTTATGTTTCAAGTCAATTAAGTTTCATGTTGTTTCCGGTTTGTTTGCGAATCCAATCGAAAGCTTGGAATAAATGAATCCTGGGATTATTTTGGGTCATAAGGCTGACAGAAATAAGAGCGAATTGGTTGAGCTGTTTTCCATGTATATTATGTGTGTCAACAATGTAAAGTTTATTTTGAATACTTTTTTGACTTGCTGAGACAGAAAATGAAACTCAAAAGTATTATAAAAGTTTTGTCGTTTACATTATTTTTCATAAATGTTCGGTTGACTAAACATTTGCATGCTGAAAAGGAGAAAATTCTATTCATGGTTTTGAGTATCATCCCCCATAATTCACTCTTCTAAAAATTGTAATTCTTTCGTAACATGGGCTTGAATATCGAAATAATGAACATAGTTTTGGCATCAGTATCATCAAATTGTAAGGTATTGCAATCTTACATTGCAAACGGCAACCTCAATCACTAGAAAAATATTTCCAATTTCAACAACTTCGGCATTTATGAACAAATATTTACTTTCTTGCAGTGAAACTATTCGTTATATGGGGAAAATATGCATGAAAGTCATTTGGATCGCAATAAGTACTAAAAAATTGCTGTTAAATGTTAATAGATTGCACAAATTACTTCTCCCTCATCACGAAACACAGACTTTGAATGTCGTACATTTCAGTGATGGCCATCGGTAAAATATTTCATTTAGAGAACCATTACGACACTTTAGCCAAAATTTCCTTTGAATTTTAATGGGTTTATCTACTTTTCAAAAGTCTTGATGAGCAAAAATGTGATTTATCCTCTCCGTAGCACTATAAAAGCTCCGCAAATCTTGCATAATCGTGTATTACAATCGGAGTAGAGATTGTACTTATTTACCTACTGAACATAGCATGAGTCTTCAGAACACGTGTGAATGAAAAGCGTTGCTTGCCAGCGAGTGGATTCTGCGCATTTGCTGGATGGGTAAAATGTGATCACCTAGTAAAATGTAAAATACTTGATGTTATTTTACGCGCGATTTACTGAAACCTGATCAGAGCATATCTGACAGCGTGAGCGCTTCGTTGACCATGAATGGAAAACAGCGGGTTTCTCAACCCAATAATGCCAATAATTACACGAAAGGTATTTAATGTATTTGTCAAATTCTTCACAAAATAGCACATTACAAAGTACAAAGGCCCAACATAAATGGATTAGCATTTTCTGATGCCTGCACGATGCCGTAAATTTGCACCTTCGCGATCCGGATGGAACTGAAGTGAAGCGAGACAAATTTTCTGACTCTGTTTAGCTTCTCAGTTTGTTATTATTAATATTATTATGATGTACGATGTTTCACGACCGAAGACGTTATAGAGACGTTCCATCGGTGCATTCGATGTTCCCCAGTTCATCATTTCTATGTACAGAGTGGACATCATTTCTGCAATCACTATGTGGCGGCATAGTTGCAATTGGAGTTCTTGGTTGGCCTGATAATATGTTAAACACGTGGGAAAATTAGCGCATTAGAGAGTATGGTAGCCTCGTTTTATACTGACAAACTCTATTATACTGCTACTTTAATTTACAGAAAAACCAAAACCAAACTGGTCCAGCAAACCGCAAGCTAGTATATGTAATTCCTCTCTATCAAACTGCCAAGCCAGTACACTAGTGTAACAGCTCACTGACATGCAAGTAAACTCCTCAAATAGTAAAACGAAAAGCTATTACACCAATACAACTTATTAAAAAAACCAATATACTCCAACACAGAAGTCTCAATATACTCCAACACTACTAGAACACTGACAAGCCAGTGCGCTATTTCAACTCACAGGCGAACTAGTACACTCCTATGGTAGTAACCGACAAGCTGGAATATAACTCCTCAAATATAACAGTTAGATTATAATCTAACTTTCTAGATAAACATGATAATGTTTACACCATTATCTTAGCAAGTTAGTTTACTCAAACATAAGCTCACTGACAAGCCGACATATACCACTCATGCACCCTGCCGAGCTGTACACTCAAATGGCAACCAAGAGAGCGCGTACAAAAAGGTTCTGTTTTGGGATCAAGTTCCCTGACTAGTTTAGGCTGTGCTCAAATGTATAGTGTCTCTCTCTCTCATCCCCTCTCTCTCTCTCTCTTTTGCTTGTTACGTTTTCTAACAGTCTCATATCGTTTCCTCTGTTTGGTAAGTTTGCCAACAGTTCCATATATCTTCTTCTGCTCGATAAGTTTGCCGACAGTCTCAAATCTCTTCTGCTGCCTGTATATGACGTTTGCCTGAAGTCTCAGAATTAACGTTTATCATTTTAAAGAAAGAATATAATTCCTTTAACTTGATCGCTGTTGTGTACCGGAAATTAGAACTCATGTTCCTCTTCAAGTTGACACGCGAAAACGTTCCCTGGTCACATGAACCTCGTTTGAGGCATTAATGCAGTGCATTGCAATAATCTTTTATCTGTGACAGAAGTTCTATATCAGTTCAGTAACAATTAGCTAAGTTCGAACCTTTTTTCTCTTGCGAAAAATTGCTCAAAATAGTCATGTATCGTACAAAAATATGCATTGTTAGTTATTTTTTAAACATTTTTCAGTTCGACTGCATTTTGAGAGAGTATTCTCAAAGACAACAATTTTAAATTCTTCTATAGGGGAATGAAACAACACTAATTAGTAGGTCAAAAACTGCCGGATTCAAAAGCTCATCGATTTACTATGACGTTGGGTATTCGAATTTTAATGAGTTCTATTTATCTTATTATGTTTCCATGTAGAAATTTTTTTCAAACAGGCTGGCTGAAAGACTTATTGCGACGTCATCCATCTGAACCCAACATTTCAAAGCTAATTTTCAGCAACACTTGAGTTCCCGTACAACCACATTATAGTAAACTCCGAATTCTCATCCAATGCTATCACCTCCAAGAGTTTTATGCAGCGTGGGGCCCACAGCAGCTCGTTCTTAAACGCTTTGTGTAATTTGAGCTGCATCGATACCTCCCAGAGACCGAGTTTCCAAGTGCGTGCGGCCGAGAAAGTCATGCGCTCCTCCAAGCAATACTCGCATTAATTGTTGTTGGAGGGACAGGCGCAGAGTGATGCTGACTGGCAGACGTAAGGTGGTGAGGGGAGTCTGACAGACATGCGGCGGTGAAGGTACTGAGCGTGCTGCAGTGAGGGTACTGAGCTAGAGTACTCGTGCACCCTGGTACTATGCACATATGCTCCTTCATACGAGCACAGCGGCGTGAGTGAGGGTACGCCACGGCACGCTGAGGGTACGCCGTGACGAGCAACAGGACGCCGTGGGAAACATCAGCGGCTCAAATATCCGCCTGCGCTCGTCCAGCCGTTGACGAGCAGCCGGCCAAGAGAGGCAGGGTCTGCAGTCAGCGATAAATCAGCGCGTAATGAGGCAGTGTACGCACTTTTGCTTGTCTAGAGAGCAGCGCGCGCAGTTGCTTATTACCTTCGAGGGAAAAGATGTTCTATAGTGTGCGTAGTTTGCAGGAAAGCGTGTAATGAGCGATGCTGTCGTTATTCAAGGTGGGACTAACAGAGATGTTTTCTTGTCAAAAGCGTAATTAAAATGGGGAATCATAACGTTGCGTTTCCAAGGGCAACGAAATTGGCGTTCATTTTCGTGTGTAGTTTTTTTGCGGTTTAATAAATAAGCTTTTATTAGAACATAGTAGGTTTTGGTTTTCTTACAAGGTTGCTTTTCATTTACAGTAAATTAATTTACGTTCCTTTTAAAGTAGATACATTTTTGGGACTTGATTCTAAATTTTGAGTGTCAGCGTTTAATAACCTTAGTGCTTTACTAACGGAGCTTTGTTTACTATTTTCAATCACTAAATTCAGGAGAGGTTATTTAGGCAGGAGGGTTAAACGTTGTATATGTTGTAAACTTAACGGAAAGTAAATTTTCACAGCTGCGAGATGATGAAGATAAGAAAAATAAAAATTCTGTCCTCAAACTACAGGCCTTAACGGAAAAACCTAGGAAATGAAAAATTGAGTCTTTACAGCTAAATTATTTTTGAAGAAACATGTAGGCCATTGTAGTACGAAGCAATGCCCACTCACGAGTATGAGTAAAATACATACAATGTGGTCCGAAACTTAATGGGAAGTCGATTGGGATAGATTCTCGGATGCAGAAATGTCTCACCTGAAAAACATCTGAAAGTTGCAACGGTAAGCTGCTGGATACAGTTCCTTTTAGAGCTTGTCCATGGATCATACGAGATGAGGCATAGAGATGAAGGCTAATTAACTCTTCTTCAATAGTCAAGAGGCAGTCCCTCCTCTCATATGAACAAAAGCACATTCAATTGGGGTAAATAAATACATTTTCCTAAACGCATATCCACCTAACGACGATAATGTTCGATAAGTACCCATAGGGATTTGAAGTAATCCTCCCAAGGAGTCACAATAATATTAATCCTTCCAAGGAGTCATTTACCGAAAGTACTACGATAAATTTTCGTCAGAGAATAAAACTACTGAATATTTTCATGTATACTTGCCGTTTTGAATGACCAAATGACGATTTCTGAGAATGACGATTTCTTGTGGAGATCGATTTGTACACTACGTTAGTCCATCATTGAGAAATCCAGGGAAATTGTCACAAGACGTCAGTCAAAAACACAAAACCAGTCTCCTTTAGTCATTCCGGACGATTTTATGAAGTGCAGCACAGTGAGCTGCGTCACGTACAATGAACAAACGCTTCGTACCGTCATTATCGAAAAGTTAATCGATGTCATCGAGTCAATTATTGACTCCAGTACCCCATATTATTCAGACTGTGAACAGTTGGTCGAACGAGACTCGCAGCACCTGGTGAGAAGATATTTTACAGACACAGAAGTGAGCCTGTGATGTCGTGCAAGCATGCTTATTCGTAAGCGATAAAATTTAGTTGGTTTATTTCAATCAACCTCCAAGGTTTCTTTATTTTCCTCTTAGTGTCACTTCGTAACACATTTGAAAAAATTTATTTAGATTTTCATGATTCGATGTCACACGACTTTTTGACACCATGTTTCCACAGTTCCACATGAAAAGTTCATTTATGTCTTTTCTACACCAAAGGGAAAGTCGCTTTAAAGTTAATGAGAATGACCATTTCCTCCGTATCGCGTAGTCGCGTATCGACTGAATACCAGCTTAAAATTTACCAAACAGCATGGAAAAGGTAAAATCATTTACAGTGCATAAGTGGATCAAAAGCAGTCATGGACTTATTAATAACGAAAGGATCTTTATTACTAGAATTCTGAACTACCTATAAATAAGAATGTAAACGAGAATATGAATGGGGTTCAATTTGAATGAGAATGAAAATGGTGAAATAAATTTACGTTTTTTGGCAGATTTGAGGCATCAAGGCTAGAAACACAATCAATCAATTAGACTGGCTTCGACACGAGAGGGCGCCGCTGTTTCGCGACAAATCCTCTGTAGACTCAGACAAATGATGCGGGAGAGAGATAAGCTCATAGATAGCGCACGTCCTCCAGATTGCTGGATCTTACGCTCAGAAAAATTACAGGGTCAAATGACACAAGTTGATGAGTCACGAAGTGTTACAGTTGTATCATAACAGTTGAGAACAGCAATGGATAATTTGGACGAGTGTTCAGATGCAAGTTTTGAAGGTGAGGCAATCTTTCGTATTGGAGCGTGTTATACTTTAAAGATCTAATCTCACTACAGAGCTATAATTCCCCCGTGTGTTTTGATAGCTGTGGTGCATCGAAGAGATGTATAGAAGTCTAAGATCAACTTGACGATGTTATGGGGGAGTATTGAAGATTATAGAGTTGTCTCTTCCGCATGAGTAAAGGAACATCATTATTTCTGGCAGCCATAGAGCATGTAGTGCTGTCTGTTCCCAGGTTGTAGAGATAACCGCTGACGACAGCGCTGAACCCGTCTTGACTGATACCAGGACTTCATTAATTGTCGGCATCAGGTATGGCGTGATGAGCTCGCTTGACTAATGGATTGTGTCGGACACTCCTACAAGTTTACAAGTGCCATAACAGTATCGACTTACGATAAGAAATTTTCGTGGTCTGTTATGTGCATGATTTGTATAGGTTTCTTAATTTGTGCTTCTTATCTTCGACTGGTCGAGGCAGCAAGGGCCATGACAGCGTCGGGCGAGCTTCTGTGCATTTGTTTCCTTGGGCGCAGCTCGCCCTGACAACCGGACAACGCACTGCAGATATGAGGCTTTGGAACCATATTTGATAGAATGTCCTGTTAAAAAATCAGTGGGGATATTTAGCTTTGGGATAAAGAGAAAGACCAACGTCACTTTTAACTTCATATCATAATAAAAACAAACGATTCAGAACACAAAATTCATCTTTAATTAAGCGCTGGAATATAAATTTGAGTTTGAAGTATGCCAACAATTATTTTTTACTCTATTGTTTTTATTGTTTCAATAAATAAGGCATTTAACAAATATTGATGATAAGCGATTAAGATATAGAAAAACTTAGCCACCATTTTTTAACAATTACAAGAGTTTCACTGAGAAGTCGCTTTCGATTTTTGAGTCAAGATTTTGAAATGTTCATGGACTCTAAAATGAGGAGATCGTAGGAAGAATTGCAGGTTAGATCCACAATGTACAAACAGTCCTTTAAAAGAAAATTCGTAATTATTGAATGAGTTTGGGGTTTTGAAAAGATAATTGCCGGTGCGAAAGGTGACATCGTTGCTGGGCAGTGCACGCCTCACGAATAAAAAACACATGTATTTGGAGCGCAGGCTCCTCAATGTGGGACTGCTCGCCTCGGTCACTCATGTATTTAACAATACATGTATATCACAGTGAGGCGCTGAATATTTTTCGCGTAATAATTTGAATACATATAATTTTGCTGACCATTGGGTTTGAATTAAGTCAAATTATACGACGATAAACGCCCTAAATGTACACCACTAAAATGTATTTATCTTGAATCTATTATTCCGGAGTTTTAAATGTCTGTAAATTACTAAAAAGTTCATACATAACACAGGATTTGATTTATAAATGAATAATTTACCAAATTATCTAATTCAAATTACCACAGGAACATATTACCACACAGAAATTTCAGTAATTTTTGAAAGTAAGCTTGGTGTGAAACAGAAAATTTTCATTATCCCACATTGAATGCAAACTTTAACTTGAGTTTTTGGGAGCTCGGAATGAGAAAAGAGAAAATTAAGAATAATTGATAAGGAAAGAAGAAAATTTTCTAGGGACTCGTTTTAAAATGCTATGAAAATCGGTTCGTATTTCAAACCGAGAGCGGTTACAAATATGACGTTGCGCACTTCTGTGAAACATCAACATGAGCGAGACCGCACCGCTCTAGCTGCCCTACACGGGCACCACTGAGCTATAATTATGTGGAGAACAGTATTAATTGTCAAATGAGCTCATCACAGAAATGTTTCCCGTCGTACCGACAATACATGCTCAAAACTACACAGCTCGTCAATAAGGAGACACTGTTTCAATGAAGTTCATACTTTAAAAGTACAAATTTTAAAATTTGGGATTCAGCTTCAATTTTTGCAAACCCCTAAATTTTTTGATGTCCGCATTTTAGAGTTCATGAACGTTTCAACAAACTTCCGTCGATAAACTCATGAAAATTAGCAATGAAACTCTTCATTGTTTACGAGGGTTTTTTACATATCGCTTCGTTTCTACGATAAAAGTTTAATTTTTGGATATTCAAGAATACTAATTAGTTTTTACCATTCTTAACACCAGGATGTGTATTTTTTTCTTTGGAACACTGAAAGTGAATTTTCTGTCACACGAAGTGTTTGGTCACAAGATCACATTAGTTACGTTGTTTTTTTAATCTTCAAAGTGAGATTTCAAAGAAACTGGTTTATTTTATAATATTAGTTCTATTTTGGTGAATTATTATATAACTATTTATTTTTAAACGCTGTGAAATTAAATATTGTACCCAGTATTGAAATTAATAAACTTCGGTACAATGAAATGAAATTTCATGAGCTTTTTTTGCTCGTTGAAAATAAATATTATCTTGTCCATTCATGTTGTAATTACCACAAATGAGGAGTACCAAAACTTAATGAACGCGGTTGATGATGCTTCGCTACGCGATGCTATTCACGTTCGACATCAGCAAGTTCTCTCATCAAAATGCTTGATTAACACAATTAACAAAAAATCATACAAAAATATAATTGAATAAAGATTAGGCGATAATTTAAAAATTTGGTTTTAGAAGGATGTGAAGAAATAGAATCAAAGCACAGGAAAATTGAAATCAACAACTCTCATGATCTCTATAGAGTGAATTTTATTTTTCCAAATTTCCCACAAGATGTATAAGCGACATTCAAGCGTAGGTCCTTTAAACTCAGGGAGAAGTTTTTGCAGCTTTAGAGCGGTGCTCGATCGTCGTCTTGCAAACGCTTTCCTGTTTGGAGCTTTAATGAACTACAGATTCTGGTATTATAATGCATTTTTTAAGATCAGATACACCTGTACCTTGGTACGAAAGGGAGCGAATGATAACTGCTCAACTTGATACGAATTACCAACAATCACAGAAAATACCCGTCATTCTATATATTTACACCTGCAACCACAACAGAGTTATTTACGGTCTATTTATACACTGCACGTTAATAACTCGTCCGCATTTGGTGCAGAATGCATGCGTAAGAAGGTATTTGCAAGGATTTATAATTGAAAAGCAAACGTTTTCTTTACGGTCATCGATCGTTGACTTCAACTACTTCGGACTCGCACATGAACTTGTGCGCGTGTTCTTGTTAACTGATTAAGACTTAAAAAATTGAGTTTGCAACGATGGAGGATCAATTGCAGGTTAAAAATTTCTTAGCGTTGAAATTAGCGAATATCTTAAAATGAACATAAAAACATTGATTAATTTTGATAGATACATTGAAAATTCGGTCGGAATGAGGATTTTACGTGAAAGAGAAAACTTTATAATGGCTGAGAGCTCGCAATGACATTCAGATTAAAAAACCACACGCGGTTACAACACTCAGGTTCCTAATTTAAACTTCAGATTTGGAAACAAGGATGGGGCGAGTTATTCGGACTGCATTGCGATGAACTAGATGTCTCATGAAATTATGTATAAACTTATCATAAGTCCTTCAGTCAGGAAAGTGGATTAAGTTTTTATTTAATTCCGAAATTATAGGTAAAACGAGGTGAAGGACATTTTTCATGAATTCAAAGCAAATTTTTCCTCTTGTTACATGAATTAATTTCGACATTTTGCTCACACGATAACGGCAAGCCCGAAAATGCAGCCTGAAAACATGCTGAGCATACGATAAATGTGTAGTTTTCGGTGTACACACTCTCGACGCATACACCCTATACACCTGTATGATCCTGTAGTGTTGATGTGAGTCAAAATTGAGCGTGTGATGTTTTCTGCCTTTAATTAGTACTTATTTATTGATCAAGGGGCAGAAAGTGATGCATTGTTAAATTTATTTATATCACACCCAGGCGTGAAAGCGGGAAATATTAGAAGCCTAAAAATATTTTCTTATCAGTTCCATTTCAAAGAAGTTAGAAATTTTATTAAAATTCAAGATGTGTAATTTTCGAGATTCCTGTTACTGCCATTTGTGATTTTGGTAGTACATGTAAAATAATCAAATACAATATATTCACATTCATATGTTAGATTGCATGATATTATTGATCGACTGCTGAACTTCGTTCTAATTAATCAGTGCTGGAATGTCAGCGCTGAGCAGCGTGTGGAGACGGCGCTACAGGAGCTGAGCGCACGGCTAGATTTGTATCTAGTCGGTCGCTTTCTTGGAAATGTCAGCTTAATGGCGAAAAGGAGAGCCACTGTGTAAGTAAATCTCTTTACTGAACAGTCTCCAAAACTTCAAAAAATTTCATTTGCAGTGCTGGAATAGAGGAGTCGAAACATGAAATACGAAGAAAGTAAAACAAATAAAATCCGCTGAAACCAATTAGGTCTGTAAAAAAAGAGAAATATCTAAATTACTTCAATATCATTTAACTCCAGCGACTGCTTCTTTAATTGTGCTCCGAGACTCTGGCTTACAGTCGAGCGGATAGTTGGTCCGATATTCTTGGATGCACAGCGTGCACAACCGCATTCATAAAAAGAAATGGGAGAAGGCCAGGAACAAATATCAACTCCTTTTGATATATACAGTTTAGTCAATTTAATCAGTTTTCTGACTTGGTTTTGAATTGATTGCTCATGACGTGAAATAGTTAAGCGTTAACGAGTTTTATGCTGTGAAGTTGAAATGAAAATGTCAAGCGGGAAATTTCTTTGTCATCAGGATCATTTAGTCGCGTGTAGCTCGCGTGATATTCATAAGTGCGCAAAATTTAATAGAGAAGTTAATAACAAAGAACTCAACAAAGTTACTGTAATAAAAAATATAGTTCAAAGGTAACTTTCAAACGAAATACATCCGGAAGCATGACAAAAACTAAGTTTGTAATCAATAATAAATCATTGCGTGAAGGAGGCCGTGCAAGTTTCAAATTACAAAAAAAAAGGTCCTATGATTTTCTCCGGAAGTGAAATGTAGTTCACATGCAATATTCCCTGTGGTAAAATGAAGTATAATACTTGTATGCAAATGTTATTTTAATTTTTGACGTTAGGTGAAGAATGATACCAAAACTCATACATTACAAACGAAGTAATTATTGTGCCCCATTTAAGTAGTGTTTTCGCTAGATTTTAAATAGCCTCAAGTAAAACCATAAGCAGTGTTAAATATGCAGACCAACACTGCTCTGTTGTGAGTGCAGTATTTAATAACACTGCACGTGCAGTTTTATATGAATGCAAAACGCATAGTAATTTTAGATTTGATATTAATATCACATGAAAGCATGTAAAACAGAATTTTTTAAAATTTTGGCATAACAATGACGTGCTTTATAGTATTGACATTTGACTCGAAACATATCAGTGATTAATTAATAAATGCTTGAACCTGCTATAGAAAAACAGATATTTTCACTAAAACTCAACCGTAGCATTTGCTAACACTTCAGGTTTCTTTTCCTCTATCCAAATTACCCCTCAAAAATTCATTGTTTTCAAAACTTTTACGAATATCATGTTGCGCATTAATGTCTTTTGAACGCCTTTGGTACGTGAACAACAGTATAATTCATACATCGCTGCCGCTTACAAAGTTCGTTCTCGCATGCTGTTCGAAATTCAGTTCTTGAATATTCATATTAATGTGTACCTTTCCAACAGTATCAAGTCAGCGTAGTAAATTTTTCACTATTTTTTTATCTGGGCCTCCATGGACAGAAAGAATGTAATGAGAGATATTTCATTTTAAATAACTTCAAATAAAATTATTTGGACTGTTAGCTTCCGCTGTTTTAGTTTACCATCCGAAAAAATAATACTGACTGTGGTAAATTTGATTCATTGATTGATGAAGGAAACAATTTTCGAAAAATGTGCGTCAATTTTATATCGACATTACACCGTTAGAATCCGAGCAAGAGATAGAGAGGCACATTGTGGCGCAGATACTGCAAAAATTAGGCAAGGATTGCGCGGCAAATTGGGTTACACGCAACGCGTCTGTCTGTGTAAACATTTCAGGGAGAAAGGACTCGCTAATTTATAAAACTCAAATGTGTCCAGTTGATTACTCCGTTCGTATGATCCGGCAGTCATGACGGAAAGTGCCTCTGGCTCTTTCAAACATAAACAAACTCACAAATTTTGTCTCCCTTTTAGATGACAACTCTGATGCCGGGTATTGCTCTTCAAAAGATCTTTGAGCTTTGTGCCGCTAAGTGAATAAGTGTTATTATTAAGGACACCGCTCCAGGTTCAAGGAACCATCCATCTTTTGGCGAGGAAGCTCCTCCCTTTCCAGCCACGAAGCCTCCTCCTTCCAGTCGATTATCCAGCGCAGGGCGCACTTCGGTGCTGCGACGGTCACGCCTCTCGCAAGGGCGGCTGGAGCGGTTGGGTCGTCGGCGATATCGACGACCGCCGCTTTGTTGAAGTGCAGAGACCGACGGGCGGAGCCAAGGCAGCGTGAGGGAGGTGTAGGCTGAGGCTGGCAGCCGTGTAGCCTCAGTAACATGGCTAACTGCCCTTAGTTTGTGGCAGACTGTGTTAAAGGGTGGATGTGCAGAGCACCCTCTCATTAAACGGACCTGTGTTACCTCGTGACTCAAGTTCAAGCCAACCTGGGCAGTGCTGGTGTTCTTTGGGTGTATTATGATAGTGGGTTCCATGAGCGAGGCCACTCTACCCACGGCCCCACATCTTCTTTCCCATTCTATACCCCAAGTTTCATTTTCGTCGACAGCCACGATGCTGCCGTCGTTCGGTTTCACGCAGGAGCAAGTTGCTTGTGTTTGTGAGGTATTGCAACAAAGTGGAGATATAGAGCGTCTCGGCAGATTTTTGTGGTCACTACCTGCGTGCGAACATTTACACAAAAATGAATCGGTTCTTAAAGCGAAAGCTCTGGTGTCTTTCAACCGGGGTAACTTTAAGGATCTTTATAGGATTCTCGAATCCCACAATTTTTCGTCGCACAATCACAACAAATTGCAGCAACTCTGGCTGAAAGCTCACTATATCGAAGCCGAGAAATTACGTGGACGACCTTTGGGTGCCGTCGGGAAGTACAGAGTTCGTCGGAAGTTTCCTCTTCCTCGCACGATTTGGGACGGCGAAGAAACTTCTTACTGTTTCAAAGAGAAGTCACGTAATGTTCTTCGAGACTGGTATGCTCACAATCCTTATCCGTCACCGCGGGAGAAGAGGGAGCTCTCCGAAGCCACGGGTCTTACCACCACGCAAGTTTCAAATTGGTTCAAGAACAGGCGGCAGCGGGACCGCGCTGCAGAGCAGAAAGATGGGTAAGTTGCGCATGATGCAAGACACGTGCCTCACAAACTCACATATCTGTACCGCTCAGAGTTCACTAGCAATTTATTAGGAAGTTTGGTTTTTACTTGTTCCTTTATTATTCATATGTTTCCTGGGTCATTCATTTTTTCCAGGACGTTTTGCATATTTACTGTAATTCTTGGTCTAGTGGGGTTTTTACTTGTTCCTTTATTATGCATACGTTTCCTGGGTCTTCATTCTTTCCAGGATGTTCTGCATATCTACTGTAATTTTTGGTCTAGTCGTAGAGTGCTTAGACATGCTGCACATGTTTCATTTTATTGCGATTTCTATCAGCTAAAAAGTAATGAAATTGTACACCTTCTTCTGGTTACGTCATCAGTTCTTTCAGTTTGTAATATCAAGAAAAATATACTGTACTCATGGGAAAGTGCATTTAAAATTATAAAATGTTCCTCAATTAATATGAAATCAATGTTCTTTCAAATGCTTTTTTGGTATTTTAATTTTACTCACATGCTTCGCGTTAATTTTATAATTACACCATATTAGTATTAGTCGAATGGATAGGTCTCGTGTTATCTTCTTGTTTCAACCTGTCTCTAACAAGCCCAGTTCTCTTGCCAGCGAAGTCTTCCGCGCTATTTCTAGAAAGTTTTTTCGGGTCTAAGTTTTCTCTCATTTGCTGGCGGATTATTTTGTACAGTGACACAATGTGATATTTCCCGTAATAAGAAATAGCATTGCCACCTAAATTACTATCCCTTTTAAACAGAACACACTGTATTTACAATAAAATGGGCACGATTTTTACTTGCATTACTGTGCACATAAATATGAATTTAGACCATATACAAAGTACTTTGTTCTAGTCAGGTTTGTCCAAAAAGCGCCTTATCTGTTAAAAACTCAAAATAATTCACAATATTTAAAAAATAAAATTCAGTAAGATTCATTCGGTAAAATTTCCAAAGTGTAACTTCGTCAAGAAATATCGAATCAAATTGAATATAATGTCAATGCAAAATTTAATAACCATCTGCTATTATTTAAAGGTGCTCGTTAAATCTGCATGTTGAGTTGCACACCGTGCACGCTCGCGTCGTAATTTCTTTATCACATTCCCAAAACTGACAAATCTAACTTTAACTTGTCCGAGCATGTTACAATTTCCATCCAAAAAAGTTCACGTAGGTGTAAGTAAGGAAGCAATTCATTGAACATTTTCCAATAATCCAATTTGCCAATCTAAAAGGGCTACTCAAAAATATTAAGAATTCCTTTTTTATGTTATGATTCTTTTCATTCTTGAATGCTAAATAAGCATATAGAAATATTGGTTTTTGCAAGACCAGTCTAACACGGTGTGCTGAGTTACTCTCATATATTGCACAATGTTGCTTCCATGCGCTGTGAAGTACTACTCTCACACGCTGAGAAGCTCTACTCTCACACGCTGAGAAGTTCTACTCTCACACGCTGAGTTATACTCTTGCAAGCTGGAGTGTTGCTCTCGATCATAAATTGTACAGCATTACTTCGTACGCTGTGCAATACTATTCTCATACGCTATGCAGCGTTACTCTCACACGCTACGCAGCGTTACTCTCACTCGCTACCTTTCATTGCTCTAACACGCTGTGAAGAGTTATTTTAATACGCTACGCAGCGTTACTCTGACACTCTGTGCAGCAACACTGTCACACGCTCCAGCGTATTCGTCTGCTCGTTTGTAATCTTCTAACGCAAATGTGCGCATCTGACGAACGAATGAAAGAAACTTGATGACAGTCATTTCAAAACTTCCTGCGATATGCGTCTTCGCACGCTGACAATGATCATTTTGTGGGCGACTTAAATTCTTGAGTAATTTCAGGGGGACCGTTTTTCCCATGAGCTGTGATTTCAATGATGGATATTTTAAAATACTCACGCTACCTGCGCTCCAGCAGTGGCTGAGTGCATCGTAGAGAAGGGGACTGAGTGCGAGAGCACTGCGGTTATGTCTAGTTGTAATTGATAAATATAAAGTTTAGGAGTTGAAAACTAAAACTTGATTGCAGTCGTGGGAAAAATTTAGCTTCTCAGTTAATAGCTTGGGTTATTTGAAAGGGATTTGGAGAATGTTTTCCTGGATGTGTGGCTACCAAAAATTATTTGGCGCATCAAATTTTATTACGATAGTTTATAATGATGAGAATTGGTTGAAATGAACGCAAACAAATCTTGCTCTTAGAAATTGGCTCATCAGTTAAAGAAACATGAATGCATCAGATTGCATTTACAAGAATTCTGTAATAAAGCAAAGTTTATACTACTCAGCGATGAAAATTTATTCTGTGATTAAAATTTTAGTTGCATAATTTGATAAAATCTTTCGTTAAAATTCGGTCCTTAGTTTCTCTAAAATACCTATTACAAAAATGTGCTCACAGCTGATACTGCATCTATTTCTAGATAATTATAATTATAATAATTATCTATTTTTAGATGCAGTGTCCAGTTGAACATGTTAAACAGTTTCCAGTTAAACATGATACCGGAACTCTAACTTGGACTTGCCAGAGTAAACGAGTAAAAAAACTTTCTTTTGCAGTTACAATTCGTACACTCCATACATTTTTGCTGCTGATGAATGCAGCAACGTGTTTCCTATGAATGGCTTGAGGGCATTTCCAATTTTTAAAATCGTGCAGACAATCCCCTCGGAATCAGCTTTTAATTTCATCATTGTAGGAGTTGCAGAAGCTGACGTCGCTTACTTAGAGCAGAATTGACCAACAACCTAAACGAGGGCAAAACAAATACTAAATTTTCAACGAGTCATTCTGGTGTTTCATACCAAAAAACGTTTTCTGAAGATCATCACCGCCCCCTATTGATTCTCCACTGAAGGCACCTCAGAAACCGAGTACATGAAAGCTAAAGTTCAAGGCACCATTGATATCTTGAGCAAATTTTCCCAAAAAGACCATACTCTCAATCACGAAGCATGCTCATGCCTCACAGAATACACAAGCTCAGCTCGTATAATGCAGCTCGGAGCTGCAAGTGCCTCTCATGCTGAGCTGCGCAGCATTACAACCGAAGCCTTGAACTCACTATCGACTATGCAAACATTTTAAAGCCCTTATTAATTGGGAGAGGATCGGGGGGACACAAGCGAAGTGTTGATGGTGTCGGCATCTCTGTCTCATCAGGCTCTCTCACACCTTGTCTCCCCTGGCGGCATCTACGGCTGTGAAGACACGTCTATGGCTTTATATATTCTACTGGCTTTACTTCTTTGCTACAGCTCGTGCTTTTTCATATCCATCGCTTGTTCATATCGCTCATGTTCTTTTTTTAGGTTTGAGTTCGACAGAGAACTTAGATCTCAAGTTTCAGAAAATTATGCTTATCATGCATTCGACATGTAAGAGCCCGTACGGAGGTCTTCGAACATATGTCTTGCTTACTTGTGATCTTATCAAATTTACTTGCACATCAAAACTGGTTTTCGATGCGAATGCATCATAAAACAGTGACTCAGTGACCTCGTTGTGCAAGATTTGGGTTGTGCAGGGCGATCAGCTTTTGAAAATTGCACGTAGAAACTGAACTCACTGAATCAATGTTATATGTGTGGAGTTGAGAATGCACACTATTTTAATCAATAAAAAATTCAAAATGAGGAAAATTTTGGATTCATTTACTCATTTCAATATTCTACGTGAAGAAAATTTTCAGATTAAGATCATCACTATTTTCCATATTGAGGGAATGGTTAATATTCAAGAGAGAGAGAGAGAGAGAGTTGGAAGAAAATACAAAACATGTTTGACGAATATTATCGTGAGAAGTAAATGTAAAAGTCTATTGAGTCACACATGACTGCATGTGTGACTAAGTTGGGTGTTGAGTGTGACTGCAGCTTTGGGTTATTTTTTGCAAGGCATTTGCAGCATCTCCTGAAGTGTGCGTCCCCTCAGGGAGATACAACTATTGTACATGTACATTGGAATTACTACTCCGAGGGGGAAAATGTGAGGTCCTGAATTGAGAGTAGGTAGGTCCACTTTTTGTTGAAATAAATATGTTTTTTGCTTTGTTAAAGACCATCGTTCGAGGTTCTCGGCTGTCCTGTTTTTTGGTACCTCGGACTTTTTTCTTTAATTTTTATCAAGTTTCTTAACCTTCCTTCACAACTAATTATAATTAGAACACATCCTTAACTCCATACCAAATGGTTCCCTCATCCTTCCTCTAAGGAAGAATGTAATAAGGGATGCAACAAGGATGTAATAAGGGATGCAACAAGGATGCAATAAGGGATGTAACAAGGATGTAATAAGGGATGTAACATGTAACTAGGGGGGCTAAAACTAACTTGTAATCAATCAATCCTGAAGTGTGAGCGGAAATGACACACGAACCGGTGATATTTACTTACTTTAACTCTACGAATTTCAGCTAGTCATCAAATGCTAAACAAAATACTAGCATCATTGCTTCTCACGGAACACGACTATAGAAAGCTTAGTAATGCGGTGATTTGTAATGACAAATTTGTCCGAGTATCATTTTGTACGCCCATCTTCCCCATGTCTTACTGACATACCACTTAATTTAATGAAGCTTGGAAAATTTATTAAGTTATCTAAATTATACGTGACATATTTTTCCTGTTTCCCACAATCGACATGGGAATGTCGACCGAATGAATTACCATGCACACACTTCTTAAAATTTGTTGACTAAATCATCCTAAATATATTGTTTTCACTCAAATCAACTATGAATATCAACGAAAGAATTTACAACCCTACACTTCATAAAATTTGTCAAAGATTTTACTCTTCGATGGTGTGCAGTGCCTCTCATGACTCTTGTATATTCTAGGTGTTTTATTATGTATGCAAGCTTTTTGTAATGTAGGTGTCTTATAATATATGTTTTTATAATGTAGGTGTTGTACAATGTTGGTGTTTTATAAAGTAGGTGTTTCATAATGTAGGTGTTAAATAAAGTAGGTGTTATATAACCTAGGTGTTTAATAATGTATTTTTTTATAGTGTAGGTGTTTTATGATGTAAGTATTTTTACCGAAATTGGTACTGCCCACACTCATCATTATCAATACGTCACTCATTATCAATATTTCTCGGTTCGCAGAGTGATTCTTTTTGTGTGATTTTTGAAATGAAATTTTGTATTCATTCTTAATCTCAGTCTTGACGCTCACGCAGTTGTCACTCAACTTAGATTTCAGAACACTTCTCGGTGTCGGTTGCAAAGAAGTATTTTTCATGAAAAAATAATTAAGCTAGACCTTAAGTTCTGTTTTGTATTACCCTTTCAAATGACAACTTCGCGTATCAGATTCACTTTAAAAATTTTTCGTAAGATGTTTTTTTTTACTCACTACGTACGAAATTCGGACAAGGCGCTTCAAATTGTTAATAAACATGTACATAAAGTAACCTAAATATGCAACATAATATTGATGTGACGTAAATCTGTGATTTAAAACCTCAAAGTATCATATTTTTCTAGGGATTTCTTTTAATTAGCTTTATATTACAAAGAAACATGAGCAATTTGAACGCAGCAACGCCTGCAGAGTGTGCCATAACCTACAGAGCTAAGCCGCATCTGAGACACGTTTTTTCCGCTCGCCGTTGTGGCAGCGTTAGCGCCGTAACCTCCCTGCTTGCTGCGCTCATTTGGTCTAACTTCAACGTAAGATTAACATAATTCGTAACTTCAACGTAAGATTAACATAATTCTTAACTTCAACTTAAGATTAACATAATTCGTAACTTCAACGTAAGATTAACATAATTCTTAACTTCAACTTAAGATTAACATAATTCGTACATTCAGCGTAAGATTAACGTAAATATTCCTAAAACGTGCCATAATCAACGAGAATTCTAAGCACTATTTTTGCAACGCACTAAAATTGGGTTTATTTTAGATCGTGCGAGTGTTGCACAAGGTGCGCTCGGCACGCATGCCGGACGTGTAGGAAACGCGTCATCAGCCGCTGTGTGATCCGGCCTTACTCACACTTAAATGGAAATTTTAATTTGTGGAACTCAGAATTAATTTCGTCTACAAATAAGGTGGATGGCATTTTAAAGCAACAAATATTTTCTGTTGGCTTGCAACGGGAAATTTTTCAGTCTTTTTCGAAATGATCGCTGTAATAAAAGTTTTTAAGAAGCATAGATGGTTTATTTTCATGAGAAAGTTGCGAATCCGTAAAAAGCAAACTAACTGGATGTTGTTCGAGAACCATGATGCCAAAATAGTAAAATTAAACTTTTAAGTAGATGTCTCGCTGTTGTAAAAGTAAGTAGGTGTAGTGCTAAATAGATGGTTTTACTAAATGATCCTCAATATTTCCCTGACGAATATTGCTTTCTGATCATGTTCTTTTTATGTACGAGATGCAGGCGTCTCCCAGGCATTCCTGCGCTCGACCCAGTTTACCTTTTTTGCTGATGCATTTATGATATTAGCCGCCTGGTGCAGAGGCATTACTTGGGCGGCGAAAATCAAACATGCTTCGGAAAAAATTTAGGTTGAGTATGCATGAGCTACCAGCCACGGCACACCTCTTACAGGCGCAGACGGACATGTATGTAGATACATAGAAACATGTATGCCTGCACACCAGTATGTGAATTGCATTTCATCTCTCCAGTGACGCTAGAACTTGCATGTGAAAATACCATGAGTGTATGTAATCAATGACGAATCATTTTGGTGTATGTAGAAAACTACATGTGTTGAATAATGAGACATTGTTAGGACACTGAAATAATTTCAAATTACCGAATTAATTAGATAATTACCCTAAGCCGGAGCGCGTTTCCTTGAGTGCATTGAGTTGTTTTGATTTGGTACAAAACAAAATTATACGCTATATGCATTTTATTATACTTTTAATTTTACTAACACATGAACTATTCGAACTATTGAGGCCTTTAAATTATAATAGCAAACATATGTAATTTAATCAGCGCTGATATTTTAGTGTGTACTCACTTGAAAAACTAGTAATTTCCCAGATGAATAAATTTCCACTTAACGAAAAGTTTTTTAAATTTCTAAAACAGTTCACTTGCACAGTACAGCTCATTACTCATACTCGCTTACTCACTCTAAGCTCTCATCAAGAATCTCTACGAGGAGGATCTTCAAGCCTGTACAATTTCAGATCCTAAGAACAAAGTTCTTCCCTCATGCTCACTTAATCCAAGCCCTTATCAAGGCTCTCACAAAAATATCTCGAGGAGGATTTTCAAGATTGAACAATTGTGGTACTTTTACCCTGAAAATAGCTCATCACTCATACACGCTCACTTTAAGGTCTCATCAAGAATCTGTCCGAGGAGGATCTCCAAGCCTGTACAATTTTGATATCTATGCTCTGAAAATTCCCAGAAAGGGAAACTTAAGATGCCTAAATGCGTCCATGTGGTACGAGAGTACACCAAGTTACCGGAAACTTGAGACACTCGTTGTATTCTGAACTTGTGAAGCAGACCAACGTGCAAAAGCCCTGCATGAGACGCTGCATGCGATCGTCAGATGAAAGTGCTTGGCGCACCAGATTTCCGGTGATATACGAGCAGTTTCATGGGGAAATAAACGTGGGTTTTTCTTTGGTGGCGCCTGAAATAATTGAGAATTTTATGTTGCTTTCCCTTGTCTGAACTGTTTGTATTAGACCTCTACAAGTAATCCGTTTGAAATGAGAGTTGCAGATTTTTAAGGACAGTTTAAAAACTGAATGGCTGTCAAATTTGATTCCCATCTGTTTGTTTGGAAAGTTTGAGTGTTCAATTGAATTCCTCTCTGTCTGTTTAAAAAGTATGAATGTAACATAAACGGTGCAATGTAACGTATACAGGAGAACGAAAAAACGGGCGAAAGAATTTTATTTTAATTTCCAACACACTACCTCCACAACCGAGAAGGAAATAGGGGCTCAGTGTGCCCGGCTTTTTTTGTGGTCTAAGATATTTCTACATTTTCACGACTCAGGTGCAGGAAAAGTTAACGTAAAGTACTTGAGCAAGTCAGTAACTTTGATGCAGTGTAGACTTGATTGGCTTATTGTTGGTCAATATTTGCTAAATTTCCGACTTTTAGGTTCTAGTCTATCCCATTTAATTTCTCCCTCCTTAAGAAAAGACGCAAGACTCAGATAGTTTATTCGTTCACGCACCATACATAAGATAACTTACCAGCTTAGCAAGGAAAAGTTTAATAGAAACCCCGAAATAATTTTTCACCGCAATAAACACAAAACCTAGACTCCATAAGTAGCTCCAACTCGAAGTGAGCTTCTATACTCGATAGAATTCAGTCGATATCGCCACAAGATGGCGCACTTTTCATCCGCAATTACTTCGTCAGCCCCACATGGCAAATAAGAGTCGTCATGTCGCCATGCATTATGCGCGCGTAATTTGGCCGCGCATGCGCTGTGTTGAGCACATTAGTGAACGCACAGCGGCGTGATCGATGTGCAGGTGCTGGAAAAACAAGTTGCCGGAACACCCCCCAACGATTTTGTGACAGCTCTCCACGCACGAAACTCGCACGAATACTCGATTATCTCATTACCTTCTGTCGTTGCATGCGTGTCTAATATGAGCAAATTGTCGTATATGTCTTTCAATTTGCATGAATGCTGCTTTGCTTTGTAAGAACGGTTCGAACAGTTGTTGTCAGTGTTTCTGCATGTGTCCCTCGTTTGTGTTAGTTCTGCTTGAAGGATTGTGTTCTTTTGATATGCTTAAGATATTGATCGTGTTCCATTTTCTGAAAAGAAACGAACATCCTCGTCCAGAAATATCACTCTGAGAATTGTATACTGACTTTGTCATTCAGATTTCCTGAGCTCAAAATTTGTCAACTGGAAGGAATTTCGTATTTTTTAGCTTATTTGTGCACTTTGCAGGTCTTTAGCAGCACCTTTTCTTCGGACTAATTTGTGCGAGGAGACTTCTGATGCTCATAAATTAATTTGGCTTATGTGCTTCCAAAAAAGAACATTAACGACTCTTTCTTCGCTTAGAGCAATATTCTTATGAAAAATACAGCATCAATAAAGGCAATACAAGTAAGTTGGATGATGATGAAGGATATGCGATTAAATTGGAAGATGATAATGAAATGTGGTTAAGCTGGGAGGTAATGAAGGAAACTGGATAAAATCGATTTCAGAATGAAATTAGCTCAGATGAGCCCTGGAGAAACGACTTGCTACATTTCAATTATAATAGTATTGTGGTAAGACTCACATGCATTGGTTTATGTCGAAAGTGTATCGTATTCGGGAGGCTATGCAGGTTTGAGGTCTATAAAAGCGATGGCGAAATAAATGCAACAACGAAATCAAAGAAATTTCTTTTAAGTGAGTGGTACTCGAGCGTCTTTCACCTCACCTTAGAGTGTAGGGGTCCCCAACCCGGGGTGCTTGCACCCCCGGGGGCTTGAGACAATATTTCTAGGGGTGTGAGAAAAGTCCAGGTAAATAATAGGATATTGCTATGTGTGGGCAGTTTTATTTCAGGGGTTGCAAGGTTTGAAAGAAATTTTCTATGAGTGTAGGGCGAAAATAAGGCTGGGAATCCTTGCCTTAGAGCTACGGAGTGCATTTTAACATAACAAAGTCACAACAAGAAGCTCTTGAAGAGACGCTCGCCATTTTTTCGCCACATATTGATGAGTCCAGTTGGTTTTTTTTCTCAAGATAGTCTTTCGGAATGAGAAATCTCTAAAATTACAGATATACAAATTTTATTCGGCGGAACTGCATTGACGTCTGCTTGATGTTCCAAAAACAGCAGCGAAAGGTTACACAAGATAGTTTCACATCCGATTAAGAGTTTGATGACCTGTGGAAAAACTTAATATGCGTAGAAAACACGTACACATATTTACATACACCCTTCATACACACGCACTTGCTTGCGTGAGACGGTTCTTTTCAAAATTATGTTTGAGTATCCACATGTATCGCGTGAGGGCTTCCGTATACAAGCTTCATAAGATTGTCCATGTAAGAGCTAAATTAACTTATGAAGAAAGCGGTGGTGAACCTTACTTAACCAATGGGAATTTTACTCAACATACCTCACAAGACGTCGTCGTGACGCTTGACGTGCACTGGTACCTGGGCAGGACACGCAGTAGCGGTGGTGCTAGGTCAGTATAATTAGAGCCCACGTCGTTCAAACAATATCAGTTGCATGTCAATGCTCGGACTTATTCCGCGATAGAAAGAGTCAAAATGCCCGAATATCTTCGCTGACTTGCGATTCAAACCACTGTCCTTTGTGACAGTGACCTAAAACTAAGCTCACTGCTGCAGTGGTATTCAACGCGTAGGGGTTTCATTCGACAAATTTGAGTCCTTCCGCTAACGCGAAGGTGCTCAGAGTAGCACTCGTTTAACAACTTGCGGCGAGAGGCCTGAGAAACTTCTCCATCTCAACGAAAAATATGATCACCATTTATCATGTTAGGATGATGGTGACATGTCGACACGAAAATTTCAGAACATCTTGCGTCACTGGCGTTTTCAATACTCGAGTACTAAAAAAGTTTGTACTCAATTTCTTAGGTTGGCTGTGTTGGGTTTCGAAACAGCAATTGAGGATTGCCACCGAACAGAGTTAATACACTTTTACAGTGACGTGCACAGAACATTAGCCTCGAGTTGCGTCACGTAGATGTTCAAGGTATGAGCTTGAAACGCGACACTCAGCAACGCTTGGCCCCTTGCGTGATGCAGCAGCACTCACAATTTCACAGAATTTGTACTTGCAGTTGCCAGAGAAAGCTGAAAATTCTCTGTCATTTGTCGTACAAGCCTTGAAGCCTTGCAATCAAAAAGTGCACGACGCAAGCTTAGTTTTTTGACGCTCTGTGATCCATGCGAGCTGCTGACGAGCTCCTGCCAGCACTCGTATAGCGAGTCAGTGGGCTATGCAAGGCTGCGCAAGAGTCAATTCGACATTTTGAACATTTATTACACGAAAACTGACACAGTTATAAAGTGCGTTGCATACGCAATTAAAAAGAAAATTTCCAAGTTTTATCCTGTATTGACGATACGATTTGAAGAATGTTCAAAATGGAGATGTGAACTTTGTAAACCCTGTGTGTAGTGTTCATGCGATGGGTCAGAGCGACACGCTGCAACCTTCCCTCTTGGGCAAGCGAAAATAAGGAACTCTGTCAAAAGAAAATTGTCTTGCTTGTACATTCTTACAATGATGATCTCTCATAGTTAATTTTTTTGTGGTAAGTGTACAGTAACGATTATTTCGGCCCCCAATTATGTGGTTTTCTGTATGCACCGTGTGTTCATGCGTGGATTTTTGGTACGTTGATTATTAGCTACAGCATTAAGGGTAAACTTAAATTACGTTGCTCTGAATGATATTGCAAAGAGCGTATTTAAAATCAAAAATGGAACACTAAAAAATTTTAACACAAAAACGTAAATAAATTATTTACCGTAATCGGGAGCTGCCATCGCTATTTTTGGTATTAAGTGAGGAATAAACAAAGAATCAAGGAGAATTGTATCGCTAGCGAAGAATTTCTCAGGAGAGCAAATATTTATCTACAAATAGGGGATCGTACTGAGAATTAATTACTTTCAGGCTCGCTTATTTAATGCTTTACTGCACTGTTACACAATCTGTTGCGGGAGATTTAAGATCGCTTGTGTTTTTACCCTGAACTCGTTGGCATGTTGTGCTTGTAGAAGAGGAAATTGTTTAGTTTGCGCTTTGATATTACGTGGAGTTTTTAATCATTGACGTTACGTGGAGTTGGTAATTATTGACATTACGTGGAGTTTTTAATTCTTGCTGGACATGAATGGACATGAAAGCTGGAGCAATTATTGCTGTACATGAAGGGAAAACTGGACTTAGGGTAAGAAAAGCAGTCCTGCTGCATCAACGCGGTCCCCATGCATGATCCCACGCTTCCTTTTGGGGAGACGCATGGGATTTGGACGCGGGACTCCGCAGCTTTCACTGCTTTACCAGATCATATTTCTCATGAGCAGCGTAGCATTTCTTTTCACTTGTTTCGAGGATATTTTCACTTTCTGGGAAATTTTACAGTCATCCCCCTACGCAAAGCGTCCACTCAAGTTCTAGCCGACAGACCAGCGAGCTTTCTACTTTCAAATTGACGTTTCTCGTACGGCTATTCCTCGTATACTTGTAGCTTGAAACTTCAGAGTGGCTCATATTTGGATAACATTCATTCTTTGCGGATATTTGATGAGTAAATTGTGAGCTCGACTCCAAAGTATTGGTACTTATCTCCCATCTAAAATGGAACTCTTTTTTGACGAAGAGACTTTTGCTTGTGGTGGAATAAATCTTCGAAGAATGCATGTGTTAGAAAGTAATTTATTCGTAGATCTTCACATTTAAAGTGTCGTGAATACTTTTTTACTCTACGAATCAAATTTCACGATAAGTCAGTTTGGCTGTAGAATCACTTTATTCAGTAATTATATTGATTCTCATTACAAAAATCTCTCCACTATTTCATTCGAGATCAAAACCTCATGCCATGAAAATACAAGGTAACCTCAATGCCCCGCTCATGCATTAAAATGTAAAAATTCGATCGCTTTTACACGACTCATTGAATTTCAGTTGCATAATTTCAAACTACGGCCCATTGAATTCATCACGCATCTGACGTCGGCGTACGGTTGCTACGACTGCAGCTAAACACAGGCGCGTAAAAACACAGCTGCGTATACACGCTAAAACTCGATCTCTGTCTCCTCGAGAGATCGAGTGAGCGATGAAGTGAACACACGCCGTAGCTCGTTACTGTCCGACTCGCTCGAACCCGTTGAAAAACACCAACTATTTCATGTCACTCTGAGAGATATACCGCGGTCGCTCTTAGTATCCCCCTGCAACTTCTCTTTACCACAGCGTCGAGTTATGTGGGTGTAGCACACTTAAGTGTTCATTCATGCCGCTAGATTTGATGAACGTCTTCCTGAAGACGGCCGATGAAAAGAAGGCTATCTTCTGTGTGTCACACTTATCAGATCGTGAATTTTATCAAAAAGAGACACTTAGTTTGAAGATTCTTTGAAGTTGGACAGTTGTGGCTTTAAGATGGGCGTATCATTATCGCACGTGTACCCACCAAGGCTTCAGTTAATTGAAAAAATATTTTACCGACCAGATCACGGGGTTCGATCTAATCCCCTTGCATTCGAGGCGATGTCTATTCTGGCAAGTCGATGGGGCTGAGGTAGAAGCTCATACATTCAAACCGATAATCAAGAGAGTAATTTCTATGATACCGTTTTCAATTTCCTAGCACGAATTTTTTCTTCTAGGTGGCAATTCCAATGCTCGGGTGAACTGAGTAATTCTGGAGCTCACCTAACTTCATTTTGGCCAAATTCCACTGATTCTTTTCCTGACGTGATCTCTCCACTGTTATTAGAATGAGACTTTGACTAATTCACCGGTAGCACGGGCGTGCGCGGTCGATAGCTCAACATTGACGTATAAAAGGCCAAGTTTTTCTCATGTGCCATGTGCTGCCCAGACTTCCGGCTCTCCTGAACACTTCTCGCATTGTGCCTCCCTGCCTGCAATAATTGAGAAGCCTGGCACTTCGCCCTCACGCAGCACGGATTTTACCCGAATGTATTTTTGCTTGAAAGTACTGAAATTATCGCAGGAAATGTTGAAGACGTTGAATATTTGGAGACTGCATCGCAGATTGGACGAATAACATTTGCCGTCATGCAATTAATAAAGGATTAATTTTTAGAGAGAATAAAATATCGGAGAAAATATTGCCAGTGCAAAGTTACACATCAGCCCAAGCACTCGCGGTAAAGGTAGTTTAGTACTTGCTGCTCAACGAGGCAAAATTCCACGATGTGCAGTACATGAGTGCGAAAAAATACTAGAGGTTAAAGAAAAATATCTCGGTGATTTAAAAGAACGTGTTGAGTTTTAGAAAATTTTCAGTCAAATTTTTGCTTAAGAAACAAGTTGGGTGTTTTTGATTGTATTTGTGAAATCAAGATGTTTCAGACATTGTTTTGAGTGAAATGAGTTCAAATGGAACGCCATACCACCAGGTACAGAGGTGCAGAAATGAATACACCGATGTTAATTCCATTTCATCTGTGAGGGAGATGTACATCCTCCATTTATTTATTCCTCGTTTTATAAATTATTGAATAGTTCACTGACAATCAAATCTGAAGCGAAATCTTTTCTACTTCCAGGTCCAGTTTTTTTGTGTTTAGGCTTTATCTCTAACTTAAAGTTAATGTTTCACTGTTTCTATACTACTTCTACGTCAAGCAATCCTCTCGGCTCTTACAATTATCAAAACACAGTTACTGCGGTTGATCAAAAGCGTCCTGAGATGTAGAAATAATTTTCATAACCATTTTCCCATTTGAAGTTGGTATTTTTAAAATTTGAAACCAGTTAAGACAGGAGGTTTAAAATGAGGGATATTTTGCAAATGGCCAGAGGACCTCGGAGAGTACCTAGGTAAGTAGTCATTCTGTAATTGAAATTTCAATCATTATTCTTACATGGAATTTACCATAAAAAGTCTCACAAACAATAAGTTTCAAGTTCCACCTGCATCGTTTTACCAAGTAGTCTTTATTAATACAAGTGAAAGTACTGACCCTGATTTAGTGGTAATAGCATCGCCTATTAAGTTTGTCAAATGATTCATTCATTTTAATAACGACTTCGTTGATCCCATGCTCATGATTCCTCAGTGGCTGAGCGCAGAATTGCCAAGAAATGTCCACAACTTTCTTGCTGTCTGTGAGAGCTCTAAATCTTCACACAATCATTTGTACAGTTCGTGAAAACTTGGTTTTATTTTCCAATCATTCTTGCTAATGTAGGTGCTTGGAAATATTTTTAAAATCGCTCGTACTATTCATGGATGTTTTAAATAATTTTCAATCATTCTTACAGTTCGGGAATGTTACATGAATTTAATTCAATTTTTGTACTATCCGTAGATGTACTTCATCATGGGTCAATCCACTGAGCTCCTTGTAAGTGTACCTAACGAAGTTACATTAGCGTAATTCGTAATAATTAACGTAATTCCTTCGTAATGATAATGGTAATAGCGTAACTCCTTCTTAATATTTTCGTTCGCGAGATTATGTTAATTTACCAACCACTTCTATTCTTTGGGGATGCTAGTGATAACTTCTCAATAGCTCGTGCTATTTACATGCTGTAACTAATTTTGAGGCGCAGCTCGGACGGAGTTCTGGCTACGCTCTAAAGTTCACTCGAATTCTCGAGCCCCAATGACTGTCTGGTTCAATTAATTGTTGCTTCTTTTCACTCGTTTGGAGATCAGGGCGAAGCTGATAGCGCCGTTAACGAGATAGCGGCGCAGGAATTAGCACTCGTGTCGACGGTGTATAAATGTTCCGAGGTGGCGGGCAGACGGCGCAGGTGTGCCGCTGGTGTCACGTACGCTTGAAATTCGACCGCCGCGCGCTTCCTTTTGTTCAACACGCCGACACTGCCTCGCATTTTTCAAGGTGATTTAAGTTTTATTTTGCGGTCCTTATTGCAACTGATCTTGATTCCCATAAACCACGAGCCAACTGCTCGCTGCTTCATAATGTTTTCATGAAGAAATAATTCTTGCTACGCAGATGAGCGTAGATTTATTTTAGTGAGCTTTGGGGCGTAGTTTGAATGATATCAAGGATAAACATACCGGTTCTTCGTGATTTCTTCTTGATATTTCGTTAAAGGATTACAGTTGTTTGATGTTTATCATCGGATTTACTGAACATATTCAAGAATTTACCTCATCAGGAAAAGTCGCTTGATCATCAAGTGACTAATTTTAGCAAGGTATTCAAAATTCAACAAAACGCCAAATAAACCCAGTTCAATTTCCCCAAGTTTGAAGTGTTCTTAATATTGCGATAGTGGGTTACTTCAAGTTTAACATCAGAATTTAATGAAATAACACGGAGCATTGCACATCCCAGCCTAACTTTGTTAGCGCAGTATCTTGAATTTTACTTGCCCTAGAGTAGCCTCTGCACCGAGCGTCTAAAATCAAAGATGCTCCAGCGAAAAAAAAACAGTGATTGTAGTTACGTAGTACTATCACGTGGGAATGGAACAAAGCAGTCAATTGGAAATGAACATTTTTTTCCCAATTCGGAGGTATCTCATTTCCACCAAATGCTCTTAATCGTCACTGTACTAAGACTTTTTCTTTCTGTACTTACGAAGTCTTTGTCTTACTGTGGTTACGAGAACTTTTTATTACTGTACTAAGATTTCCATTTACTACACTAAGATTTTCTTACTTCACTAAGACTCTTTAGCGTGTCTTACGTGCGTAACACACACGCGTAGACGGGAGTGGACGCTGTACGCGTCGTAAGCATTGGTTGGGCAAGGCGAGCACAATTTCAAGACACTCAGAGAAACTTTCAGCACCTCAGAGCACCGTATCACACATCAAAAGCGTCGATGTGAGCATCGCTGCTTAGCTCGAGTACGCTAGCAACTTTGCTTAGGTCGTCTGCAGCAGAAAGAGGCTCTTTCCTGATCGGTGTTGATCTAATTTCGTGAATTTAATTACGTGCCATAAATTTATACGACGAAATAAAGGAGCCCTGACGACTGAAATTGCGAACTGTCTCTTGTAGCGGGAAAGACGCTAACGGGCGAACGAGTTAATAGCGGGAAAATGTTTAGAGTTGGGCACTTAGACCACGCGTGGTTGGAAGAAATGCGCGCAACACTTGAATTTATCTCTATTTTACGCGTATTGGCTCAAAGTCGAATCGAAGCAAAACGAGGAAGAAGCAACAAAGTGAGAAAAGTAGAGAGACAAAGGAAGAGTCAGAGAGAGAGAGCTAAAGAGAGAGAGAGAGAGAGAGAGAGAGACTGAGGAAGAGAGAGAGGGAGAGAGCGCTATGGCAACAGCAACTCGAGACAAGTTAGTGAGGCTCGTGTTACTCCTGGCTCGCTGCCAGCCCTCTCCTAGCCCTCTCCCAGCCTTCTCCCAGCCCTCTCCCAGCCCTCTCCCAGCCCTCTCCCTGCTCTCTCCAAGCCCTCTCCCAGCCTTCTCCTAGCTCTCGCCTAGTTCTCTTCCAGCCCTCTCCCAGCACTTTCCTAGTCATCTCATGGCCCTCTCCCAGCCCTCTCTCAGCCCTCTCCCAGCCATCTCCCAGCCTTCTCCTAGCCATCTCCCAGCCCTCTCCCAGCCCTCGCCCAGCCTTCTCCCAGCCGTCTTCCAGCCCTCTCCGAGCCTTCTCCTAGCTTTCTATTAGTCATTTCCCAGCCCTCTCCAATCTTTCTCCTATCTCTCTCCTAGTCCTCTTCCAGCCTTCTTTCAGCCCTCTCCCAGCCGTCTCCTAGATCCTTGTCGATTTCTAAATCCCAGCCTTTCCTAGATCCGTGGCATCTGCGACTTCCCAGCCGTATTCCAGCTGACAGTCCAGTCTCAAGTCCTAGCCTTCCTCCAATTCTCACCCTTTTTCCAGCCATTTGTCAGCTCACCTTCTCTCACCCCTTTCCAACCCCTTTGGTTCTTATTGGTTATATTTTTATAGGAAATTAAAAAAATTGCAAATACTTTATTGGGAAAAATATCCTTCTCGCTTCGAATTTATGGCAGATTTGATACAATACTTGATCGTAAAAAAATTATTTCTGGCTTTTATTTTATAATGAATTAAGAAAATGACTCATTAAAAAACCTTTCTTTCGTGCTTCTATTTTATTGCAAAGTGAAAACAATACTTCGCTGAAAAAATTTTGTATCTTTCTTTTACTTCATGGTGAAATTGAAAGTAAATTCAATGAAGAAAATGATATTTTGTGCTTGCATTTCATTGTAAAATGGGAGAGCACTTCCCAAATGATCATTTCCAAATAATCTTAACTGCACGACTGGAAACTGATCACTGCCTGCATCAGTCACTGAGAGCGTTCGGCAATAACCCGTGTTGTACGAAGGCAGGATTAGAGATGATTTTCTCTGCAGTCAAAAATTTTATGAGAAAACCATTGTATTTTCTCTACAGTAAAAAATTTGATGAGAAAACCCTTATTTTTTCTGTACAGTCAAAAATTTGATGAGAAATATTTCCAACTTCTCAGTTCCAGCTCAATTTCTCTCAAAAATCAGCGTGAGGTTTGAGAAATTATTAAGGTCTGGGTGCGAGAAAGATATTGGAAGACCATTTGCTGGATGGAGCTATGTAGGGTAGTGGAAATAGCTTCACTTGGCACCTGCTGAAATGTAATTATCAAAGAAAGTAAGTTTCGTTATTTTGACCGTTGCTCATTATCGTACAGATAGCTTTTAAATTTAAATGACACTACTAGTCGGAACACTACTAGTCGCTAAATGTCGTGTGTAACGAGGCTCACACTTGCACTGGCTATCTAGTTCTAGTTGTGTTACATCCATTTAAATGCTATCTGTACGATAATGAGGAACGATCGAAATAACGAAACATACCCTAGCTGGTAAAATAGGGTATGAGAAATTTGAAAAATGAAAAATCTCGAAAAACGACGTATTGAATTTTAAAAAAGGTTTTCGGTTTCACAACACGACTGATGCAAATGATAAAAAGCATAAAAAGCTGCAAAAACGAATGAAGAAGCAAAAAATAAGTAAGAACCATTAGAGAAACGTTTGAAGACTTTAAAAGAATTTAGGGAGCCTCAAATAACCTAATAATTCTCAAAGAAAAGGCTTAAAAAACAAAACTGCACAATGAAAAGACAGGCTACTTTAACCACAGCTATCCTTCTATTTTTGTTGCTTAATTTTTTCTGCCATGTTCATATTAGGGCATTGCTTTCAGAGGACCGCACCCAAATGTTTCCCAGCAAACACCGCACAGAGTCTCAAATAACATAATGATTCTTTAAAACATAAGGACTCAAAAAACGAAACTGTATAATAGGGGGACAGTATTCTTAAACCAGAGCTACCTTTCTATTCTTATTGCATGATTTTTCTGCCATATACAAATTAGGGCATTCCTTTCAGAGGACCGCACCTAAATGTTCACCAGCAAACAGAGTGCTGTCCTAGCGTCATCCTAACTACAGGTCTCCTTGCATCATACGCATCCCTCTCTCTCTTCAGGTCCTAGGTATTTTCCCTACCTTCCCTAGCCAATTTTCAGGACACCTCTGCCCCTCAGTTTGCTTTTAGGGAGGTTATCTCTTTCTACTTCCGTCTGCACTATTATTTTTCAGGGTATTTTTAGCGTGTGTTCTCATTCAGTTTACTTTCTTCAAACTTTTGTTTCGGGCTACTCAAAGCTTTGTTAGCTGCGCTCTTCCACATTTTATGTTAGGGATGGCATTTATTTGCCTTCTTTTAGCACCTTTTATTATAGCTCTTTAGGCCTCACAAATCTGACTGTTTGCCAGCTGAAATTTCTGTAGATAATATTTAAGGAGGAGCTCGGGTGCACGTGCAGCCGCTGATCAGAGTTTTCCTGAGCCATTTTGTTCCTCTACCAACACAAAATAAAATACGAAAACTGCACAAAAACGCTGACATTGCAATGACCTGCTAGAATTTGAACTGAGAAATCTTACATTTTGATTCCCTAACGTTGATTCAAGGCACGCATTTTCGACCCTGGAAAAATAATACAGACTTTCTGTCCCATTCCACTTACGATCAAAATATATTTCCGTTGAGTTCTGTTGTTCTTTGGACTGCGTGATCTCATCAATTAAATGCAGTATTTTTTATTTCATTAAATGCAGACGTCGAAATAAAGAAACACTTCCATTGTCACCATTCAAGTGATCTTACCATCGATTTTAGAATTCCAGCTCAGACTTCTTCACTTCAACGCAGTGAGATCAATGGAGGGGAATGACGAACTGACAGTGGCTCTGTGCAGTGAGTGGCTCGGTGCAGTGAGTGGCCTGGTGCAGTGAGTGGCCTGGTGCAGTGAGTGGCCCGGTGCAGTGAGTGGCCCGGTACAGTGAGTGGCCTGGTACAGTGAGTGGCCCGGTGCAGTGAGTGGCCTGGTGCAGTGAGTGGCCCGGTGCAGTGAGTGGCCCGGTGCAGTGAGTGGCCTGGTACAATGAGTGGCCCGGTGCAGTGAGTGACTGTGTGTACAGTGACTGTGTGTACAGTGACTGTGTGTACAGTGACTGTGTGTACAGTGACTGTGTGTACAGTGACTGCGTGTACAGTGTCTGTATGTGTACACAGGATGTCTGTACATTATGGACGAAGCTGAACACACTAAATATGAAGATTAAATATACATAGCCACGTGTGCTTTGTGTCTTATTTTATTCACAGGGCTATGTATCCTGAACGTTTGTGTTTAATGTCCATGGCACGGTAGACTGGATACTTATACTCACCGTGCATAACGAGCACTGTTTGTATTCTGAGTCGTGTAAACTGAATGTTTGTGTGTTTGTTGTGTGTGTTAGTGAGTGAGGGGCTGTGAGGAGTGAGTGAGGAGTGGTGAGGAGAGAGTGAGGGGCAGTGAGGAGTGAGTGAGGAGTGGTGAGGAGAGAGTGAGGAGCAGAGGGGAGTGAGTGAGGGGCAG
>JACJUY010000342.1:163252-195613 GCA_014220935.1 Platorchestia sp. MABIK
AGTGAGGAGTAAGTGAGGGGCGGAGAGGAGAGAGTGAGAGGCAGAGGGGAGTGAGTGAGGGGCAGAGAGGAGTGAGTGAGGGGCAGTGAGGAGTGAGTAAGGGGCGGAGGGGAGTGAGTGAGGGGCAGAGGGGAGTGAGTGAGGGGCATGTTGAGGGTAAGTAACCCAACACCGCAGCACCCTCTCCCTCCCTCTCTCCCTCTCACTCTCTCCCTCTCTCTCAGCAGCTCACGGAGCATCACCACGCTCTGCAATTCTGTGTTGTCACCGAAAGATTAAAAAAAACGTGAGCTGTTCAGCTCTTCGTGAAGACTTGACTGATTATGTGTAATGCAATGACATTGTATATAATGAACTAGTATTATATATAATTAACTGGCACTATATATAATGAACTAGTATGATACATAGAAAACTACCATTAAATATAATGGACTTGTATTATATATGAGAAACTAGCGTTATTATCATGAACTTGCATCACATAAGATGAACTTGTATTATTTCGACTTAATACAGTTGCCTAATCCCGTCTATATGAGGTTTTCACATCGTGACCTCAAAATGCAGTCACTGATGCTGTTCGTCGCTATTGAACAATTAAGTAAACGTAAGCACATTTTTTAATCAGAATCACGCAGAAGAGCAGGACGTTCAGGGAATAAATGTTCATCGAATCTCAGTTACTTTCAAATGAATGGTATTCTATTATGGCCTCACGTCGTATAAACAGGATACGATTACTGAATCTCATAGAATAAACGGTCGTCCAATACGGCGTCACGTCGTATAAACAGGATACGAATACTGAATCTCATAGAATAAACGGTCGTCCAATACGGCATCACGTCGTTTAAATAGGATACGAATATTGAATCTCATAGATAAACGGTCGTCCAATACGGCGTCACCTCGTATAATCAGGATACGAATATTGAATCTCATAGATAAACGGTCGTCCAATACGGCGTCACCTCGTATAAACAGGATACGAATATTGAATCTCATAGATAAACGGTCGTCCAATACGGCGTCACCTCGTATAAATAGGATACGAATATTGAATCTCATAGATAAACGGTCGTCCAATACGGCGTCACCTCGTATAAATAGGATACGAATATTGAATCTCATAGATAAACGGTCGTCCAATACGGCGTCACCTCGTATAATCAAATAGAAGCCAAAAAATCTGCCGCAGTGCTCGAATGCATCAGCTACAACAGTGCGACATGCGATAGATGAGTTGTCTGCCACCTCCTATCAGAAGGACGAATTTCGTAAGATACAGCACATGCTCACAGGGCTCTGGAGATACAACACATGCTCACAGGACTCTGGAGATACAACACATGCTCACAGGACTCTGGAGGTACAACACATGCTCACAGGACTCTGGAGATACAACACATGCTCACAGGACTCTGGAGATACAACACATGCTCACAGGACTCTGGAGGTACAACACATGCTCACAGGACTCTGGAGATACAACACATGCTCACAGGACTCTGGAGGTACAACACATGCTCACAGGACTCTGGAGATACAACACATGGTCACTGGACTCTGGAGATACAACACATGGTCACAGGACTCTGAGACTCTCAGAAGGACTTCTAGCTCGATTGTGTTGAACACCTGAACGCTGTTATGTTGCTGCATCATGGCAATAAGTACACCCTAGTGCTGTAATGTTGCTGCATCATATCAATAAGTAAACCTTAGTGCTGTAATGTTGCTGCATCATGGCAATAAGTACACCCTAGTGCTGTAATATTGCTGCATCATGGCAATAAGTACACCTTAGTGCTGTAATGTTGCTGCATCATGGCAATAAGTACACCTTAGTGCTGTAATGTTGCTGCATCATGGCAATAAGTACACCCTAGTGCTGTAATATTGCTGCATCATGGCAATAAGTACACCTTAGTGCTGTAATGTTGCTGCATCATGGCAATAAGTACAGTGCTGTTATGTTGCTGCATCATGGCAACAAGTACACCTTAGTGCTGTAATGTTGCTGCATCATGGCAATAAGTACAGTGCTGTTATGTTGCTGCATCATGGCAACAAGTACGCCTTAGTGTCGTTATGTTGCAGCTGTCACACCCGACATATCATGGCAACAAGTTCTGTATGGCCTTTAGGACGGTTAATTTGAAATACAGATCTAATTTACAAGAACGTTATTGAATGCGTGTCAACAAAATTTAAAGAAAAGACCTACATTTGGCCTTATTTTTCATTTTCAATATTTCACTGTGCACTGTTGCGAGGACGATGTGTTTTACGTATGATAACCATCGCAAACACGATAAACATTCTGCAATTACCCTTACATAAATCACTGGCTGGTAACACTGAGGACGGAGTTACAAAAT
This sequence comes from Platorchestia sp. MABIK, assembly GCA_014220935.1. Taxonomy (NCBI): domain Eukaryota; kingdom Metazoa; phylum Arthropoda; class Malacostraca; order Amphipoda; family Talitridae; genus Platorchestia; species Platorchestia sp. MABIK. The sequence goes on from JACJUY010000342.1 coordinate 165,637, forward strand.
TAATGTCATGTAATTCACTTACGTAGCTCATTGGAGGCATTATTCGTTATAGCCAATTGAATAGATTGGGCATTTTTTTAAATTAAGTATCATTCCGAAGCAGTAGCGGGAATGATACTTATGCAGTAACGGGAATGATACTTCGGAATGACACTTAAGTATTATTCCGAAGCGCACTGTACTTTTTCGAGGGTGATAATATTCACCAATTCAGTCTAAAACTCTCAAATACGCAAAAAACGTTTAATTTGGCCATCGATTTTTAAGCAGCGAAAACTCATTACTCAAAATTAATCTGTCGTGTACGTTCACTTGATTACAATCATTCCTTAAGAGTTTCCAAAGGTAGGCGTCGAATGAGAAAACTAACATATTCCTTTAACTTGTGGTACTGGCGGCTATCTTAAACTATCATTCAACGCTCCAGCGTCAAAGCTCGAGGCCAGTACACTCATCGCAGAAGAGAAAACCCTCATCCACTTCGTGTATGCTCAGCTACATTCTCGGTTCAATACAGTAATTAATTTGACCTTAGAAAAAATGAAAATTTCAGGTCTTATCTCTTTTAATTCCAGCTAACACGTTCCATATCTTGATCAGACTTACGTGCTGTGTGTAAGCGTAGCTTCTCTTGATTAGAATCAGGTTTTCAAAGTCTTCATTAACTCAAACGTTCCTAATCTCGATTTGACTTGTGTGGGTGTTTCTAATCGCGATTAGACTCAAGCGTTAACATCTCGATAATCGATTGTCAGATCTCGATTAGACTTCTGTAGGTGCTCCTAAACAGGATTAGGCTTGAGCATTCCTAATCCGGACCATATTCAAGAGTTCCCGATCTTGATTTGACTTACGGACCCGTTTCTAATCTCGATTTGCCAACACAACTCGGAAGCCACCGCAGCAAACGCGAGCCTTGTGTTCCTCAGCGATCATGTGAAGCCGTCGTGAGAAGATTTAGAGGATTGTGTTTATAATGAAGAGAGTCTGCATACCGCTGGGCCGGTGAGGGCGATGAGGCAAACGCTAATTGGTCGTGATGGAACAACAAAAGCTACCGCCATCGGCATATGGCCGTCGCTGCTCGCTTTCCGCCTCCAAATCACAGGGGCTGCCTGCATCAGCCAAGCCTTCACGGACAACTCCCGTCCGTCGCTTCAAAAGGCAGCTTTGCCATAGCGGCCACCGTTTGATTGTACTCGCAACTTGGCGCTCATGTAGAGAAAAATCTTACGTGGACACTATGTGTCATTCGTTAATCTGTTTGAATTTCTAGGACGTAGAACGTGAGGTGTCGTTTTGAGTTGACTTAGAAGAGTGTAGTAAAGAAAGATTAGATGTTAGTTTAAGCCTCTCCAGCCGCAAAAAAGGTGAGGAAGAGTATAATAGTGACTCAAGATGTGCGTAAGGGTAGGATGTGAATTGTAGCTCTTAATTTAGCTCAACTCCATTCAGTACGGCGGAGGAGCAATACCCGGTACCGTCATTACATCGCAAGCGTCAACAGAACGATGCCTACTTCTTTACCTGAGGCGAAAACTGCTATCGATGAGAACGACTAACTGCTCCTGCCGAGGACGTTGTGAAGTTTTCCACAGGCAAGATATTCACGCAAACTAATTCTCGCTCAAGAAAATGTGCATAGGGAATTTCCCCTTCGTTTGACGTGTACACACCGGCTTAGGATTCGCCTAGCTTCGTGGCACAAATTTTGTTGCAATCCTTTTCCCTGTTTTCGCTTCAGCGCAAATGAAAACGTTAGTGTATTGTAGAAAAAAATTCGAACTGGGTATTTTGAAGTAACAGATTTTCTGTCCCAAGATGATTTTGCTCCTATAATGTAGGTAAACTAATCTTTTGAATCTACTATACTACTAACATGACATTGACGGCAAAACGCCCATGCAATCGATAGTTCTCGAGCTTCATCGACACCAAAATAATCTCCAGCTATAATTGGTGCTCGATCAGCGCCCTGCTAAGATGTGAAGTACAGGAGTTGAATATCCTGCAACTGTGGCAGTATATCATGTGTGAGAATGATTAAGTGAGGACAAATTTTTGTAAAAGAAAATTATAATGATGAATAGGAGTAGTTTCTATAGCTTCATATCACAAAATGGTTTGCAATGGTTGTTTACCAATAGATACATATGCAGCTCTTAGATGTTACTCGCAGCTAAACTTATGATACTCAAAAAGCTGCACGTGTATGTAAGTTAATTGAAAGTGAAAAACAAGCAGTAATGCATAGTCATCAAGTTAACCACAAACTAAAAAATTGAATAGAACATAACTGAAGAACGAAATGAGTAACAGATAGTTGACTTCGTGGATGTACAAAAAGATAAACAGCGAAGAAAATTTATATATATATATGCAGTGATGTAAGACATTCACGACGTTCATTCAGTGCTATTCGTACAAGGTTCAGGCTTAGCAGACACTCACAGGACACCCCTCATAATAATGTTACAGCTACACCAGCGAGGCAGAGACAGTGTGCTGTACTGACGGTGTAGAAATGTTTCTCGACGCTGGAGACGAAGGTTGTTTGCTCACGACATGTCGCTGGTGTAGGTAGCGAACTCAAATCAATTGAGGTAAAAGAAATAGTAGAAATTGGGGAAAAATATCATTCCTAATAGTAGGAGTGTGCAATATCAGTGAAGGTAAACTAGTATGAGAGAGCGATAACTGGTTGCAGCTTAGAGGAAGAAGGCTACCACATGACTGTTATAAAGACAGGGAACAGTGGGCGCTTTGTGGCCGTGCGCCGCCCAGTGCACTCGACACCTGATACTCTGTGCGTCTGCACCCTGCGCACCAGCGTCTGGGTGTGCACGGCGCATGCGCACACCCTTGTTGCATTTCAGCGCACACCGGTTGAAAGAACGTTCATGTGAGTTTGAATTGAGTTGTAAATGTAAACAATTTGAGTTGCATTTAAAATTTTGCTTTTACCGATGTATTTTGTTCATGGCTGTGTGAGTCATACATTAGGACACATACTCCGCGACTCATACACTTGCATACAGTCACGCATGCAGGCGAGGCTAGGGCTGTAGTAAAAAAGTTGATTCTGTTACTTGCTGTCACACAATTTGAGTTGTACGTAAATTTTTGCTTGTACTAATGTAAATTGCTCACGGCTGCGTAAAACATGCACAAGACTCACACATACTCAGCAACACACACACACACTTGCATACACAGTCACGCAAGGCTAGGGCGGTGGTTTGCTGTACTCGTAGAGGGGAATTTCACGTAACTATTTTGTCAGGGCGAAAACAATTTCAATTTCAGATCAAAGTGAAAACAGCCTGTACACTCAATTCAGTATTTGTAACAATAGCTGTTCATGTTTCATGAACTTCTATATTAGAGATGAGTGATATAAGGCTTAATTTATTTTCCCATGCTGTGGAATGATGTAAATTGAAGAGAACTTCAAAGGTAAATCTAGGATTGTTCTGCATTAATTTTGAATTTCATTTGTGTCCTTAATATGTTCCTTCTTGATTTAAAACCAAAAACGCAAATTTTGTGAAATTAGTCAGGGTAAAATGGAACGAACTACAGTCCACGGGCGTTTTGTTTGTTTTGTTGTGAAAATGATACAGGCGAGCGAATAGTTTGTTAGCGAACTGTGTAGTTGGACCGAACAGTCGCACTAATTTATCGAAATCCGTATTCTTTACCCAAAGAACGGAGTATTTTTAAAATGTGTTATTGACTTTACAATGCTCAGCAAGGAAGCTAAAAAATTAATAAATATAGCTGAGGTGTGCAAATCTTCCTGGATAAAATCCTTAATAAAAACCATTATTGAAAAAGTAAACCTTTTACCTGTAATAGCAAAGTGTCGTATTCAAAGTGAATGCAACTTTAATTTGTAACTCTATCACAATTTACCGTTTGAGGGAAGAAAAAGATGTTGAATAAAAATTGCAAAAAATTAGAACGGATAGCAAAGTGAATGAAAATTTCACTGGTATGTGGACATAAGTGTTATGGAAATTATCATTCGTGCTTAGGCATAGGAAAATTGTCATTCGTGCTTAGGCATAGGAAAATGGTCATTCGTGCTTAGGCTTAGGAAAATTATCACTCGTGCTTAGGCTTAGGATAATTTTCACTCGTGCTTAATTAATGGGAAAATCACGCTGATGTGTAAGTTAATAAATAGTTTTTCTGAGCCGCAGCAGCGTCTCCATCCCGTGAGGGATGTCCTCAGTTCTCAGCAGTGAAGTAAAACGCACAAGACGCGCTGGTCTGTTTGTGTCACTTGGAGCTGCGGTCAGCTCGAGGTTACTCCGGGTTACGGGCGTGATGCAACTCAGGGGGTATGGGCACAGCGATATCTTAGGATAGTTGGCACGATGTTAATGATCGAGGGAGTGGGAGCACAACTTTATCTTAGAATAATCGACACGATATTACTGATCGAGAAAATCTGAGCGCAACAGTACCTGTAGAATTGGTGCGATATTACTCAGGGAGTGTGAGCACAGCATCGCTCAGAGATAATTACTACAATATTACCAATTAAAATAAGAACACTAGGTTAAAATAAATTGTAAAAAACGACATTAATGATCATTTACCAGTTTGATGTTACTCAGGATTAAGAAAAATGAAAGCAATCTAAAAAGAGTAGCTCACCCTGTTTGCTGCAGGTCGCGGCTCGCCCCATTGCGAGATGTTGCTTCTGTCTCAGTATGCAGGCTTGTTTGAAAATTAATAAATGCCGATTTAATTCACACGTACATGAGTGCGTTCACGTTCATTCCCCGTTAAAAATTGGCGAGGTGCTACACCATTTCGTCGCAGTAACAAAAATGGAGCGAATTTTTAGAGCAGTTTTATTGTCCCTTTGGTGCGCGTGTTTCTGCGTGATTCCGTCAGTTAACTTCAATGATCAGAAACGAAGCGCAATTGGTAATTGAGTATTGCCCGTTATTGACCTATAGTACCTTTTAATGTGTACTACTGCTGCACACGTATAGTTTTCAAGGTGCTAAATATTTTGCGGCTGCTATTGATCTTTGCTGCAGCCAGAACTTTTGCGAAAAGTACTGCTCTAAATCGACCTCAAAGTGCCTTGCTCCACCGAATTACAGAAAACCATTGGAAACATCGCACCAATTTTTGCCTGGGGTAGCATTGTACTTACGTTAACAAAGTTCACTCATTAGCAGCGTGCGTACATTGGCTCTGTACGAACGTTAGCAGCGTAGCACATGAGCAGAGTTCGTACATTAGCAGTGTACGCACATTAGCAGTTTACGCTGTAAGTGGAGTAGGCACATTAGTAGTGTACGCACATTAGCAGTGCTAACTATTAGAAATGTACGCACATTAGCAGTGCACGCAAGCGAGCAGCAATCACAGAATGTGAATGCTCTCTGTCGATTGGAAGGATCAGCTGTGATGCGCTCTTTTTTGTCAAATGAAATGCAATCACTTGCACAAATTCTAACGAGAAATTTTATTGGCACTTGCATGGTTTTGTCTTTGAGATTTACACAAACTATGACTCCCTTTCGTGCGTTGTAAACGATGCTTAAGTGTGTTTGTTTGAGGGTGGAACTATGATTCCCCATTTGAGGCTGATGCTCAATTGATGAGTGAGCAGCTTCCTGTGTTGTTACGGAATTTGGGTATGATGTGTGAGGATGAAGTGATTTGAATTACATCAATGTAACGCGCAATGCCCACAACTTTATTTCATCAGGCATGAGCTATGCGAGGCAGAGTGTGATCACACTAGCGGAAAAACCTACAAATCTACAGTTAAATCTTTCAAATCCACGTTGTGAACTTTCGTTAGTAATTTTCACTTCTTAAGAGGGTTCTGCGATGAAAGAGAGTGACGAGGAAGGAATTACTGATCCACTTTTAAATAGTTAAACTTAGTGCTACGCAGCTAGTGGTGTTAACTTGATCATGCATCATGGGAAATTCTTTAACAATAACTTTAAAAGAATGAGTACTTACATGAATGTGTCTGGTAGATCGTCATCGCTGGAGCCGGATCAACATAAATCGATATTAGGAAAAACTATTACCGTATAAACTCTCACAATGCCTCGTTTCGAAAGATGAACTCTCACTGACGTAAAAAAAGTTCTCAGGAGCAGTACGACCACACAGAGGTAGGGCGGCATCTTTCTCAGAAACCGTGCATTTTTGAGCCCTTATTTTAGGTAGGGTTTTTTTCTGTGGGCCCTGACGATCGATGGAGGTTACCTGACACCAGCGCTGGGCCGAGGGAGAGGGTAGGGGAGCTTTTTGCCCAGCTATTTATTGTACAGGACTGGCAAACAATATTAAACCATCGAGCTTGCGAGCTTTCGCAGCTGGGACATCACAGCAACACACATACTTGGCGCTGTGAGGTTCTCGGTAAAATGGGACTGGGGTCAGTGCTGTTGTCAAAGTATGAATTTATTCTGAGCTATCATTTGCGTTTAGTAAAGATAACCGTTTTCAGTGGTACTTTTTTCATTAAAGTAGCTGTCTTACGAAATGTGTGATGAGGTTTCTCTGTTCTATTGCTCCCGATATCGTTTCGTCGTTGTGTTTTTGGGCTTTTTGCCGAACACTCGTGAGTAAACCCCTAGAAGCCTAACTCTTATCTTAGGTAAATTGATCGCTTAGCTACATCTTTAATCTCATTTGGCGAACGCCTAGACCTCGTTATAATCTAAACAAACACAATCATTTACGTACTTGGCGCAATCATTAACGAGCATCCAAAAATGTTGTGTGACAAACTACTGCAGTGAATCAGGAGTTAAATTTCGTTTTCTTTTTCTGCGTTTCACCCTCACAGGAACTTGGAGGTATCTGTCGGAGGAAGGAAGCGTCAAAGAATATTAGTGACATCACCGAGGGTGGACGAGAGAATGTTGACGTGGAACTTGACAGAGTTTGTGACGTTTACGTTATGCTGCACTTTTGTTGATGTAGATGAAAATGTTGATGTGGACGTTAGCGGAGTTTGTGACGTTGACGTTATGTTGTACTTTTGTTGATGTTGATGAAAATGTTGATGTGGAAGTTAGCGGAGTTTGTGACGTTGACGTTATGTTGAGCTTTTGGAACAGTACTCTCATGCTACTCTTGTTACTTCCTGCGATCATTGATGGAAGTCAAAGATATTGAACAGAATTTCTTTGTCACTTACGGGATTTCTGCAGGGTAAGGGAACTGTCTTCCGAAACGAAGACATTAAAAAGATTAAGGAAACGTCCAAAATTTTTGGTCATTCATTCACAAGCGCAGTAAGGGCAGTTTTAAGCTTGTTCCATTATACATGAGGGATACTAGATGTATGTGATGTCGCTGACGCAAAAATAATGTATTTATTACGCCCAAGAAGTGAGGACAACAAGGCAATATTATCTTGAATTTGTGGTCTGAAATGCGCGAGAAAAAGAAATTGTGCAACTGTACCTGAAACATTGAAATAATTGCCTAAAACAATCAAGATTGTTTCAAGATTTGAGCAAAGAAAACACAAAATTGCAGTGAAGTTTGAGTTTGTGTGATTTGAAAAGAAAATTTAGCTCTGACTCAGGAATTGTGGATGCTTTCTTATTTTGTTTTGTCATAAGTAGAATGTCAGAAATGAAAACAACGTGTGAAAAATAGCTTGCTTCTGTGTTTGGACTTCAGATTTAGGAAAAATTCGAGCTCCGACGGCATATTCTTAATTCTTACCTGGAACTCAATGAGAAAATTTATTCATGGAGGCTAAAACAAATATGGTTGTGTAACCTTGAAGTGAAAATGAGGATTATTACTACTATTGAAAGCAATAAACGACAATGGGGATTATTGCTTTTATTGTGAGCATTGAGCGACAATGAGGAATATTACTACTATTGTGAGCGTTGGTAGTATTATTTAACTTCACCAGCAACGACTAACTTAGATGAAGCACCAAAATTGCCTTAAAAATATGTATTTTTCAACACTCATGAGAGCATAAAACATCAGAAGCGTGCATTTATGCCCGAAGTATTTCTTGGCGACTGAGAGACATTCACGCGTGCTGAACATCAGAAGATGTCAAATATAGCCGCTTCACGCTCACTGAAGGTCAACGTATACCCAATGGGAGTAACTCAAGCCTCATTAACACATTCACGTTAGTGCATGAAAACTGGAGCGTTGAGTTATTGTTGACTTGATGCTAAATTTTCATGCGTTCTTAAAACACACGGGAATATTTCTTAGCCTCATCGTGTAGATGATGCGTTACTCCAACACTAGAAAATGCTAATTATTTCGTTATTCGTTCGATTGAAGTAGTTTGATGGATTAGGAGAGCACGTATTGCAGTGGGTGTTGTGTGTTTTTTCAAAAAAAACTTAGAAGCAGTAATATACGAAACAAGCAACTTTAATTAGAATTTTTGCAAAACGATTTTGTCGTTTATGCATTCTTGTACGACTTTCGAAATGCTATATTTTTGCAACAGGGGCAATTTAGAATGCGTTTGTTCATTCAAACCAGCGAGATAACGCTACGATGAAATACAAATTTACCATACTTTATGCACCGACAGTGAAAGCATTCATAGACAGTGAACATCCTCTGACCCCAATCGTATTTACTAACTATAAACTAATGCTGAAAAGAATTGTTAACTGTAAACGTACGCTAACTATTATCGTATTTATTTACTGACGGTAAATGCACACGTATAGCGAACATATTTACTGACGGCAAAAATGAGCTGACAGTACAGTATTTACTTCACGTAAACTCTCGTTGACGGTAATCGTATTTATTTATTCAAGTGAGTGCACAAGAATGGCAAGCATATTTTCTGACTGCAAACGTACGCTGGCAGTACAGTATTTACTGAGAGTAAAGATACGCTATAGTAGTACAGTATTTACTGACAGTAAACATACGCTATAGAAGTACAGTATTTACTGACAGTAAACATACGCTGGCAGTACAATATTTACAGATGGCAAACGTCCGCTGGCAGTACAATATTTAGACAGCAAACGTCCGCTGGCAGTACAATATTTACAGACAGCAAACGTCCGCTGGCAATTCGTATTTTGACATGCGCGTAATCGCGCGATGATAACCATGCGATCCCGCACCTAGTCACGCCAGTTTGCACAGATCTGAGGCGCCATCCATCACGTCGTCTCGACGACGTGCGTCCGAACGTCACCTACTCCGCCGAGCGCCGTCCGCGGGAGATCAAGCATCAATCAGAGTGTCTGCATTTGGTCGCTGGAAACTTTGAAGGATCATTTTTGTGGGTCTGCTCGGTCGATTGTGTCAAGCATGATCTAAGAGTGGCCAGCTTGGATCTCCACCCTCATTTGTTTGATCTAGTCTGGAATGCTTGGTCGTTAATGCAGTCGCACGTTCTGCTGAGACTGGCCGGCAGCGGACTGTTGACATTAGACCATCTGGGCCCCACCCTCGCCAAACCTCAGCTCTCATCGACACTTCGGCGCTTTCAGGCGTACAAAGCTTCTATTCGAGTCCAGGAGACATGATGTGATCTGGCTATATTGGAAGATAAGCTTTATACGAGTAATAGACATGATGTGATCTGACTATATTGGAAGATAAGCTTTATACGAGTAATAGACATGATGTGATCAGGCTATATTGGAAGATAAGCTTTATACGAGTAATAGACATGATGTGATCAGGCTATATTGGAAGATAAGCTCTATACGAGTAATAGACATGATGTGATCAGGCTATATTGGAAGATAAGCTCTATACGAGTAATAGACATGATGTGATCAGGTTACATTGGAAGATAAGCTTTATACGAGTAATAGACATGATGTGATCTTGCTGTATTGGATGATAAGCTTTATACGAGTAATAGACATGATGTGATCTGGCTATATTTGAAGATAAGCTTTATACGAGTAATAGACATGATGTGATCTGGCTATATTGGAATTTAAGCTTTATACGAGTAATAGAGATGTTCTGATCGTAAAAATGAGTGATGTTCAGTTTCTATTTCGTTGCTGAAGATATGATGTGGTTGGGCAAAAGTGAAAAATAGGTTGCAGTCAAGTTTTCTACCCGTAATATGATAGGGCGACAATTGACTCCTTTCATTGAAACAATTAAATAAGAACCTCTGTAGATGTTTTAGCCATAAAAGGATAGAGCAAAGTTTAGAAAATTAAAGCATGATGTGGTTGCACTTTTTGATGAGCTAATAATAAGCTGTGAATTCGATCCCGTGTATCTTCAGCATACGTTTATGAAGAAGAGACAGACAGGTAGATGTTGAGCTTCCAAACTTTTTTACACTCCCTAAGTTGAAAGTTTTAAACTACCTATGAGCTTCTTTAGATTAGTTCAGCACAACAAAAATCAATACTCAGCTGTTAAACTTAACCAATTATGCACGTGTGAGAAATTGATTTACACAGCACTCAAACCAGTTTAGAAAAGCCGTGTCTATACAGTTAAACCAGTATACGAGAAGCTGATTTCCCTAGTACTCAGTGCAGCGTAAACTGAGTTGTACAGCTCGGAAACTAGTGTAGGTTGACCTGCACAGCCCATAACACCGTTTCAAACCCAGATCTACACAGCTTTCAAAAAGGAGAAGGCTGAACTACACAAACCTGATCTACACAAACCTGATCTACACAAACCTGATCTACTCAAACCTGAGCTACACTCAGTTGTCAATTTAGCCTAGGCAGATCTGCACAGCTTGGAAATCAACTGTGCTTGCTTACACAGTTTTTGAACCCAGATCTATGTACACAGCCCTCAAAATAGCGAAAGCTGATCTACATACATGCATACAGCTCTTAGTTCAACCTAGGCTGATCTATACACCTCTCAGAACAACGTAGGATAGTCTACACGGATTAAGAACAATGTGTAAAATGTTATCCATAAGCTCTTGTTCCAAAGACAGAAACAGAGACAGTCAATGAAATCTTCTCATAGATCAAGGACAGTGCATTTTTATTCATCATTTAAACTCTACGTGTGAAGTTAAACAAAATTCAGTGGGTGAATTTAAAACCACTAGGTATATCCCTCGTCTTAACGGAGCATATCCATTGTTGAGACAAAGAAGTGTCGAAGCTTGGCTCGATTTAGACGTCGGGCCTCACATTCAGGGTCCACTTGTGTTCTTCGTGAGTTTTTGCTGTGGCGCTTTTGGTTGCGCGCATAAATGTGGCATCATGAAATTCAGTCGTGACTGCTCAGGTGACAGCTCCGGCTGAAGTGGTTACAATTCTAGTGCTGGTCGTAACTGCACTACGTGTGTGGTAACACACGTAGAGCTTTTCGTTTCCGCATTGGTTACAGTCGTGGCTGTCCGAAACTGTAACTGTATTGATTACAGTCGGGACTTTATTAGTGATAATCTGAAAATCACCATACAGTTACATCGTCACCATTTACAGCCGTAGTTGTGCTGGTGACAGCAGATTTTTCTTCCAAACGCACAGCTAATCGTAACTGTATTGATTACAGTCGTGGCTTTGTTAGTGACTGTCTTAATATCACCATACAGTTACATCGCCGCCATTTACAGCCACAGTTGTACTAGTGACAGCAGATCATTGTTCCAGACGCAGAAGCATGTGGCAGCGATTGACAGCTCCTGTCATTTCAGCAGCAGCAGCGTGAGTTAGCGCCGCTCGTGTATCAAACTGTCATCCGTCAACGAAGTGTCACCATTAGGTAGCGCCTTTGGTGTTATTGCCGACAAAATGGTCGCCGCCTAATGTGGACGACGATTTTACATCCATTTGTCACCGCCCAGCGCTCACGTGCCGCATTACTTGCCTGAATTCCTGTCCTGACGATGTGATTTGGACTTCAGCTCTTGTCTCAGAGGCTCTTGAAGCTCTCTTGAAAATGATACGTGAATCTTTCGTACGGAAAATCATTTAAGTGCGTGATGGCCTTAATGGTTTTGATAAGACTGAGTTGTGGTATTTATTTGAAAACAAATGTACGGTGCACTCAAAATAATTCGTTGGAATTTGTGGGTGCATTGGGAGGGCTGAGCGGAGTGTGCGTGTGTTTGCGGTCAAGTAATTTCGAGGCGACATTGAAGAAATTCTTGAAATGTGTTCTTCATCAAAAGTTTTCGTCGAGACGTCCATCAATCATAGAAGTTGTGTGCGACTGTGATTGGTTAGTGAGTGCGTAGAAACGAACTTATTGAAACATGCACTTAGGGAGTAGATTTGCTGATGGCATGTTGCTCTGGACTTAGACGTACCGGACTAGTCTCCCCCTAGTCCAGCATTTGTATTTTGGTTCATTGATCACCCCCGTGAAATTGTGTGCTATGTTTTGAAAGTCAAGTGCCTGGATTTACAAACTTTTAGTGCAGACTAACCTTAGAAATACAATGTATTTTTCTCTTATGTTGATCTCAGCGCATGCGAGAGATCGAGCCAGCGACGAAGACTCTAAATGCTTTCTGGTGACATGCGAGTATACAATGAACCGTCAGCCTGATATCATTAAAAGTTTTTTCACGGAACAAGAAACTAATTAACATTGGGAGACGAACATTAAAAAATACGTACAAGTCTAAGATCTAAACGTAATGGACAACATTAACAACAATCACAAATTAACAACGGGAGACGAACATTACAACTCAACATACGATTCAAAAAGCAAAACCTCATGAACAACATTAACAACATAACCTAATTAACAATGGGAGACGAACAATAAAACTCTACATTAGACTCGAGGAGCTAAACATCATGGACAACATTAACTAATTAACTATAAGAAACGAACATTAAAACTCCACATACAATTCGAAGTGTAAACATTTTTGACAGCATTATTGACAACATTAACAACATTAACAAATTAACAACGGGAGACGAACATTAAAACTCCACATACGAGTCTAAGAGCTAAGCATTATGGCCAACATTTGATGTTTTGAGTGAGCCACGAAGTCGCGCGATGGTTTTTGTGAGGGAACGAGCTGTGTTGTCTGATCGATGTTACAAGACGACCAGGGAAGCCTTTGTATCGAATTACAGCCGCTGCGACGCTACCGTTCCGACGTGTACCCTTCACACGCCCCAGTACCTCTGTGTGGTACACGCTCCAGTACCTCTGTGTGGTACACGCCCGCTGGTGGTGTGTGGCTGCTTCACACGCCCCAGTACCCCTCTGTGTGGTACACGCCCGCTGGCGGTGTGTGGCTGCATCACACGCCCCAGTACCTCTGTGTGGTACACGCCCGCTGGTGGTGTGTGGCTACTTCACACGCCCCAGTACCTCTGTGTGGTACACGCCCGCTGGCGGTGTGTGGCTACTTCACACGCCCCAGTACCTCTGTGTGGTACACGCCCGCTGGCGGTGTGTGGCTACTTCACACGCCCCAGTACCTCTGTGTGGTACACGCCCGCTGGCGGTGTGTGGCTGCTTTACACGCCCCAGTACCTCTGTGTGGTACACGCCCGCTGGCGGTGTGTGGCTGCTTTACACGCCCCAGTACCTCTGTGTGGCACACCGCTATGATGTACAATATTTGAATAGCATATGTGCTGAATGAGGAGCTCGTCGAGACGTTTGTGAGATTACGCGAAGGTTTGCAAGTTCGCAAGAAATACCGGTTCTGCTAACTCGGTTCTGCCAACAGTGGTGACGACAGCTACAAGTAGGTGGACAGTGAGGGGTGAGTGGGGGAAATTCGGGGTCAATTTTTTCTCTAAAAACAGTTTTCGATTGCATGGAAAAATTTTCGACCATTTTCGATAGGCAAAATTTTTCTAATCATTCTGAGCTCATTTTAAGGACATTTTAATAAGACATGTTCAAGTAGGTATGAAGCTGAGGGCTCAACATGTTTTGCTCTATCGCCCAGCAGCTGTACGTCAATAACTGAGCCGAAATAAGCTACAAATCTTAACTTCTGCACACTGAATGTGCCTGCTGCTACATAAAATAAGTTTATGAATAACTGGGGGAATTCTATTGCTGTGGCATCGACCAGCGACTTCATCATGTCAATAACTAATTAGCTAATGTTAAAAATTGTGTCGAGAGTGTTAAGGTAAGGGCACAGAAATTTAAGGTATAAGGGCACAGAAAGAAATTTTGGATAATTGGCAATGAAAGTAAGAAGTAATTAGAGGCACCTAGTTTTAAAAAACCAGCATTTTCAGATGGAGGTCAACGCACTGTAGGCTGCGTGTAGTAATCTGAGTCCCAAACCTCAATCGAACCTGTATGTCAGTTGTGGTAACTGTAATATGGTTCAAAAATGCTGGCAGTAATAGAATATTGTGTATTACTTCCACACAAATGTGTTCTGAGAGCTAGCATTCGTATTCTGATTCAATATAACATGACCTGGGACTACTTCATTATGTTCTGAAGACACTCACTCAGATGATTTCTTTTGCAACTTCTCAACTCTACGAAACAGTCCGAGTTCTACGCGTGTTAAAATTAAAAGGATTGAGTGATATCCTTTTTATTTTAACAGGCGAAGAATTTGCATTATGTTCTGAAGAGTTGATACTGAAGTTTATTTGTGTTCGGTCTCCCTACGCTTGAATTTTGCTGCCAGACACATCTGGGCTCACCCACACTCTATGTTCGCTGCTCAGTTTGGGTCGCAGGACGCTGTGCTGCCGCAATTTAAAAGGGATTTCCCAGAAATACTACTATATATCATGAAATACTTGGGTGTAAGTATGAGAGATAGGTTATTCTAGATTGCATTCTCTCTGTTATATAACATGCCTCTGAATTATTAAACGATTTTCGTGTCTCTTAATAATTTTAACTGCATAAATAACGTGATGGATTATGGTATAAATACCGTGATTTAAACCGTGGTGAAGCTACCGTGATATCTCTTGCAGATATACCGTGATGGTAGATATGCCGTGAAACTTATACGAGGGATATCAACATTTTCTCGTCTAGAATTCATTTATTTACCTACAAACTTAAATTAAGTGTGTGCTATGAAATTTCAATAAAGTGGCCCTGGGAGTAAAAATCAGGTGTTTGAGGAAAAGTGACTGAACTTCGATGTAGCGTGAGTGGCTGCATCTGGCTTGGCATGAAATGCCTCTCCCTCCCTCTCTATTTCTCTCTAAGTCTTTGTCAGAAACTCCAGTCTTTTGAGGCCAGAGTAAGGGAGGGGGAGAGCTTCAGGAACTGTTAAAAAAGGGACTCTAAACGGGGGGGTGGTAGAGGGCAGCGCTCTAGAGATCACAAGCGGGCGATGAGTTGGTGCGTTGTCAGTTGAATGCTCCAACTAGGAGCCTGTTGAGGACGCCATTCACCAACAGAGACATTCATTCGAGCGCTACCGAGCAATCATTCATGAATCGAATGAAGGAGCAGTCAATTCTTTTCTTCAAGGACGCAAACTAACAACAGTTCTACAGTTACGACCTCACATGAAACAGTTATGCGAGGTTTGAACATTTCTTTCAAACCGTCGCTGATGTTTTCACGGATGACATGAGTCGTAGTATTACAAGCTGTAACACAACAGTTGCTGCCTGTCTCTAAGGAGACAACTGATGCAGATGGGACCTTCACAAACACGACCTTCACAAAGTTCCTTCCAGCTTCAAGAAAACCAAGCACCTTTCCTCATTATATAAAGAAACAAGATGTTATTTTGTTGAACTAGCGTTTGAAATGAGCAGTGGTGAAGATTGTGAGTGGAGTGGCAGCGCATGATAGGTCGTGGCCCATGCCGTCCGTATCGGTATATATAAAAGCTTCTGCACAAAGCTAATGAGAGGCGAGGCTTGGATGCCTTTGTTCCGTCGTCGAGCAAACGCAACCCGACACCGGCACACCCCCTCGCTCTAGTTGTTCTGTGGTGCTACGGTGGTGGTGGTGATGTTCTGTGGTGTGGTGGTGGTGGTGTGATTCTGGTGGCCTGGTATAGTTGTAGTGCTATGTGGTGATGTAGTTGTGGTAGTTTTATAGTATGTAGTTGTGGTAGTTTTATGGTATGTAGTTGTGGCGCAGTGGTAGTGATGTAGATATGGTGTTGTGCCTGTAGTGCAGTGGGAGTGATACAGATGTGGTGTTCTGCCTGTGGTGCTTGTATACGAGTTGTTGTGGTGTTTTGTGGCGAAGTAAAAGTGGTGTTCTGGCTGTGGTGTTTAATAGTATAGGGGAGTGATGTAGTGGTCGTGTAGTGGTGATGTAGTTGTAGTGGCCTTGTAGTGATACGCTGTGGTGCAGTGATGGTGGCCTGGTAGTGGTGATGTAGTTGTTGTGGTCTGGTTGTGGTGTCTTGTGGTGCAGTGGTGACGCTATGAGCCAGCAAAATTTCGTTGATATTATTTCATCACGAAGTAAATTTTAGGATTTAGTTCTCACACAGAATGCTGATACACTGAAACTCTTAAAAAAATCAACTTACACGTTTGCCACTTTCAAAAATGCCCACAAAGTTTCTTTCGTCCACTAGTTTAGCTCATTTAAAAAATACATCTCAATTTTCAAGTAAACTAATTTTCATTCTAGTCTGCGCAGTTCTGGTATCAATGAACCTTGTAGAACGAAAATGGCGCGTCGAAACATTACAATTCTACTCCGACCATCTGCCTTTCAATCTAACTGATTTTCATGTTCGTTAGCTGAGCAACGCGCGTTTTTATTTAATACACATAACTGGGTACTCTATCTTTCTCAATTTCATGAAAACTGTAGTCAACGCATATCTTATCTTAAAAAGCGTGTTAACTACGTGGGTGCAGTACAGTCAGGTTACTAAGCTCGTAACTCTCGCGGCAACGTCAAAGATTAATGTCATGAGATTTGTACCTTTCCACGATTGTATTTGTACCTTCCCATAGTTTGATTTGTATCTTTCCGTAATTGTAATTGCACCTTTCCGTAATTGGATTTGTATCTTCCCATAGTTTGAATTGTTTCTTTCTATAACTGTATCAGTATCTTCCCATTGTTTGATTTGTACCTTTCCATAGTAGGATTTGTGCCTTTCCATAGTTTGATTTGTACCTTTCCATAGTAGGATTTGTGCCTTTCCATAGTTTGATTTGTATCTTTCCATAACTGGATTTGTACCTTTACATAATTGGATTTGTACCTTTACATGATTGGTACTGTGTGTTTCAACAAGTGTCTGCAAGCAGATGCATGTTTAACAAAAATCCAGTCTGCAGTCGATGAAAAGTCACTGATGAATGATGCCTCTTTTATTGTAGCTCCACAAGTTATTTAAACTTTTAAAGTCAGCATTTTTGCACTCATATTACTGTTATCACAACCACCATCATTTGAGTGGCGCTGGCATCAGGTTATCACCGACATCACAATGAGGAATTAACTGCTACTCGGCAGTGAACTTCTGGGAAGAGATTAGGGACTGAATTTAACAAGAAATGCAGTGCATTAAAGTTATATATGTATGTGTTTATATATATATATAAATATTTATACAAACACGAGTACATATTTATAGGAAAGTTTTCATATGGTTCTAAGAAATCTGATTTATTTGAATGACATTGGATGATGAAGACATCATTGAAGCTCTTTATCTTCATATTCACCATTTTACACAAGCAGCATCAGCTTAGCAAACTTTTAAGGGAATAAAATAAACAGCAAACATAATAAATGCTCGCTATATATCTAAATATAATATAAATCATAAATATTTGCTTTATTATGTAATGATCTTCATGCTGGACACAATTTGATCATTACGCACACTTTCACAAACCACTGCCGAGAACTTGATGCTGCAGCTGCTGCTGGGCCACACGATCAAGTTGCTTCGTCACCTCGTGTCTCTTTCGTTCGTCAAGTTTTAGTTCACGTTTTTGTTTCGATGTTGAGTGATGAGCTCTCGCTTGCTCGAGTGTATAACCACACAAAGAAGGAGTTTGTTAATACTACAATCGCTCAGGCCCATAGCTTTGAGTAGGGTTATCTTAAGTCAGCATGAAAGTGGCAGAAATTATCGAGCATTAACACTTCCATTTAGTGTATTTTGTACTTGGGAATCGAGTCTCTCTTCATTGTCAAGTCGAATGTAATAGAAATGCTTCAGGGGAAATGCTTGTTCATAATACGAGTCACATTTTTTCTTGATTAGGAATGAATAGTTTGTGAGAAATTTGCGACCGGCATTTGGATTATCATAAAAAATCTTTCAATAGCTAAAATTTACTCTGCTGCTTTATGTTTATGACCGGATTAAAATAATTATGGAAATATAGGTCCAAAAACGTTAATGAAATCTACTCGTAATTACTAAACCATTAAAGTTATCTCAGAGCAGCGTGAACATACGTTAATAAGAATATAGTTTTTCAATCAGCCTACCCGTGACGACTATACAATACCCGGTCAGAACATGAAATTCCCTTCCCTTGGCCTTGTTTACTAGTCTCCAGCCACGAGCGGAGTTGCGTCCTGCTGCCGATTCCTTATCACTGCGATGCTTGCGCCGCCGCCTCGTAAACACGGAAGCTTCGATCGCGAGGGGCAGACGTTCGTCCAGCATTTATGATTGTCGGAGCTCGCTAAACTGGAGAGATTGCTGCTGATCTGTTGGATCAGGTGATGGGATCTACCGATCTGCTGCAGCACGTCAAAATGAAGAGCAGGGGAGGAGATCAGGTCGAACAAAGCACGTTTTGCTTCCTGATAGGCTTACGATCATCCGAGTCGCTACGTCTACTCAATGAGGGAACCAAAAAATGAAATCTGGCGTTGCATCAGGTGTAGTTTCACGAATTTATTTCATGCATGAGCCGCTTTTTTATTTTATAGATTTGCTTTTTATATTTTACGGCAGAAAGTTTTTTTAACGTACTTTAAACTCGTTCTATAAAACTTTAGTAGCATGAAAGCGAAACAAACAAAAATTTCATTGTGTTATACATAAAATAAAATTTTTATGAGACGACACACAGAAATGTTCTTTGCTCTTACATTTAGTTCCTTGGGATACAAATTATCGTAGGTTACAAAGTGATGCTACAGTTGTTGCTTTTTAAAAACAAAGAGTCTCTTCTAATTAAAAAAAGTTTATTTTATTATTTTAGAAACTGTGATTCCTTCAGAAAATCACGAATAGTACATGGGTGAAAATTTTTATTTCAACTCGTCGTCAAAATCGAACCAAAAACATTCCTCTTCGCCGGTCTCAACACCTCAGCAAATGCTTTATGGAGGGCTGATGATATAAGATCGAATGCCGAGAATAATCTTTCGGAATTAGAGGCGAAGACTAATTACAAGAGTTATTGTGGTAAATTGGGTTGGTTACTCTCGAAACAGTGAACCGAAATTATCAATATTTCAGAGCTCTGTATCATTCTCAGTAAAATGTGTAGTTCGAGTCGAGTCAAATGAGGTTAATGCCGTACATTGCAAATCGATGAAAATATAATTTTATGGTCTTTAATAAATTGGCGTTGTAATAATTCCTCGTAAAGGTCAGGGGAACTCTTAGAACTCTTACGTCAGATACTTCTTGATTGTTCATTTTTTCGTGAATTTTCGTCTATGTTTTGCCTATCTCCGTTTACGTAGAAAAGTTTGCCTAAATTTTGAACGGAGCGGTCCTTTGCCTCATCTATGTTGTAAACTCCTCTCGCACGCCTAAAGCTCAACGCTCCTCACGTGGCGAATTTTATTTAAAATTAAAATGAATTGGACTTTCTCCTGATAACTTCTCAGAAAACTTAGTAATTGATTTAACCTAGTAATAGAGATTTGCCTAAGCTTAATAAATGTTATTTTGAATGAGGATTCATTTAACTGCTTCGAATCTCTCAGAATTCACTTATTATGTGTAATTTTGCCCAAATTTTTATAAACGGATTGAAAAATCTCTTAGCTGAAATATTAACAATTTGAATTTCTTGAAAAATGAGATCTCCGACTCTGTGAAACTAGAATTAACATCGTCTCGAATAGACTTTTTGCCTATTTATTTTTTTACAATAAACAATTTTCGCAGTTGTAAGAAAAAAGCGCAAAACACAGTCTGTAATCACTTGAGAAATTGACAGATTTCTCTCTTTGTTCTTAGTACCGCGTTAGCTGAACAGTTTTGAGCGCAATTGAAGTTGATGAAAACCAACCAGCTTTTCGCCCAACCCAATACACAGTATCATGGCTCACACTCGAAAAGATATCTAACTGAACCTGGGTCAGTTTTGAAAACGCATTGATGCATTCGAAAACGATTGACTTGGATACAATCTCCCTATTTCTTAGAGTCCATAACATGAGGCGTATGAGCTATGCAAACCGCTTCCAGCCACGAGTTCGTCAGAACGAAGCCTCAAAGTGAGCTGAGCGGCAGCGTGTCGAGGGTGCTCGAGCTGGTAAATTGTGTTTGCGGTGAGGGACCGCAACGGACCTCGGCACCGCGGGACGACCTGGCAAACAACAGAAACTCGACCGTAACTGCGTCTGTTTCCCTGCGCTATGTGTACTTGGCCTGGCCTGACACAAGTGATGCTGTAACTGCATGTTTTCCAGCGCTATGTGTACATGTCGGTCATGACACAAGTGATGCTGTAACAGCATGTTTTCCAGCGCTATGTGTACATGGCCTGGCCTGACACAAGTGATGCTGTAACAGCATGTTTTCCAGCGCTATGTGTACATGGCCTGGCCTGACACAAGTGATGCTGTAACTGCATGTTTTCCAGCGCTATGTGTACATGGCCTGGCCTGACACAAGTGATGCTGTAACTGCATGTTTTCCAGCGCTATGTGTACATGGCCTGGCCTGACACAAGAGATCCTGTAACTGCATGTTTTCCAGGTTTACGTGTACATGGTTGCGTCTGACGCAGGAACTGTATTTTTTCCTGAGCTCTAAAAGGTCTGTACATGAATGAGCCTAACAAGGGGAGAGATGCCGTAACTTCAAGTTTCTTTGGGCTCTGTATAAATGGCTAAGTTTAGTACAGGTGAAGCCGTTACTACGGGTTGCCCAGCTCTTCTAGTAACACTAAGAAGTATAGCCGAGTAACTCTAAAACATCGTGCAGAAAATCAGCCTCTTTGAGGTATATTCTATCTGTAAATCGTGCGCGTTTAGTGTAAGCAGATGCTGCAGTTTTTAAGGGGATAGATTCATGTGTTTTTCAGCGAAAACTTTCCCCTAGTTCATTTTTCAAAATTCAGCTGTATTTTTTTTGTGCAATTTTGATCTTGGGAGAAAGATTTTTTATGTGCCTTAACTGTAAATTGCCGAGTTTTCTAAAGGAAGCAGTGAACTTAACGTAGTTTTATTATTGAAATAAATACATTTTTACTTCCTTTCCTAAGTAAGATAGGAGGGAGCCTCTCGCTGAGGCTGAGGTGAAGCTGCGCTCTTTTCACGAGGCGAAAATTGTGCTCATCCAGGTTAAAATTTTTTGGTTTTCATGAAATGAATTTCAATGAATTTTCGTATTTTAGAATACAAGTTTTTGTTTTACTGATCCGAACGTGTTTTTAAATCGTGAAGCCATTTATATGACGGGGTAAACTTTTTTTTGTGAAAATATAAAACATGTTGGGGGGAGAATGACTACTTTCAATGGCTACTCACTGTCATTACTCATTATTTCTACTCACTATCACTATTCACTATCAGTATTCACCATCACTACTCAGCATTATTATTCAACGAAATGATTGTTTACAATACCCACCGGTAGAGACAACTCACTATCATCACTCACCACGATCACTCACCATTACGCTGCAACAGCTCGACACACAACGTACACTTTCTTGACAAGCAGCGAGACGCGCTGTGGCATCACGCAAGAACTACAACAATCATGCAGTGAGTGCCAAGCAAACTGAACTGTTTGCTTCCAGTGAAAATCACGATGACATTTGATGCTGGCAAAATTAGCCTCAACTTCCATAGTCTCAGGAAATTTCCTTGATGTTTGAAGATGCGCGGTCGGGAGTCTGTTATCAATCTGCTGGCCGGCCGAGTGAGTGTTTACTCTCGATGTGGTGAGCTCTCGCGCCTGCCCCTTGCCCCCTTGCCTCCTGCCCCTTGCCCCTTGTCCCTGCTCCTTGCCTTCTTGCCCCCATGCCTCCTTGCCTTCTTGCCTCCTTGCCTCCTGCCCCTTGCCCCCTTGCCTCCTTGCCTACTGACCCTTGCCATCATGCTTCCTGCCCCTTGCTTCCTTGCCTCGTGCTCCTCGCTTTTTTGCCTCCTGCCTTCTTGCCTCCTGCCCTTTGCCCCTTCTCCTTGTTCCCTTGCTTCCTTGCCTCCTTGCTACCTCCTGCCACTCTGATCCGGCAGCCCCTTGCCATCATGCCTCCTGCCTCTTTGCCTCCTGCCTATTGCTTTGTCGGCCCATTGCCTCATGCTCCTTGCTCCATGGCCTCTTACTCCTTGTTCCCTTGTTCTTTTGCTTCCCGTTCCCTTGCCTCCTGCTTCTCGCCCCTTTCCTCGCAGTTCTGCCTCCTCCTACTGCCCCATGCCTCAGTTACTGCCCCCTTGCGCTCGTTACTTCCATCTGCTCTTTTTTTCCCAAGCCGTACAGGCCACAACACCTCGCCCTCGGAGCTCCTCTCGTGAAGATGTCTGCTCTGCGTCAGTTGGGGTGTTGTAAAATTTGTTATTATATTGCACCTACCGTAACGAACGCATGTTTCAGCTCAGCTGACTACCTCGCGTTGGACGAACTGGAAATCCATTTTGTGCGTGCAGAATTTTTAAATTTATAAAACGGTGTCGGAGGGAATTTGGAAATGCCGAAAAGTGTAAAACGATTGTTAGCATTTCGAATCCGTGTGTTTCTATGATGATGATGATGAAGAAATAGAATGTGTTTTCGAGGACGCTTGTGGAAATTGGAAAATGACGATGCGCCTTTCGAAGTAGTGTTATAAAATTAGCTTGCTTATCGCCAAGTGGTTACTTTCATAAGCCCGTGCAGTACTTGTAAATCTCTGTAGTTATGAAAATAATTATATGAGACATGCCATCATGTACAGCTTTACTGATTGTATTTTGAAATCTAAATAAAACGAGTAATTTGACTTCATCGGGGATTTGATGATTGTATTTAATAGATAAATATATAAATAGATTTGTTGTAAGGAAGCAACATAATCGGTGTATCCATCAAGGATTTTTTCGGCTCAATGAAGTCACATTTCTTTAGTACGTGTTTGTTTGACAGCCCTGGTGGCATAAATTACAGAATTTTCCTTAAACACTCACGAATGTGAGTTCATCTGAGCCGAATTTTCTAAATATTACAACTTTTCTGAAAGTTTAGGTGACTCTCAACCTGTTTTACTCTCTGTTCCTTTAGATTTCCGTCTCTCTTTTACTGTAAGATTTATCTTATTTCATTTCCATTTCAGTTTTTACATTTAAAGTTTACTATGCCTTGCATTTGTCTAGTATTTGTTAAATTTTTCACTTTTTCCAGTTTTCCAGTTCCAGGTTTTCTTCCTTTCATGGTATTTTTGCTTCTCCTCTGTCTCTTCCTATCATCATATCTAGATATTCTCCAACAGGCAGTATGTATTCTCCAACATGCAGTGTGTATTCTCCAACATGCAGTATGTATCCTCCACTACGTATTCTTCAACATGCAGTTTGTATTCTCCAACATGCAGTTTGTATCCTCCACTACGTATTCTCCAACACGCAGCATGTATCCGCCACCACGCATTGGCCACGCACTAACCAGCATCACGTCCCGTTGCAGGGACGGCAAGACGCCGCCGTCAGGCAGCGCGCCGCCGTCCTCCTCGACGCACCTGGACAGCGGGTCCGAGTCTCAGGACGACATGAAGCCCGCGCTGTCGGGGCTCGACTCGCCCATACCTCACAGCCAGGCCCAGGGCCTCCACACGCCCCAGCCCAACCCCTGGGTGAGTGCTCTGTTTCTGGGGGCAGGTGAATTTTGGGTGCTGAGTTGGGTGTTGTGTGGGGGTTGTGTGCTGGGCTGGATGTTGTGTGGGGGTTGTGTGCTGGGCTGGATGTTGTGTGGGGTTGTGTGCTGGGCTGGATGTTGTGAGCTGGACTGGGTTTAACGTGCTGGGTAGAATGTTGCGCGCTGGTCATAATGTTGTGCGCTGGACTGAATGTTGCGCGCTGGTCAGAATGTTGTGTGCTGGACTGAATGTTGTGTGCTGGACTGAATGTTGTGCGCTGGACTGAATGTTGTGTGCTGGACTGAATGTTGTGCGCTGGACTGAATGTTGCGCGCTGGTCAGAATGTTGTGTGCTGGACTGAATGTTGTGTGCTGGACTGAATGTTGTGCACTGGACTGAATGTTGCGCGCTGGTCAGAATGTTGTGTGCTGGAATAAATGTTTCGTAGGGCTTTTGAGCTGAAATTTGACTTACATACGACA
This sequence comes from Platorchestia sp. MABIK, assembly GCA_014220935.1. Taxonomy (NCBI): domain Eukaryota; kingdom Metazoa; phylum Arthropoda; class Malacostraca; order Amphipoda; family Talitridae; genus Platorchestia; species Platorchestia sp. MABIK. The sequence goes on from JACJUY010000342.1 coordinate 190,023, forward strand.
TTAGATGCTGAGAACATTTGTTGTACCTAAAGAATGAAGGCATCCGCTAAATTTCTGTCGCTGTTAGTTACACCAACTTTTAATGCTGTGATCAAAAAACTCTTGAAAGTAGGCTTCTTACGATCATTTTTTATGACATGTGTAACTAGTTTTCAGGCCCAATGTAAAATAAAGTGTTCTTTTTCACACAAAATATTTTATGGGTTCACTTGCAAACTCAAAACCACTTTAGAACAAATCTCCTTCTCTAATCGGTGCGGCTCGATTTGTTCTCCAATTTTCAACGCTAAAATCCCAGGATACAAATCAGGTGTGGGATAACTTCCAAGCTTCACCTGCGTACCTATTTTGAACATACAAAAATTCGAGCTCATTCGTTTCCTGTATTTTGTGTGCTGCGATACAGCTCACTTCCTCGTCAGCGGCCTCCATGTCAATCAATTCTGACAAGAAATTGACGAGCTGGCGTTCCGGTGTGTCATATTCAAATGTTGCAAAATTTGCCCTCAGACTCCCAATACTTCCGTGTACATTAGGCAGTCGGAGGCCAAGCGGACAATTGTCTCTTACGTTGTGCCTGCTTTTTAACGCTCACGCGCTGATTTTGGGGTTTACTTTTAAACTACTGTAGTGCACACGGCCTGTCAACGATGGTGGGGTTGAGTGTTTTCCTTTAAATAAATCTTGCAGATGTGGAAGACAAACAAATATATTCATTCTAACAATATTTGCGACAAAAAATTTTGAACTTGCTTTCTAGTGAAACTGGTATCACAGATACGGTCATTAAACATCCTTATGAGCTTGGCAGAGAGAACGAAGAAGCGGACAACAAACAAATAATAAATAGATGAACAAATGCATCAAGGGTTTTATTATTAGTGAAGATAATGTTTTACGTTCTTCATAGTTTTTACAGAACCATTCTACACATGTTCAGATGTAACTGCAGTGCAGGTTTTTATCTTTGAGAACCCACTGAAGTAATTAATGGTTATTGTTTGGATTATGCAATCATAACTCAGTGCTTTCAATAATTATTGCGTTACTATTACAGAAGTGCGTTTTCGCAAGAGTAAATTTAATCCAAAAATAGCGACATTTGCTAGTTGATTCATCTTGATGCTCGTAAAATTCATGTTTCAATTGGTACAAATTTTTCATGACATCTTTAACAAACACCGATCAAAATTGAGTCATTTTTGATATATTGCAATGAAACATTTGAGTACTTGAGAATGCCGCACTTGAATCTCGAGTGGATCACTACACAACCCGCGTCGCGGTCGCTCGATCTGCGCCGCCGACGTCGTTTATGCGAACCTCAGACCGCAGTAAAATAGTTCTACGAGGTCATTACACACTTACATCAGTTTCCAGTTCTAATGAGGGGAGAGTGTTGCAAGGTAAATTCGTATTTCGTATGGTTCAGTTTCCAGTTGTGATGAGGGGAGAGAATTGCAAGATAAATTTTATTTTGTATGGTAATACTTCGGAATTGATGCCCTGGAAGCTGCCTTGAAATATTTTCGACCTGGAGAAAACTTAAGGGTGTTATGGAGTACTGTGCGTCTAGAGCAACAGTTTGATCCAATTTTCACCCCACGACAAGGTTAAACTTTGGATTTTTTGCTCCAAGATGGACTGTAATTTTGTCTTACTTAATTGTGCACTTAGACGTACTTTAACTTTGTCATATTTTTACCCCTGAATACGCTAAAGTTTTATCGAAAGTCTACCCGGTACACGCTTTAACTTCGTATTAGTTTACCCCAGGAGGCGTTGTAATTATTTTTTTTACCCCAGATCACTCTGAAGTTTTATTTCTATCCCAGACAGGCTATGATTTTGTCTTATACCCGACAACCCGTTTTAATTTTGTTAATTTTCACTACAGGACTTGCTGTAAGAAGTTAATTTTTACCTGAGCACACCCGACGATTATGTTAATTTTTACCCTAGGACACGCTCTAATTACGTTCATTTCTACCCCAGGACACGCAACAACATCTCAAATTTCACCCGAAGACACTCAATAATTGTGTAATTTCCCCGCCAGGACACGCTGAGCCAGCACGCGGACCTGTACAGCGACCTGTCCAAAGTGACCTCTGGGGCCCACACTGCCATGGGGCCTGTCCCCGTCAGCAGCCCCGCGTCAGCCATAGCCGCAGCTGCTTATCAGGCGCAGCTGAGTCTGGCCGCAGCTGTAGCCACCAGAAATTCAACAGCTGTAGGCAGCTGCGGTGGCAGTATTTCGGTGGGTGTGAATGATCCCGCAGCAGCCGTAACAGCTGCAGCAGCCATGGCGTCCCACCACCACGACCTGCTACATGACTACCACTCCTTGTGACCACAACAGCAGTAGTGCTGTACAGTACGTCCTATCCTTTAACCCACACAATTCTGTATTTAAAATTCCTTGACGGCTCTCAAATGCAGCCTCACTTTACTTGTTTTAACTACAGCGCGACTGTCGCAGTCGTGCTCTTACGCATGCGTTAACGTAAGAGACTTGCTAACATTTTCTAGCTTAACTTCCTCGCTACCTGTAGAATTATTATTCGTGTTCCTGTGGATATTGTGTATCAAATTCAACTTTGACGAATGTTCGTTGAAATGTTTGTTTCCTTCATGATAGTTAATTAAAATCAGCTGCACATTTGTAAATAAAGACGTCTGAATCTCAAAAAATAAGGTTTTCTGTATTAAATTAGCTTAGTATATTAATTATCTCCGTAAAGCGAGCCCTGGTCGCTGGCTTGTGTGAGGACTTCAAGTGCTGAAAAATTGTGAACTAAAATGTTCTCATCAGAACAGGATTTGTGGATTGATAAATATTGATGCGTTTCAGAGGGTGGATGCACGTTTTGGAAGGTTAATATTCAGTGAATAATTGCGTTGAAAGTCCAGCGTTGTCTGCAATAGCCCACTGTTATAATCCTCTTGTTACTCAACTCGGGTCAGCACTGTCTATATACAAATGGCTGATATAGTCACTTAATGGTGAATCATCTCAAATGAACGTCAACCAGGTATATTTCACGGCACCAGATTGAACTATGGTACATAGCTTAATTACATAAATCATTTGCTTGTATTATTTTCTTGTATTTTCTTGTAATTATTCGATGCTTTGCTGTCATCGAAAAGACGGGAGTTTGACAATTGTATTAGTTGCTAGGTTCGAGCTTGTCATTGTAGTGTCCGAGCTCAGGTACACTGAAATGGAGCATGATTTCCCTGCAATAAAATATGATCCGAAAACCTAAGATGAACTTAACTGAATGGTCTAAATGAAAATTAATACCAACGTTTATCTTAATGTCATTGAAAATGCTTTACTGTAAATTGAAAAACAAGGGAATTTACCAAAACAGAGTGTGGGATTCAGGCATTGAAGTTTATTTCTTAAGCCGAAAAACAATCAAATTTACTAAAATCAGCAGATTTCGGTGCATTTATTGAAGCCTATTACCGTGCCGGTTGCCCTCAACCATTCGTTAAATGGCGAGGACACTTAACTTCCGAGGCCCGCAGTTACTGTGCAGCCAGCGCGCTCACCGCTGCCACAAGTGTTTGGTTAACCACAGAAATGCTCTGAGTACATGGGAAATATTTGGTATTCCCGCCAGTTCTCACGGACAAGGGAAGCATGTTCAGGAAACGCGTTGTGCTCTACCTTCCATTATTTCATTACTAGTGTACTCGGCCCATCATAAATGACGGGGTTCGATTTTTCTTTATACAAATCCTCCAGATGTGGATGATTAACAAATATAAATTCATCCTGACAGTACCCGCGGTTAAAATATTCTCATGTTTGTGCACTGGTGAAACTCGTATCACAGATACGGTCATTAAGGATCCTTCAAATCAGATCGAAAAACCTGTTTTTTTAGGAACGGACACCAAACAAATACATAAATTTATACTAACAAATAAACAAATGAATACACAAAGGCTATTATACGGCAAGATTTCAGCAATATTGAAGTGTCTTGACTTCGGCAATAGCGCTGTAGTGGGTGTTGAATGCTGCGCAAGTTACGAACTTTGATATGATCAGGATGCTGCTGGAAGACGGTCCTCATTAGTTTCGGACATGAGTGCCACAACAAATATTTGCTCGCTTTATGTTTGTGAAGATTCAGTATGCTCTTATGAAGAAAACAAAGCCAAATCTTGGACCTGGTGAGACACAAAAAATTATTCGTAGGCTATGATTTTGACGCCTGCAGCTTGTGTACATGTCACTCTATGGAAAGTGATGACGTTTTACCTCGTATATATAGACACAATTATGGATATAGGCCGTCACTTCTTGATTTGATGCGATATCAACAAAGCTACCACATACAAATCAGGACGGTCACTCAGGTCATTGCAGTGCACTACGTCACCCAGGGTGGGCAGCAAAAACCCGAACTCTGATATTTAATTTCAATTACTCAACCACCAAATACTTCCTTGCGGTTTCTACTACAGCACGGAAGAGCGTATCACTGAAATACTGACTAGCGATATCAACTTTTCGAGTGCTTTCTACTGCACGAAAAGTAATACTGCAAGGAAGAGTGTATCAGTGATACACCGACTACCGATATCATCAGCAGAGGTTGGGTTGTTGTTGCCTACTCTGGGTAACGGAAAATACAACCACTCTTAAGTACTCTGTTCATCATCATCGTCAGGCTGTCGTTCTAGTGTAGAAGAACAGCTCTGCGGTGCGCATGCGTCAATAAAAACAATTTCTAGTTTGGACTGTAGTGCTCCTGAGAACAAAAATATGGTATGGAGATTATTTCAGGATTTTGGCAAATATTTTACTGAATTTTTAATAATAGCTTTTAAGAATATATTCTGAAAAAAATAATGGGAATCACAAAAAAAACAGTACCCACTGTGTTCGTTATGACTTACCATTTCATTGAAGAAACAAAACAAGAAAGCTTAGCTTTTTCGAGCATTATTGTCAAATTAGGGTAACTTAATTAACAAGTGTCGAACTGTTGATGGTTTTGGTGCACTCAAATTTGATACACCTTCATGTCTTTCATCTTTGCATGTATCAACCTTTGAAAGTGTTGGATTTTTACACTTAAGTCTACGGTTGCGTCTAACTACATTTCACTACCGGTCCGACACTGAGATGACCAAGTGACACTGTTGTACAGAATTAATAAGAAATCATGCATAGAAACGACATTTAAGCCGGAAATTTCGAACTATTTTTGAATTCAAAATAAATCTGCACATGTATATTTAAATGCTGATGACCTCGACGGCACTTCATAATTACCGCCACACTTTAAAGTTCAAAAGAATTGCTTTAAAATTTATATACACTTTAGAAGCAATTGAATGATCCCTGCTCGAGTGAGAAATGGATCATTGGGAGCAATTTTGGGTTAGATGGTCTTTTGATTTTTATCAAATGAAGACGTTAAGTAGGTGCCGTTACTAGTTAAAGTCTCGGAGAATTCTTATGAAAATTCTTCAGACCGTTATACTCCGATTTGCGCTCGTCACAATGCTTAGAAAGGATATCTATGTTTTCCGTAAAATGTTAAATTTTCCCTTCAATGTAA
>JACJUY010000342.1:204941-233044 GCA_014220935.1 Platorchestia sp. MABIK
AAGAAACAAAAATCAAAATAGTAAGGATTTTAATTACCGATGATAAAACGAAATCAGTGAGAAAGCTGTCTGCTGAGACACAGATAAAGAAAAATGTTTCATTTTATTTGTAAATTAATTTTACTTATAACCACATAAAATGTATTGTTATCAAGATATTTCACCTCAGGATAAAGATCGGAGGTTATCTTTTGCCGTAGAATAAAAAATGTGAGCAGTTCTGATCAAATATTGTTGAACAACATAATTGTTAGTGATGAATGTCACATTTATTTGGAAGGTATGTCAAACAGACAAAATTATCGAAATAAATTCAAACTTGAAATCCTGATTTTTTCAATGAAATCTATTTCCGATTTCTAGCACTAATATTTAAAAAATACAGCATTTTTAAATCGACGACTTTTTCAGCGGACACACATAGCTTCGCTTGTGTGTCGTCAGTCCACGCGTGTGTGAGTCAGTCCGTACGTTTCGTTCAACAGGCGAGGTTAGGATACACTAGGTTAAGTTTGAATAGGTTTAATTATTTGAGCTAAAAAATAACCATGAATTGTTTCACAGGTTTGGCTAACTTTACAGTATTATTCGCCTTGGACTTTCCACCGATTCTGCTGGTAGTACATTGTAGGTGATAGTTCTTCTTGATAAAAATGTTCACAGGTTAATGAAAAACACGTTAGCTTAACGTGATGAACATTACAATATAAATTTAGCTTAAACGCTTGCACAGTCGTGATAAATGATACATAGGAAATAAAAAATAAGCATAGACACTTGAGTTATTTAAAAAATTAAAACTCATTCAAAAGTGATTTCTCTCGATTCTTCGATTTAAAAAAACATTGATTCGATGAAAAAAACATTGGAAAACATTGAACTGAAAATAGAACTCAATCTGATGATGCGAAATAAATTGCATTACGTGGAATGTATAATCGAATGCAAATTTTCTTCCTAATGAAAAGGGGCTGTGTGACGAACTATTACTGACGATAAATTTCAGTCTTAACAAAAGTGTTACGCAAGTCTATGGAGTTATGAGAGTGGCCTGTATGAGAAACTTCTTATTTTTTCACGAGTTAGGTATATAATGTTTACGAAGCTGAAATCTTGAAATACAAAGCGAGCGAAACAGTAATATCGAAAAAATTGATTTACGAGTGTGCAATGCAACAGGTTCTACATTCAAAAGGTCGTGGGTCATTTAACTTACTTCAGCAATAGTGCACCATGGATCCATATGACTGACCTTAGCTTGAGGTAATGGGCCGTAGCAGCGACTGTTGAACCGATCATTTGGCTGCAACTTTCTGAGACGATTTTTACCTTGAGGCGCAGCACCGATGCGGTTAACTGACTCACTGATGTTCATGAGACCGACCTTAGCTTCAACTTTATGTATCACTGATACGGTCACTCTCACTATACTGCTGTTGCTTAGTTCGCGAAGTTCGTTCACACCGCGACCGGAGAAATATGATTGATTGCTTACCATAGTCAAGTAGGGGAAATGAAACTACTTCTACACACAAGCCGCCATTAAATAAGTTTGGCATCCCGTGCTTGGTGGTCTTGAGCACCTAGTGACCAAACTAAACATCCAAGGTGCCAAATATCCAAACATCTAACTAAACATCCAAAGCAAGCAAATAAGTGAGGGAGCAAATTGTCACAGCTTCCCAATTACACTCGAACACCTGCGACCACTTTGAGTCAGGTTGTTCATAGAGCTAATTTTCTAAACTAGAAATTGTTTGTAATCACGTTTCCCAAGAGGGTAAATAATTTAGTAGCAATAAAGCATATCTACAAAACTTGCTAAAGAGTCTATGGAAAAAGTTTTTTGTTGATGAACATTTGTAACAGACTAGCTACAATACAAAGTATGACATTAATATTTCAAGGTAGACCAAGAACAACGTGAATTTTTCCTGACGTGTTAGGGGAAGACTTACCTTATTTGCAATAATGGTGTGAAAAAAAAAGAAGATAATTCCCACTTTTTTCTGCACTGGTAAGTTTCTTAATTATTTTTCATGTTATTACTAAAAACCGAGTATTGATTTTTTCCTCATGTTATCGCAGGCAACAGAGTGGATGCCGACAACCAAGCAAACAAGCCAGCATGTACAAGCAATTGAACAAGCAAGCAACCCAAAAAAAGTTTCTCAAAGTTTTGTGTATAAACATACACAAAGTTTTTTATTAGATTCCTGTCTGAACAGTCTAGATGAAAAGTGCGCTAGATACCACGATTCCACTCCAAAAGCGAGCACTTTTGATCCGACGTTCGCGACGAAGTCCAATGGTACGCAAAACGAGGTGATTTAGTCAGGCTTCAACGATGTTGTTTACATGCGTCTGACAGGACCGTAACGAGGCACCGCGCCTGCGCTCCATTCATTACTGCAGTCACTGGTCCCAAATGCCCAGAAAATATCTTAAAAAACATCTAGGAGCTTATCAATTACCTCAGCTACCACGAGCGGAGGCGAGTGACGAGCGAGAGACTGACGCGGCTGTCGCTGCTAAAGAACGTCTTATTTTAGCTGCTGATCGATGTGCTCGATGATGGATAACTGAAGCAGTGATGATACTAAACGGATGATGTATTATGGGCACAGAAAATGATATCGATGACAAGCGAGTGAGAGAGTGGAGCCCAAAATGGCGGCCCAGTATTGATGATAATCTTCTCACCTGAATATTAAGGGCATCTATTTTTGTACCTCATGCTGTTGTCAGATAGAGCGACCATATAAACATGTAACACAATCATAAAAGTTACTTTTAACTACCTGTTTTTTAGGTGAGAACAACGCGTTTCAAAGCAGGAATCGCTCTTGACTCTACCAAGCCAGTGAACATTTTTCATTTTTTAAGATTAACAACACTCTACAAGCAAAGACATACAGAGATCTTCAAAATTCTTCTTGCTAAGGCCTCGTCTGGGAAATTTGTTCGAAAGAACTACTCCTCGTTCTTAATCAGGTGTTGAGACCAAACACGCAGGTTAATACAATGAACTCATTCAATAACGAAAATTGGAACGTTTGATGGCAATATCATCTGCTTATACAACGAAAATCGTCTCGTTTGAGAGTAAGAGCACTTGCGTGAAGAACGAAATCACAACGTTTGACAGTAAGAGGATTAACTTGAACTCAACGTTTAGGAGTAAGTGCATAAATTCAAAAAACCCAACCTCAAAGTTTCAGAGTAAGAGCATTTATTCAAAGAACAGTAAGTTTAACATTTCACAGTATGAGCATAATATCAAAGAACGAAAGCTTTAACGTTGAGAGTAAGAGCACTAATTCTAAGAATGAAAAACTTGACGTTTGAATTCAGCAAACGAAATCCATAACGTTTGAGAACAATTAAGCGCATCTATTTGTCAATGGCCATATGTGTCTTGCTGCGTTTAATTATATTATTAGTCCTCAAAACGAGAAATCAAAACTTGCTGACGCCGTTGACGGCTTAATAATTGAGTCGACAGTGACCGGAGATGATTAGGTGGGATAAAAGCAGAACGCTTTTGTTTTAGCATGGCAATAAATTTCACAAAACAGACAGAAAAAGTGTCCTTGGATGCTCTCACACAGAATTTGTTGTTTTTCTTAATGACCTGCGCATTAAAGAGAAAATGTATCCGCATTGACTGAAAAGAATGTGCGATAATTTATGAAATTGTTTTAGCATTTCTACAATGAAAGTTGCGACTGATCTGAATGAGACAGTTTTTGTGAGTTTTTATGTTGAACAAGTCAGGTTTGAATTGGGCGAGTTCCAAACGAGGACGTCATGAATTGTTATAACGCAATTCAGTACTCGAACACGACACGAGCACTCGGGCAGCAAAATGCACGATCGTGCTGTGCCATTTCTCTTCAATAAATATACGTAGTCGGGAGCATTCAATTAATTTTGTTAACTTGCTAACTAGAGTTAAACATAACTAGAGTTGGCGACTAAAACTGTGAAATGCTTTAAGTCTGCCCTAGTTAAATCAGTCATAAACTCATAACAAAACACATCAACTTGAGAACTTTGCTCCTCTTTGGCTAGTGAAAAACGCTCACTCCTTCTGATACTTTTGGGCTTCCGAAGCAGAAATAAATTATACCTTGTTCAAGTTCGCCAAACCAAGCTTGTCGTTTAGTGTGGTTTTTGCATCAATTTTTGTTTCTTCAAATGTAGGTGAAACAAAGCAGAGCATTTGTCTCATAAATTGCCGAGAACAACGTAGTTGATGTCACGCACGAGTCACATGACTTGCGACAGTTTCCTATCTCCGGTGTTCGCGAATTTACTTTCATGACTACCAGCTTTCACCAGAGCAAAAAATCAGGTGTAATAAATTTTGTTGAAAAAATAAATTGCCTGCCGAACACAAAAAGCTCCGGAAACACACTTGCAAAGCGCACTTTTATTACAATTTGTGTATAAAATGTCATAACCCTCTAATATTTTCACCGGTTCCTCAGCGTCGGAGCTCGCATTTGTTAACAGAGACAAGCCCGAGGCTGTGGGGCAGAGATCGGCTCTGTAGGAGTGAGGGCTGAGAGGCTGGGAGTCTGGGAATATTAGCTGGGAGTCTAGGAATATTGACTTCGAATTCGTGATTATAAACATTTAATTTGAGAAAATATATTCCGAATCTATGTAGGTTAACGGATAATCTGGTAATATGACAGGGAGCATGGGAATCTTAACGAGTCAAGGAATGCTAACAGTAAGTCTGCAAATATCAACTGGGAGAGTAGAAATATCAAATGGGAGTGTAGGTATTCATGTGAGAGAAACTATCGGAATGAAATCGATTCGTGAGTTAACTAAACAAAATGCGACCCATGGGAACAAATATAGCCGATCATGTGTCGCATTACATCAAGAATCGTAGTGCATGGAATAGAATACGTAAACGTATTAGGAATCTTTCAGAATTGTAGCGGGTCATGCAGCATTTGTGATGTGGCATGCACCATCTGTGATGTGGCATGTAGCATTTGGGATGTTGGATGCAGCATTTGTGATGTTGGATGCAGCTTTTGGGATGTGGCATGCACCATCTGTGATGAGCCACACTCACCACCTGAAAGCTACACACACACCACACACCCACACCCCAGGCTACACACACACACACACACACACCACACACACACACACACCACACACACACACACACACACCCCAAGCTACGCGCACACGAGTGCGACTCGACTTGCTGTGCTGTAGCCTTAGTTCTAGGCCGCTGTCTTCTGGCAGTAAATCTCAGCGCGAGATTTACTGCCCGAACATCGAAGTTTTTGCCAGAATGCCTGAATATTTAATTGCTGCAAAATCAATGCCCCGTAGTGTTCCTGAGACGCTCGACGGCTGCGTGCTGCACCGGCTACGGCGCATTGCGCTCCGTGTGTTGTATTTCAACGCTAAAATACGCCCGCTCTGATGCTACACAAACTCTACAGTGAATCCATTAAACCACTTGAAATTGTCTTTTTAATTGCTTAATGTGTCAAAGGTTGTACAGTAATGTATTAGAGCCGTATAATTTATTAGCAGTGTAACTTTTGTTTTTGATTTAGGTTTGTGTGGATTCAAGGGTTGCTACGTTGAGTAGTTCTTACGTAAAAAATGTAGACTTTCATGTTTCTGAATTTAATGGTTTTGTTGAATTTATTATGTTCGAGGGATTGTATCTTAAGGGTGTAAATGAAGCATAAGAATTTTAGGCTAGTATTTTCGTTGCTGAAACCATCCATGCTTCAATGAAGGAGCTGAAAATTATTATAAATTAGTCTAACCACGTTGTCAAAATGGCGGGTAGTGTTCCACCTTTTAAAATCTTATTTAATTTCCAAAGGCCTTAATCCCAAAATGAACATGCAAAATACGTATATATTATAGAATTATAATAAGATAGATAAATAACAACTTAAAGTGCAACCTGAGTGTATCATTGAAACAGGCGTCATAATACTTAAATTTTCGAGTGTTGCACACGAAAAAAAATTGTACATTATTCCAATAGAATATGTTCAGTATATGAGTACCACGAATACGAATACTTTTTTGCGTTATAACTCATAGGACTGCAAAAAAACCTCCACTACTGGCAAACCATGCGCATACTTAAAGATTAGTTTCAACTCTGAGAAAAGTATAAAATATTCCATTGTTCATAGAAATTGCTCAAATCTGTGTTGCTCTCTGAGTGCAAATCCTTTTCGTATTAAATATTCTCAAAATATTCTGCTGAGCTGTGAAAAACCGCTCCCTTTTTGAATGTTATCTCGTCATGACACACGTCATGAAAAATACAAATACTTCATTTCTACTCGGAGGATGTTGATAAAATAGTGTTTTCTACCTGTCAATAAATAAAAGCCGCGTTACACAACCCTTCCAGGGCGCCATTCGCAAGCAACGAGCGTCACGTTACGGTAATCAAGTAGGCTTTCAGTCACTCTTTAGTTTCAATGATTGTTTTAGTATACTACTGCAAAAGTAGAATCTCATCATTCATGAATACATGAATGATTGCTCTGAAGTTTCAATGCCTGTTTCAGTATCCTATTGCAAAAGCAGAATCCCATCATTCATGAATACATGAATGATTGCTCCTCAGTCTCAATACCAGTTTCATAATACAATTGCTATACAGAACGATTCATGAATCCATGAATGATAGCTCTGCAGTTTCAATTCCAATTTCAGAATACTATTGCTATACATACCGAGTCGTGAATGAATGAATGATTGCTCTTCAGTTTCAATATTAATGTCAGGATACTATTGCCTTAAAGAGCGATTCATGTATACATGAATGATTGCTCCTCAGTTTCAATACTAGTTTCAAGATACTATTGCTGTACAGGAATAAATAAGTGCTTTACAGTTTTATCAACGAACAATTAATCTTCGAGGATGTGTTTGCGACAGATCCTGATACAAAATTTGGTGCTATAATCTAATTTACGTAGAGTAAGATCTGACCTTACAAAGACTGAAAAAATTGGAAGACCCTCTGATGCACAAGCTTAATAACCAAATGAGCTGCATAACCTAGCAGGCGCACACCAATATAGTGTTTTAGTATTAGTATTGCGTTAGTAATCAGTACTAGTGTTTGTTATGGCAGCTAAGGAAAGGAACTCGCACCCTAGTTTGCTGAACAACACAGCAACCTAACCCAACAACACCAGTCTAACTTTTAGCCGCCTGCATGCATGTTTTTCGCCGCCTAAGCGATTTAAGCGATTAAATCGCTCAGGTGGCGAAAAACCTGCATGCACGCGGCGAAAAAGTTAGACTGGGAATGGCGTCAATATTGAGTATCACCGCTGAAATTTATACTATTTTAGCTCGGTGTAACTGAGAACATAAGGACATAATGAAACATCGTTTGGAACATAAAAACATCCTTCGTTTCCTTTTATCAACATCCTTCGCTTGCAAGACTTTGCTACTAAAACTTCATTTTAGTAACAAGAATTAGTTTGAGGAGTGGTGCAGAGGTGAGGACAACATGGCAGGAGTGGTGCAGAGGTGAGGACAACATGGCAGGAGTGGTGCAGAGGTGAGGACAACATGGCAGGAGTGGTGCAGAGGTGAGGACAGCATGGCAGGAGTGGTGCAGAGGTGAGGACAACATGGCAGGAGTGGTGCAGAGGTGAGGACAACATGGCAGGAGTGGTGCAGAGGTGAGGACAACATGGCAGAAGCAGAGCGTGGCCGCTGAGAGCGTGGGAAGCAAAGTACAAAAGCAAAATCATGCCTCGATTACTGCGGTATTGTTTCTCCTTGCGAAGGTAGAAACGGTGAGTGCAGGAAGTAGAGTAACCTGCAGAGTTAGATCAGTACTCCCATGTATAGCACGAGAGACCGACTCCTCAGAATGAATGGAATTTGACTTTCTAGTTAGAGACTTAGAATCTAGCATGAGAACTTATTTATTGACTGTGGGAGTGTTCTGTTTATGAGGCCTGCCATTGCTGTGAGGCCTGCCATTCCTGTGAGGCTTGCCATTCCTGTGAGGCTTGCCATTCCTGTGAGGCCTGCCATTCCTGTGAGGCCTGCCATTCTTGTGAGGCCTACCTGGGCCTGTGAGGCCCGTGAGGCCTGTGAGGCCAGTTGGTTTGCTCCTTTTTAGCCCCCGTCCCAGCAAACAATGAGGCCGCCACCGACGACTGCCGCCGCTGTTGCTCATTCGTCCGCTACCTGAAGCTGACGGTTAACTTCTCATTAAAAATTCGATAATTTCATATTCACTTGGTTATGCGGGCCGCTCCCTGCAGTGTCAGTTGTGCGACTTTCATGTCATGAAGTTCACACGTTGTCTCGCTGCTCTGATGAACCAGTTCGATCATCACGCCTGTGGGTGTCGTAATGCACAAGTATTCAGAAATAGAATTTCTTTTCTGCATCAAATCTGCGTGTTGTGCAATTTTTACTTTTTGCAATTAATGAAGTTAAAATATATTTGATGACCCTCTCTCTAACATGCATATTTTCCTTGAAATTGAAGGAAATGTAATCGAATTAAAACTTCTCATATTTCTTTCACGTGTCGTATATTAATTTTGCAAGTTCATGACGTAGGGGGCTCAAAAGTTTTGAGTCAATTCATATATTATCAGACCTGCGATAGAATTGATAACAAATTTTATCCATCAAATAGCGTTGCATTCATGAATATTTCTCTCTTCTTTATTTCCAGTGATGAATTCGCATACCAATTTCATCACACTGTTGAATAATCGAAATATGAAATACATTCAATGTTCAGAACCTATGTGTTTTTTTGCTGCAACCTTCTTGGGCTATATCGTTTTTATATCATACCCAAACAAAATGTCGTGAGAAGTGCATCAAATTTTCAGGTTGCCCGTGAACAAAATTATACTTCACAGCTCTATTTTTTTAAAGCATCTCTGCAACGCGTGGGTTTAAAAATTTTTCCCTAAACAGAAACGTCAGAAGCATTTCAATCATTGCTCCATCAACCATCCATCGCAGCTCACAACAACAAGAAGAATTTTTTTAAAACGATGCCTCGGGAGTAAGCGAGAGTTTACAGAAAGAAGAAAAGCTCCGTAAATGCGTGGGCATTGTGTAGGCTGGAGTATGTTGGTGTATTATAGAGCAGCTTTCTAGGGCACAATGGGCGCGGGCTGTCGAGAGGTAATCTGGGTTCGGCAATACAGCGCTGCTCATTTCGCCCTGTGTGCACTCATGAAACCCACTTTCGAACGGTTTATCCGCTTTAAAAAAGAATGGAGACACTCACCAGGGGTAATGTAGCGTGCGGTGCCAACGTGTGCCCGCTGCTGCCTGCGTCTCCGCGCCACCACTGCATGATGGATTCGAATGTTTTTAAACTCGGGTTGTATCGTCTAGAATTGGTTTCGTGTCCTCGCTGAGCGTAAAATGATGTGTTGAACTTATGAATGGATATTTTTGTAAATTTAGTGCTCAAATGAACGAAGATGGACTGTAGTTCATTTCGTGAAGGTGATGTAGGACAATTTATAAGCGCTGATGAGAGGTAGAATATTGTGATGTGAGACGAAACTAAACAGAATTTAATCATGGTTCATTTTGTAAACGTATCCTTATGGGTCAACATTACCATCGAGAGAAAAATATCTCATTACTTTCATTTAGCATCAAGGGAATGTTTGGACATCAAGGGGGCTTTAATCAAATCCATCTTCCCTAATCGAGGATGTGTCAATTCTACACAATTTTCACATTTCTACCTTTCCGTTCCAATCATATAGCAGTGCAGTGTCATTAAGTTATAGGGGCAATTTCATGTCATATAACAAGAGACAAATAACAAATTAAACAACTTTAATTATGGAAAAAGTAAATCTTTTAAAGAGATGAAAGCAGAAATCTTTCTTCTCGATCTTCCTGTTGGTATAGTATCAGGCCTATATTCCCAATAGGTCGATTCTTAGGGAATCTCAAGCGTAAGATAAAAATGAAAACCAACGTAAAATTATTCATTTTTATTTATTTCTTCTTATCAAGTATCAAGTTTCCACCTGAGCATTTACAATTTTATCCAGAACAATCGTCCCTGCATTATATATAGGTGGGTAAAGTCATAGATTCTTCAACTAAAAAATAGGACTGGGGCTGCTGGTTAATAAGAAACCTTATTAATCAATGTATTCAAATTCCCAATAAATAATAAAGAAGGAATGTACAGACATATCGGATTAAAATGAGCAAGCATTAGGGATGAAAAAAAGCTATAGACGTTACCGTTCCTTCAGAGGTCGAGAGAAACCCCTGCATGGAAAGTATAAAATGGTAGACGTTTTGATGGCGTAAAAAATGTCTCCAACTTACTCAATAGACAAATGTGTCAAAACTCGAAAAAAACGAAAGCAAGAAATTTTACCTTTTGGAAATGTTTTTTGCAGGCGTTTGCTTGCTCGGAACATTAAGTGTGAGGGACAGATATGAGTGACGAGTAACATTGACCAAGTAACTAGCACTTGGTCTACCATCACCAAGTAACACTACTTGAAGTTTGGAGACGTCAGCGATGTGAAATGTTTTAAAACGTTAAAACACGGGAAGAATTCTAAACTTTTTGGTTGCGTAGATTCTAAAATGCATGCACATGATCACAATGTCATGCAGGACAACAATGCCGTAAACCTATATTATTGATGTATAAATGGGAAAATTGCATAGGTTACAGCAGCGTGAACAGGACAAAATATTTCATACAGTAATGCATAAATAGGGCAAAAAATAACTCATTGCATTAAGCAATAGGCGATAGGAAATGAGGTAATAAAGGTCCTAAATAAAGTAACAGCCCGGTAATATCTGAAGGATAACATTCGGTGTTTGCGCAACATCTAGAAGGCATAAACAGTGATAGATAAAAAAGCCCCACGAGAGGGGTTCGACGAAACATATTTTTTCATATCAAGAAGTGCTTTCATATCAACAGCACCAAAACAAACACCAAGTTTTAGTTGCAGCACCAGCAGTAGTATAGCAGCAGCACCAACACAAACATCAAGTTTCAGTTGCAGCACTAACAGTAGTAGCCAATACAATCCCAATAGCAACTCTTATACAAGCATCACTACAGTACCAACACCACCAGCACCACCATCCCCAGCAACACCACCAGCACCACTCTATCGGCAGCACCAGCATCACTACAATAACCAGCCATGCCAATACAAACATTTCTAGCTGCAGCGAGACAAACCAGCAGCATCAATACCACGTGCAACACTAACTGTGCCACCACCAGTAACACAAGCTGACGCCAAGAACACCACTTGCAACACCAGCGTTCTCACCATAAGCAACACCCCCCCCCAACACCACGAACACCATCAGCAACACTAGCACTGCCACCACCAGCAACACCACGAACACCAATAGCAGCACCACCACCACCAGCAATTCAACCAACACCACACAACACCACGAACACCAACAACAACAGCGCCACACTACACCCAGAACACCAACAGCAACAGTATACAACAGCACGAACACTACTACCACCACCAGCAACACCGCCATCAACCACACAACTCACCGCCACGAACATAACCACCAACAACAATAGCACACAACACCACAAACACCACCAACAACAACACCACAAACACCAACACCAGCAACAGCAGACAACACCACAAATACCACCAACAACAGCAGCACACAACACCACGAACACCACCACCACCAACACCACAAACACGACCATCACCAGCAGCAGCAGCAGCAGAGCGGGCGAGCGCAGCACGGCGGTAACCAGACACCGGCTGAGTAAGCAGCGCTCGAGGAAGGGAGGACGCGGCCGCGAAGAGGGAACAGGCGCCGCACGTGAAGAAAACTGAGCGGCGCTGAAAATATGCACAGCACCGATGAAAAATACGCAAAGTGCAGGTGAGTTGGGGATATGGAAGGTGTCTGAGAGACCGCGTGAGAGCGAGGAATTATGCCGCGTATGGTTTTGCCATGAGAGCGAGGATAATTCACAGATTAAGGAAGAGAATTGTGAAAAGGTATGTCAGTTTTGGGAATGGTTGAGGGAAGTCCAGAGGACACAGGTTTGTTGGTGGCGTATGGAAAGATGATGAGGGAATCATGAAGTTGAGGAGGAAAGAACTATAGGAACGAAGAAAAAATTGGCGAAAATATTGGCAAATGAGATGCGATTGTAGGTAACAAGATGAAGTGTCATTAAAAGAGCCTGAAATAAATGAACACATGTAAAGGCGGAACAAAAGTGAGCGTAAGGAAGAGAAGCCTAAGAAAATTGTTTTCTTTTCTAAAGAAACTCACATTGCATCTCTATTTATGCATTAGCAACATAAAACTGGCAAAATCGCCATCATAGTAAATGAATTTTTGCACGCGTATTTAGAATTGGTGAGATCGCTGTGTTTAAAATGCATCACCAGAGGACAAAGAAGACCGTGCGTAAACTTTCCACTCTCAGCTTCATAAGACCGCGGTGTCTCATGAAGAAGTGAACGTTTTTTACCGCTAAACTCGGGACTTACCAACTTTCCTCTCACATGGGTGGAAATATGATATAATCTACGCATATCTTAAAAGCTATATGGTTACCTCATATGGGAGAAAATTCTGGTGTAGTATGATATAATATACGAATATCTTAGAAGCTGTATGGTTACCTCACATGGAGGGAAATTCTGGTATAGTATGATTTAATATAGGAATATCTTAGAAGCTGTATGGTTACCTGACATGGAAGGAAATTCTGGTTAGTATAAGATCCTCGAAAATTTGAGAAAGTGTACTTATTTTCACCTTGATTCTGGTTTGAATTTAGATTTTGTTTTAGCCTTCAGAAATTGGAGCCATCTAATCTTAGTGCTCCAAAAAACCTAAAAATTAAAAATAGGAAACATTTACCTGTATAACATGCTTTACAAGTTAGTGAGCACGTTGTTTGTATTCAGCAATGCAGAATAAAAAATGATCATCTTTTCAAAATTTTTAGCAAAGGAACCTGAGCGGGTAATCAAATTCTCATTTCATCAACTTTACTATCATTTACGAGCTCCAAAAACTGGACATCCAGAATAAAAATATTCCTTCTCAAATTAAATATTAGAATAAACAGCTGCATCACCACCAAACTGTTGATAACATCGCCCTCATGACAGCGTCAATGGAGGAGCATCTGCCCTCTAACCGCCTTCCCTCACTGCTGAGTTCATAATGTTGTGGATGAGGGACACTCGAGGGTAACTCGACACGGCCCTTGAGACTTGACCCTCACCCTTGATGCGCTCGATAAGAATTTCAGGTGACACCGCCATCACAATTGTCACCGCTCTATTACTTAATTGACCGATATCTTTGAGGGCTGGGTTAAATTGATGTTGGGGCTGTAATTCCACTCCAGGTTCCGGGAGCATTGTTGACACCGTTATCACAATTGTCATCGCTCTAATATTTAATTGACCGATATCTTTGAGGGCTGGGTTTAATAGATGTTGGGGCTGCAATTCCTCTCCAGGTTCCGGGAGCATTGTTGACACCGTCATCACAATTGTCATCGCTCTATTACTTAATTGACCGCCATCTTTAAGAGTTGGGTTAAATAGATGTTGGGGCTGTAGTTCCTCTCCAGGTTACGAGAACATTGTTGACACCGTCATCACAATTGTCATCGCTCTATTGCTTAATTGACCGAAATCTTTGAGGGCTGGGTTTAGAGGTGTAGGGGATGTGATTCCTCTCCAGGTTACGAGAACATTGCTTTAGAAAGTGAAACTTTGAAATATGAATGCGTTCACCCTGGTAAAATAATTATTTGGTCTAGTTATTGATAAGTCTGTGATAGGCTCACTCACTGATCGTCTCTGCTTCCAAAAACTGGAGAACATTTGAGAATGCATTGCTAAAATTAAATAAGTACGAATTGCATATGTACACGGTAAAATGCTGACGCCAGCACAATTCGAGTTCGGGCTAGCGGCAAGGTGCGTAGAGGCTTCAGGAGGGGAAACAGGAAGGCCTGTCATCTCTTCAAGTAAGATTTCCAATGATTGGAGACGCATTTGATTCGAAAAATATACTATTTCATGAGTTTCTGTTTCGACAGAATTTACCGTTATTTTAAAAATAAGAAACACTCCGAGTATGAATTATGCTTCATCAGCCTGATGTACACATTATCGTTCTTTATTTTAGATAAAAACAAAACTCATCTTTCTTGAGAGGTTTATTGAGAGAATAATTCTCGACTTAATAGTTCCTTCTGCTTTTTGGTTTACAAAAGAGATTTTAAGATTTTAAGCGAGGGGGGTCGTTTCTCATAAAAAATTACAAGTAGAACCAACCAGAATTATAGTGTTGGTCCTATCAGTCCAAAATCGCGTGTATTTTTTGTTGTCCTGCTTAAATCACACCCTATTTCTTGCAAAGAAAGGTTAAAAATGGGTTAAAAATTGTATACAACATGAAGTAGAGGTATTCTTCTTTAACAAAACAGGAATGCGTTTTTCAAATTATAATTATTTACTGAAACGCTGAAGGTTGTTTCATCATTGTCCAGGGAGGCCTTCTGTAAAGTAAATATTCCCTCCTAAGTCGGTCCAGACCACGTAACGGAACAGAAAACCGCCAATTTCGCCTACCCTCTGCAATTCTTCCCTCAGTAAAATAAAGCAGAGTCGCTCGGCGCCGCCGCCGTCCGCAGAGTTGCCACAAAGAAGAGCAGAGCGGCGGCCTAATGAAGCACAGAGAATGGAGGGCCATGCAAATGGGCCCGCTAATAACTTGAAAGCCTCGAGTCTGTGTGGCACTGCGCGACCACGCGCATCTTTGACGGATCTGCTCCCAGTGTGGAGCGAGTCGTCCCTCGCTCCTTTGACGTTCTCGGCCCAACAACAAACGGGCCGAAGTGCCTCACGGTTTCGTGTAACCTTGTTTGCCAGGATGCCCAGTTCTGCTGCAGAATGTGTCCGATCGCTGCAGGTATTTTTCTCCAAACACGCAGCGCTTGTTTTCTCCCATGTTTCGGTATTAAAGTGTTGATGATAGTCACTAACACGTTTTCGTCAAAGATAATCGACAACATATATGACATATAGGTAGAAGTCTCACGGACTTGTTCTGTATGTGATTCAGGTGACGTGAACTGCACCATCAGCTTCTGAAGTGTCAGCTAGCGTTTGTTCATGTTTAACTCTAGTCACAGACGAACTATATAACTAGAAAACTATTCATAGTTTTCTAGGAAGTTATTATTTTCTATGCAAAATTTTCTAAAACTGTAAATAGTTTTTTAGTTACAGGTGATAGCTAGAAAATTATTCAGAGTTTTTTAGGGAGCCATAGTTTTTTATAACTTGTTTTTTTCAGTTTTGACTTTGAAATGATTACTTGTTTTCTAGTCATGTTTTGAAGAGAGCTATATTTAATGTAGTTTCTTCTACAGCTAACAATAAAACTAGTGAGTTTTAGCACAGTAGTTAATGTCACCGAGTTCCCTGAATGCTGATAGTTAATCTGAAACAAATTAGTAGGTTAGCTATCATTTTTTTATTAGTTTTCTAAATGTTATTTTGATATATAAGCCCATAAACAGCGGAAAATGAAAAGAACCGGCTAAATATATCATACGGTCCAATGTTTATCTTGGAACCACTTTTAGGAGAGTTTTCAAGTTTTAGAATTCTTATCATGATTTCAAACGTTGAATTCAAGATATTCAAGGTTCTTGAGGATTTACTCAAACATGTTAGTCTAATGAACCCGAACTCAAAACATTTTCGCCTTTGAACTGAAGTGCCATTTGAACATCGCAATGAAGCGTTGATTATTGAGGTGCGGATTTTGAACGCAGCTTAAATTAAGTGGTCAATATTCAATACATGCTGACATTGTCGTCGTCTGCTGATTGAACATGAAGTGACCTCAACTATATTCCGAAAAATGTGAAGTGACCTCAACTATATTCCGAAAAATATGAAGTGACCTCAACTATATTCCGAAAAATGTGAAGTGACCTCAACTATATTCCGAAAAATATGAAGTGACCTCAACTATATTCCGAAAAATATGAAGTGACCTCAACTATACTTTGAAAAATATGAAGTGACCTCAACTATATTCTGAAAAATATGAAGTGACCTCAACTATACTTTGAAAAATATGAAGTGACCTCAACTATATTCTGAAAAATATGAAGTGACCTCAACTATATTCTGAAAAATATGAAGTGACCTCAACTATATTCTGAAAAATATGAAGTGACCTGTACTGTCATTAGCGCGTAATGAAAAACAGAGGACAACGCAACTCTAGTTTCACTTGCGATTGCCTTTGGATTTCTTAGTAACAAATTTTCCAGTTGGATTTCTAATACCCACAGCATTAAAGGAATTGAATTACTGAACTGAATTCGGGTAAATGTTTGTGCAAGCTTGTTTGATATCAAAAAGGCTACATAAAATTGTGATATATAATTTAATGTCATAAAATTGTTATATTAAATACTCCAATCTTCGGGTGTTGAGTATTAATGAATAAGTCACTATCACGTTTTCCTCAGAGAGGATCGTTAACATATAGGATATCCAGGCATAAAACTATTTCTTAAAAGTTCATAAAAAATAATTGTGTGTTAACATTTCGGTTTTAAAACGACAAATCTAATTATCTTGTTCACGTATTGCAAGACATGTATCCTGCATATAAAGATGACCAAGATTTGAGACAAAGCAAATTGGTGGAATATCTCACTCGGTGCCATTTATCAAGGCTTTGCCTGCGGCTTGGCCGCTCGGATAAAAGAGAAACTTTGAACAGTTCAACGCGGCGGTAAGCAAATAAATAAAACGGCGAAGAGGTCCTCCAAAAATAGCTCTTCTTTAAGCTTTGCAATACGTCAAGCAAATGAGGAGCAGAGCTTGGCGACGGCTGACGACGATAAATCTGCGGTGGCCGCCGCAGGTAATTGGAGGGAAGCTCGTCTGAGGCGCGCTGGTGCAGGTGGTGCTGCGCTCTCCTCTCCGATAATGAACTCTCCGATGAGTTTGGCAGCCGCTTATTTAAACTGTACGCTTGCACACAACATCCGCCGCTTCTAAGTGTTTCTAAGAAACCAGCAGGCGTACTTTTGGCGCGTCGCAGTATCATTTGCCCCTACACCATGCTTAGATTCGCAGGATGTTCTGAGTAGAACTAAAGAGCTCTGGTCGATTGTAAAGCCGCAAAGAGTTAGTGATTATGAAAATGTGCCCTTTGTCTCGAACGACAGTAAAGGTGTACGCGAATGAGACATCGAGCGCTTTACCCGATACTAGCCACAGGCTTGGTGCCCTTTTACTCTGCGATTCACGAGTATATCAATAGGTTCACACATCATGTATGTCATATAAGCTTCTAGCAACTTTGCCGAACTCAGTCTCGCTTGCGTCACGTAATCCAAGCTTCTGTTCTCCTCATGCGCAAACTTTTTGCGTGCTTCAAGCTCATGAATGAAGTAATTATATATCTACTCTTCCTATGACAAAATTAGGCAAGGAGTCTCCTATGGAATTTCTAGGTTTAGAATAGAAGCTATGCTGGTGTGTTGGGGTGCAGAATGTCAACCGAGATGCCAAGTATAGCGCGAGAATCCGATGCCGTGTACTGGCTACAAGATTTATGGACGAGAGTCGAAGGTATGTATAGAGCTGAAGAGAGTACAGGTGAGTAGCGATCAGTAAAGTCTCACACTTCTGTGTCCTGATAAGTCTGGTGGTGAGAGAACCCGAGGAACTATGATTATTTTAAGAACGATTTACATCACTTCTAAAAATGTCAGAGAAGAAATTTAGAGTAATTGGTGAATCTACAGTAACATGGAGTTTTTTAGGGCAAACCACGCACGCCGAGCGGAATCAAGAAGAGTGACAAAATTATTTCTTTCTTGAATAATGAATCCATTAACTCTTGGTCTTAAATATGATTGATATTTGTTTCGAGGAAACCCTGAAACATTTCCAATGCAGAACGTTCCTGCTTGACGAACTATACAACTTCTAATTTTTGTGCAAATCGATGATTAGATTTCTGCTTAACCAATATGATAGAATCTGATTGTTAAACATCAGCGTGTTATATGGCACCTGTCAACTCTTTGATGATTATGTCTGAATTAATCAGCTGGGGCAAACCTCAGTGCTTCGAGGAATGATGAATTGGCGGCTGCTGAAAATGATTTGAGGTCTCAGTATCATTCGTTTCAAAACCGTCATGGTATCATGATTTGTTTACCTTATATGAAATAAATTACTTCGAGGGCATTAGAATCATATATTGAGAAATTACAAAGAATGATATTCCATCAAATTGCCAACACGTGAGATGGACACCCTTGCGATTGGCCAATGAATTAATAAGATTGTAATGGTGCAAGGAAGTGCGTTCTGAGAGACCACAGCTCGATCACATACTTCTTCGCCCTAGGTCATATACATCTGCTAAGTATATTCATATTTCATAAGAGTTTGACCTAAATAGCGTACATTAGGTTTCACATTGAAATACGGTTTGCAAAAACCTACTTAACCGGTTTCGAAAACCCCATTGATCGACTTTGAAAACCAGCTTGACCGATGGTTTGAGTAGGCTCCAAAACATGTAAAATTTTCCCTCACCTCTTTGAATTGAAAAAAGTAACTCCACATTTAATTGCATAAGTCGATTGAGATGTATTATTTTTTCATGAGCAACAAGCCGTTTAAGAACAATCTCTACATCTTTGGTTGATACTTATCTGTTGTTCTAGTACATTCAGTCACGAATGAGAAATCCCTTCACCAACTCAATAAAAATGCTCTCGAACTTGCCGAGTTTCACTCAATGAAATGAGCACCGTGCCTTCCGTGCGCGCAGCGCATATTTTGCAAGCAACAAATGGCGAAAATCAACCTCGCGGCGCCCCTAATAGAACCCATTTCTTTCTAAAATGACAGATGACACAATTTAGGCATCGCAACACAGGCTCGCCATATGCACTCTACACACACGGTCAGGGGCTATAGCACGGGCAAATTTCACGGCATGGGATAGTTTCCAGGCCAGGGGCCGGAGCACGGGCACATTTCACGGCATGGGACAGTTTCCAGGCCATGTGGACAAAGAAGCAAATGTGAATTACATTGAACCAGTAGCGGGTTAATAAATCTTTGATGCACTGAGAACACTTGCGTTATGTGAGGTCTGTCAAGAATATAAATGCTGTTCTGTGATAGACTCAGTTTTCTTCTCGAGAGAAATATTAGCTAAAGCTGAAAACGTGAGTGGATAGATTTTAGTTTTTGAAAGGGGGAAGATTACTTTACTCTTTATCTTCCGCAATGAAAAGGTGATTCGAAAGTAATTCTCTTTTGGAGAATTGGCTCGAGTGGAATTCTACGTCCAGTCATGCGAGATAGATAAAATTTTCTATTTTTGAAGTTGCGTTCATCATTTAATTTAACGTTAGAGTTTGTTCAACGTGACTTGCAATATTTCCCCGTCAATCACTGTAAATTATAACGTCAAGGATTTGAATTTAGCATGAAAGAAAGTTTGCGTAACTGAAATACTTGCATAAAGAACAAACTGTTCAGTCACAAGGATAATTCAGGTATGGCGTCTACATGTGCAAAGATTGGTGCTCGGCCTTCCCCGCCCGGCAGAGAAAGCAATATTCGCTTTTTGACAGTGAATTATGGCTAAATTTTTACTAGTATTCGAATTACAGAGAACTTCATCTTGAGGAATTACTTATCGTATGTACGATTGGTAAAGAAAATAAAATAGTCGAAGGCATTGGTGCTATGAAAGAAAATTAGATGTGGAAACTATTAATGAGTCCCAAGAACACTACAATTCGGACATGTTTGATGCCCATCTGATTATGTGAAATATCTTAGTTTCTCACAAAATAGGAGCTATGGAAAAGTAGAAGAATTTTCAATATATATATAAACTATTTTTTCCACAAAATAAATGATCAATTAATGAGTATGTTAAGTGTGTTTCTCCTCATCGATATAGCACAATAATATTCGAGTTTCAGCTTTTCCTCAAAATATTCCTGGAGCTGTTGCACACAAAACGACGCTCGGAACTGTTAAAGTCATTTTTAATAAACATGTTTGTTTCAAACCCTATTGCATAACAATCAGCTTTTTTTTAAGAGAGCTTTAACCAGAATTCCAACCTCTCAGTCCCAATATCGTGCAATATTCCAGTTTCTGATGTTGTGGTCAACACTGACAGTGACTGAGCTAGGTTTCCTTCACAATTCCTATACGAGACCGAAGGGCTCGGCACAAGGTGTTACTGTTTTTTAGGACCAAATGTTTGAACAATCAACGTCGACATAGCGGTAAGTCTGGAAGCATAATTTCTTCCAATTCAACTTGGCTGTACCATGAGATATTTTTCCCAGTCATAAATCCTGAATTGAGAATTTTTCAAACAAATTCTAACACTTAGAGTGGCCAAGTCGGCTTGGAAGAACTTATGGCATCAGCTTTATCACTACTTTAACTTTATTGTTTGAAAATCTAGCGCCTGGTATATGTATATCTCGATTTGAACCGCTAAAGAATTTTAGTTCCCGACATGTTCCACTTCCTTATTATTGTGATGCTCCAGAACGGAATGTTTGGGGACTTGATGAGAGTAATAAACTCTTGACTGCTTTTCACTTATCTAATTTCATACATATTTTACATACTTTCATAATATTTTATATCATTTTATCATATCTAATATTCTTCCTAATATTTCATTTGCTATAATTATATTTTATATTCCTTTAGAACATTTTACATTCTTTTATAGTATATATATTATATTCTCGCTTGAATTCTTTTATTTACCATTAACATCCTTTTTTTCTCTTGCACCGCTCATAATATTTTCGAACATTGCTGAATTTCTGAGTTCGTTTTTCAAATACTTAAAGAAATACATTTTCACACAGCATGTCATTTGGTGACTGATGGGAAGTGTTCGAGAGATGCAGCTACATTTGTTCTGGAGATAGCGCCACTCGACAATTTTTTTCAACAATTATTGCATTTCATATTCGCTTACAAAACGCATTCGTAACTGCAGCTAGAAAGTTTGTATTTTTTTTTGTGGAGATGTGCACTTGAAATGGTATGAATATTCATGTGTAAAATTTCCGACTCATCATAGCTGTCATTAACATTGCCTGAACTTATAGTTCATTCAATACTTTAAGGAATAAATGTTTCATGACCAATTTTTTACCTGCTTAAATTACGCTTTCCTTCTCAATACGTTTTTCACAACATGATGTACTCGTGGATGCCATTTTACAATAACGTCTATCAACGAAACGAATTTTGTACGTACCCTATTCACATCATCTGATTTTATGGTCTGAGAAGCATGGTCGCCAAATAACCTTCAGAGTTAGGCTGAGAGTAACCGTTCAATGTGTTTTCCTACTTACGTCTCTACGCCCAGCTAAACCAAAGCTGATTCAAGAATCAAGAGCCAGAGCCAATGGCACTCTGCACGGCGCGAGGATCAACCAATAAGAGGCACTGGATGCTGGATCGATTGCTGGAAGCCAGCCAGCGGCACTTGCAATTGGTCCAGAGCTCGCAGTGGGCGGACTGTTGATTGGTCGTGGCACTGCAGTTGCGCGCTGCGCCCTGGAAAGAGGAGGTTATGCGGTCAGGTCCTCAGATGGGCTCGGCTCAAACAAGGGCTTCCAGTAGACAGACGAATTACTTCATGGACCAGTACATGTAAACTTATAAACTCTACACAGAATGTTTAAATACTCACTCCTTTCCTAAGCTTCCAATACTTGGATGTTGAAAAAGTCCTTTCAGAATCACTCTTCTTTAATTCTGTTTAGAGTTCATGCAGTTTCAAGAATACGTTTCAAAATATTCTACACGAAAGTGTGCAAATTTGAAACGTGGAGGTGATGTAAATTTCATCAGCCTCGTAGCTTCCCTCGAGTTTCTCGGTTTCATCACTAATTGCCAAAGAGGGGTTTCTTATTCAGCAATGATAACGAGCGTTAAAACCTACACACATGAATGCGATGAAGTGCACTATATCCCTAACGTATTTGTAAGATAAAGAATTTTTTCTAAATTTTAAAGTCATTAATACGGTAACACTACTCGAAGGAAACTTTCATGCACCAATTATGTCGACGCAATTGGACGATTCTTAATTGAACTTTACCGTCTGAGGCTGTGTGCTGCTTAAGCAACAATGTTTTAGTGAAGGCATTGAAATTATATATCAAACCCATACGTTCGAGACCTATTTCCCAAACGGTGGGTTGCACTAGGATGGAAACTCTCATAAGGAATGCCAGGACTTGACTGTCGTGAAAACATTCGTTTGACCTCACGAATGAAAGGATAAAAGATGAGGGCACCACAATTCTACCAGTGTGTCAATAAGTTACACTTTTTATTAAATAAAGATGAGTTAAGCAGCTCGGAATTTGTATCATCAGAATCAGTTTTCTATCACTTTAAATCGTACGGGCATCTTTATACAGCGCTGATTCTACCGCTTGCAACTGATAAAGCAGGGAGTGGAATTACGAAAATTCTTTCAAGGGTCAGAAGCTCTTCCTCATCTGTAAAGAAGGTAAAAGCTCTGACGGAATATTTAAAGAGACAAATTGATTAGAAATGAAGCCAAAGCTCATGCAATCGAACATGAATGAGGTATTTTGAATACTAATTTTTTGATGTTACGCTTAATTATCGCGACAATGTGAACCATTTCTGAATACCTCACTGTTTTTCTGGAGGTAAAAATAACCTTTGTAAGCTTCATCTCTACTGACGATGGTTTATGTATGCAAGTAGAACTGTAGGCTGAAAACAGAGTATATTTTGCTTTCTTACATGAAACATTCTTTCATGGCACGACACATAGAAATGAAATCATCTTTGATCCCATGCTGAATGGAAAGAGTCATGCATTGATTTTTTACAGATTCATCTGATATCTCTTTGCATCATTTTAAAACGTTTTTGCATAAGTTTAAATTTATTTATAAGAACACTCAACGTGCGTTTATCCAGAAACAACTGCGATTACTGTCATCGATTTTGTTTCTCGCCGAAAAAAATGAAGACTCATGGAACAGGCATTTCAGCATTTTATGGAAGACTAGTCTACATGGCACGTCAATAATGACGGGATTCGATATTTTGATATTTTCCTTAAATAAATGCATTATTGGTATTCATAAAGTAAAAAGTCAACTCGAAACATCAGTCCAGCCACTGATATCAGCATCAGAACGAAGTACAGAATAATTGCATGTTCGAAACAAGATTACTGTGGATTTCTCGATAAGTTTGAAGGCAAAATATTCGTAATGAGAAAGTCTGTCATTCTTTGAAGAAGTTGGTAAAGATAAATACCCTTCATGGATACAATGGCTAAATACTGAGCCTTCTAAAATATTCAGTCCGGAATTCAGAAATGCTTTCTTAATCCACAAGTATTCTGAAATAATTTCTACGATGTCTGGAAGTCATCATCTGAAGAGAATGAACATACGTTGATGAAAATGAATGATCCGCCAAGAAGCCAAAAGCTTTAAACTGTTCATGTTCGCCAGGAAACATCGCGAAAGTCCTAACGAGAGCAGGAAGTGTTATATGGTCTGATGATTCAAGAGTCATCTAATTTCAGAGTGACCGGAGAGTTGAAGAGTTGCAGGAACTTCGAGTAGCGATGGATCCATCTTGTATCCTATAAAACTAAAGTAGAAAGATCAAGATAAGTAAAAAAAAGTAGCATTTATATTTGGATAAACTGGGTTTTGCAATCTTTTGCAGTAACGAAAAAAGGTTACAGAACTGCTTGCAAGTTCTTAATGACAAAGTTTTGTCTTTATTGCAGTTTTTTGCCCTTGACTAGAGTCCATTTTTGACGAGATATTCAAGGACGATAATTAATGCTTGCCTCCATAGTGCCAAAATTGTCCAGGATTGATGTTCGTAGCATGAGGGATCATTTAAACGACAAAAAAGAAATAAAATGCATTCAATTTCATATGTAATTTATAAACATAAACTCAAAATTAAGAAACATTTATAACTAATTCAGATTTTACTACTCCTCGATAGCAATTAATGGTTGCCACTCAGAGTTTCAACAACAGTGACTTTGTTAGTTTGATTTCGATGTATTCGGTCAAGTGACATCCAAACTTGCTCTACTGGATTCACGTCAGGACTTTGTGCAACTATGGAATGGCTTGATACCATGCGATTCCTCTCCGGTCTTAGTTACTGTGCTGGTACGAGACGGAGTTCCAATCTCCGGAAAAAAGGAACTTTTCTTATTAATATCACCTGTTTTGAAGATTGGAATTAGCTTTTTCTCTACTGTTTTTTAGTATTATGGGCTATTCATGCAGCAGCTCGTCAGTGAAAATCAGCTCAACTTTCCCCCTCTTCAAACATCGTAGTACGTCGTTAAAATTACCACAATTCATTTGTAATGTACGGTCGCCTGCGGACATTTACCCTTCCAGAACTTGGTCTGATTTCTCCACACACAAACTTGCTTTGAATTCGAATATCATTAAGATTTATGCTGCAAATTTTATGTTGGACCTCAATCCACATCTCTACTCCCAAAATAAGTTGCGCAATCATTTCGCCTCTTCTTTGGTAACCTCTGAAATTACGAGGTTCTTTCTTGCTACTCTTCTCTGACCTTGCTCTTTCATAGTCTTTCTCACCACTTATGTAGACATTTCCGTACCGTTGGTGACATCGTCGACTCTCTACCGACTGCTTCTGAAGACATCCTTCGTAGTGTTCTCTTCATTAGCTCTGACGAATTCTTGGGTTTCCTGAACGTTGTACTACATGCACGGAAATGTCCTTTTACTTTGAGTTACAAACCGTTCTACAATTAACCTAAATAACCTAACTCCTTTTCTTCAATTTCAGCAATTATGCAATCCTATTGTTTGATTTCCTCAGAATTCATCAATTTACTCACTTCTGTGAACTTTTATAGAATTATGAGACAATTGTAGCACTTTTATGGAAGTAGCTTAATGGTAAATTTTACAGATGGAAAAATAGTAGAGAGGTTGTTGCACAAAGGATAACATTCTTACCATCAGGGGTGGCTAAAAATTTATATTAAGTCAACATTTAAATCTTCTGATCTAAACGCTGTTGAGAATTAATGTGAAGAGTTTGAGAGGAACCTGTGCGTCTCATTACCATTTTCTGCTGCGTTGAGCAGTTTAAGGAAAAAATTCCTTCAAATGAGACTGAATTTAAAGCTTTAGAAAACCGAATACATATAGGGTACGACACACAGAAAGCGATCTGTAATTCGACCCCAAAGTGCACCAACTGATTAATAATAAACTTTTAAAAAAGAGGCATATTTTTCAGTCAAACACGATAATGTTTTTACCTCTGCGCAAGACATTGCTCGATGAATATTTTGTACAAAAGATCCATGAGTGAGGTATGGATACCTTTTTTCTACGTCGCCCATAACGAATCATCAAATCCATTGTCGGAGTGCTTAATAAATACCTCAAAGAAATAACTTGTTGCCGCCTTTGTGAGATGTTACATTCAAGGAATGGACATTAATTTTCTTGCTTACAATAATCCAGCTCGCGAAGCATTGTTACTTATTAACAATACGTGCATATTGCAAAATTATTCAAGTAGGTAAACTGTTTACGGATGAAAGCTTTTCCAAACATCAGAGGTCGCATCGCGTACAAAATTATTCAAGTAGGTAAACTGTTTACGGATGAAGGCTCTTCCAAACATTAAAGGCCGCATCCCGTACAGCAGTGTGGGCGACGCAAGCGACCTGGCTTATCTAACGTGCGATCGAACTTTAAGCTCTTCGCATCGAATTCAATGAAGCTCTGTAATGACCCTCCTTAAATTTGGACTCTACCTGGGATGACTTCCATACCCTGATTGTTTAGAAGTCCGCTGCCTTCATTGTTTTAGACAAAAGGCTCTTTGGGGCATATTGAGAGTCTCTATGAACTAAATTGCGGGTTCTCCGGACGGTCATCAATGGGAGTGGCATTGAGTGGCTATCACAAGCCTCTGTGACGGCCTCTCTAGTCATCTGTTAGTGCCGCGGCCTTCACTGAACCTTCCTCAAAATTACGGTGCCAAGCAATGCCCGGCAAAGCAGCGTGTGAGGAGACAAGATTGCTCGATTATGTCCCTCGTAGCTTGGGTTAAGGATGAACTTTGCGCAGAGGCGTCCATGAAATGCTGGAGTAGTTCGCGTAACGCATGGGAATTTGCCTCATAGATGCTGGTGTTTGTCTTCATACAAACTGTTAACGTTGTTCAGATAAGACCTTTCGGTCGATGACCTAATGGATATAATATTCACAGTTACACTAAGCTTGGATGGCACTATGTCACACTTAGGCAACAAAGCAATGTAGCTTCAGTAGGGTTGACAATATTTTACAGCCGGAGCGGGTTACATTTTGTACTCCACGAGTTCCACTGAATATCTTTCAGTCGAGTATCCTTTACAATAATCCCGAAAAGTTGAGTGCATACGAAAATGTTTTCAGGAAACTGTATCTAAAAAATGTTTGAATAATTCGTTTTTCAATCAAGCTTTCCGTAAGTGACAGTCAGTTCCTACTAACTCATGATCGTGTAGCATGAAGGTTGAATGCAGTGTGCGTTTGTTCTGTGTTGTTGGGACAGCATGTGAGCTGTTCAGATGTGTAATGCAGACATGCAGACATATAGTGACTTAGTGTAGTTGCAATGAAATATGCAGCAGACGACAACCATGAGGTATGAAACCGATGATTCCCCGATCGAAAAAATACACAAAAAGCATGCCAGTGACATTTTATACGGACAGAAGAAAAAAAGAGAGAGACAGCTTCTTTAAGTAATGTGAATTACATGAATCTTCGACGCCAATTTTGGCATCTGGCCACATTTCGGTAGCTCCCGAGGTGAAGAGCTCAGGAGAAGGGCTCTAATTTACATTTTTATTGGGTATCACGCGGCCTGCAAGCGGCGTTCAGGTGCCGTATATCACGGCGCGATGCGCGCGAGTCTCCCAAGAATAACTCGTCGAAGCTGGTGTTTGTCAGGCAGCTCGATGTTTATGCAAAAACAGACATCAGTGTAAGAAGGCTTAGCAAAACACACCTCGGTAATCGGTCCATCTTGCATGCAAACAAACCAGTAGCCACTTCGGTGCCTGTGATGTGTGTGTGTCGGGCCCTCACTTTTGTTGAGCTCTTCTACCGGCCTTCATGTGGGTCACAGTTGAGGTCTACCAGCCGTCATGTGGGTCAAAGTTGAGGTCTACCAGCCGTCATGTGGGTCATAGTTGAGGTCTACCAGCCGTCATGTGGGTCATTGTTGACGAATATTAAGTACATGTGTGTTCTCACATGTGACGCTCCTATGTGTGTATATGTGTATGGATATATACATATATGTATGTGTGTGTGCGTATATTTGCATGTAGAACTTATTCCCTCCCTAAAAATGCTCTAGTTAATATTGTGTGACAATATGCCGTCCCTTACACTCTTTGAGTGTACTTTTGGCCGCACTCTTTCAGGTTGTGTTGACTTTCCCGCTTTGTCCCAGGAGTGTTGCAAATGTTATGGCTGGTATTGTACAACGATCCTTCTCATTTGAATCCAGTGAACTCTTTTGTGCCAATGCTTGTAGCATATGAAATTTAATTTTTGTGTTATTGTAAAATATTTCATTTCATCTTGGCCAGTTTTGACTTTCTCGTTTTGTCCCAGGAGTGTTGCAAACGTTATGGCTGGTACTGTACAACGATCCTTCTCATCTATTTGAATCCGGTGAACTTTATTGTGATTATGTTCTTTCCGAAGCTCTCCACTTGGCACAGTAGATGAAGCGTCCATATGAAAAACTGTCTCTAATCCTGACTACCTACCTCATAGTTCTAGCCTCAAAATGAATCCAATTTGCTCATTTTCCTTCTAACATTAATCCCTCACACTCGTATCACTAGTTCCTATGTTC
>JACJUY010000342.1:243269-254936 GCA_014220935.1 Platorchestia sp. MABIK
TCAGAGATTCATTTTGGCCTGAGATAAAACAAAAATTAAAAACAATAAAAATTAATAATAATTTAACTAAGCTAACCTAACTTAACCTAACCTTAATATCAAAAGGAGACCATAAATTAAAAGTGGTGACAGATAACCCACAAGTACCGTCTGTCATTTGATGCTGTATTGATGTCGCCATGTTTAGATGTATCAGGAATATTAATTTGCCTAGGATTTCATGTTTTTGTGGGACCAAATGATGGAGCGCTGCTTGGATTTACAACTGTTGATTTGTTTAAGACGAGCTAAGACGTTTATCATTTGTTTATCATTTATCATATTGATAAGCTAAGACGTTTATCAGGATCTAAATCATTTGTCTCAACACTTAATTAACATGTGTATTACGATAACCATGTTTGAATAGCAATTAAGGGTCTCTGTGTTAAGGTATTTTAACGCGACTTTTGCTCTTATTTCAATTTAAATGAGCACAAACGAATACATTTTTCAACTAAGAGTTACGAGGATTGTGTTCTCTTAGTAACTTATATTCAAATGCACTGTCAAAATCAGATTAGGCAGAACTAAGGAACTCATTTTGATGTGCTTTTCTGTCCATCATTTTTTGATTCAACATTTTACACTGGTATCCCAATACCACTGTGTTATTATCAATTAAGGATACCTTTAGGTTAAGGTGTTTTAAAAACCAATGTATTGACAGTTTATGTTTGTACTCTATTGGAAATAAATGTTTTTTTTTCTTTTTCTTTCATCAAAAACTTTCTCCCCAACTTTAGCGGAAAAACTGTTGAAATTATTCGCTGTTTTCGATGAGTTGTTAAAGTTACTTCTGCGGTCTGTATCTTTACTTGGAGCAACTTTTCTGATGCATGATATCCCACGCTTGTTTCACAGTGTGTTTTGCTGTTAATAATTCTCAGCTTCATGGGCAATTCTCCGCTAGATCTTTTCCCGCTGTCTCCATCGGTTTCGGAGAATCGTTTTTCGTCTATTTTGCCCGCAGACGCGCAGGTAAATTTTGTATCTTTACTCGGCAGTTTTACTTTATCTTATATCCAGTGTGTCTTCGCTTTCCTCTTTTAGTGATGTAGTGGTCTATACCAAATAATCACACGAAACCGAATCTCAAATATTATTATGCCCTACTTTAACGCCAATTATTCCAATTTGTGTGTAATCATTTTCATTTTCAAGTATGAGATTCGTGAATGTTTGTTGCATAGACAGAAAATTGTTCTGATTAAGACTACAGTTTATAATAAAAAAACTTTGTTCGGCTCAGTATACAATTCTTAAATTTATTTTACGGCTAGTCCTTATTCTAAAAGATAAATATATCGATTCAGTACTGTATTTTCAAATCAACACGGTATTTTTCATGTTAGATAAGATTTGCATGTTGACATTTTAGTTTATCATGTGAATGTTACACGATGGGGAGACCAATTAAAGATAAAAATATTAAAATTGGCAATTTAGGCCCATGTCCAATAACAAATGAAACGCACAATGTCGTAAGAAAATCCTAACAAATCTAGATAGATAAAATCTTAAAGAATGTAGATAAATTGGTATTCAAAGCTAATAAGAATCTCAAAGACTATTTGAAAAAACTCCCAAAAATGACCTCATCATTTTTAAATTATTTAGAGAAAAACTGAGAAGCCCCATTTTGATGAAAAACAAATTTCAGTTTTAGAAGAATTTACTACTTTGTGATGTAATTTTTTTTAACATTAGAATGANTTCACCATCGCCATTTTGAGCCAACTTTAGAGGCTATCAAATTGTGCGCACGTTCTTCATTGTCAAATGTACAACTGTCACGAGTACAACTATATTCATAAACTTAACTACTTATGAAGTGTCACAGTTCCACTTAAGCATGATTCATGCCCCTTAAACTCTTTTTAGGACAGAAACACAAATTATACCGAGACACATTTGCTTCTTGCTAGCTACCATCGACCACTGACGCGTGACGTCATATCCTACGTCTGGCTGAATACACAATTGTTGATTTGAATTTACTGTTCAATTCATTATAAAGAGAATTCTGTATGCATCATGAAAAAACGTGCATATTTTCAGTAACAATTATGAAACAAGACTATTCAATTTTATATCCTATGGCATAATTCACTTTTCTTCCAACTTTGTTTTTTATTTCGCTCTCATTACAATTCGCAGAAATAATTTTATCGCGAAATAAGTTCCATCGTCTACTTGAATATATTCAAATACTTTGAGTCTTGATAAATGATCGTATGCAATTCAATTGTCTTATGCCATAAAATAAAGAACACTATTGAATTAGACGATAGACTAGTAATATAATACCGGATTATTTTGAAAAATCAGTTTTTCCATTAAAAATTAAGTACCAGCCAATATTGTAGCAGCCAAGACAAAGCGGAACAGAATGTTTAGAAATGTTTCATACAGCTCTCTCAGTATCTTATAGATAACTTTTTCCGGTAATAGAGTGTTAAAAAATCATTTTTCGAGACTACACATTCAAAAGTAAACACGAAACAAGTTTCAAAACAATTATAACGCTTTAGAAATACTGAAAACGAATACATAGTATGCCAAATTCATTAAATGCTAATACAGTTTTAGCTACTATTTTAAAAAGATTGAAAACCGCGATTGTCGTGTTCTGCTATCAAAGAAACCCGATACTGAATTTTAAAATTTAATAAAATCAATTTGTCCCAATAAAGTTCATAAAAAATCAACATTGGGTTTTAGTTGCCTCAATTTAAGCACTTTTGGTCAAGCGACAACCCAGTGTCGAAATTAAAACATTTAAGCGATAATTTAGTGTAGGATTAGCAACAGAATATAGTAGTAGAAATAAAAATTCATTACACTATCTTGAATAACTTGCTGGAATAGCACATTTGAAGAACATGCAAACAATATCTATTAATTGTTCTACTGAAGCGTGCAAATGAAAACTAAACACCCTGTTCAAATATTACCATTTGAAAAATGACATTCGACAAAAATCATCCCTAATTATACCTGATAAGGTTATTTCAAGTTTAGTGATCAAATTTATGCCTAACTTTAAGGCGAATGAAGCTCGAGCTTGCAATCTTTTTTGTTCCGACAAAACACTTATGGCGAACCATTTCAGAAGTCTCGAAGGCTATTTCTAATCTATGTATAGATAAAGTGTTGTTGAGAAATAGTTGCCTCTTTGCAATTAGAGGTTTTGAAATGATGAGGCAATTAGGCTAAGATGAAATTCACCCTAAATCTGTAACGGAATATGCAGTTTTTGTTAGCATCCTTGCATCGTCAAGGAGTTATAACATTTTATTCAATAGTGATTTTAATTTCACGAATGCTATAATTCCCCACTCTACCCTACCCGAGTGCCGGAAATGGGTTCCGAATTGATCGGGAGTAACCGTCATTGCGCCTCGATGTTAGTTAAAAGGCATTTGAGATGATGCACTTTCGTCAAGATAGACAAGAAGTACGCTAAAACTGCCCTCGCTCCAAGTTCTCAGCTCAAAAAAAAAACAGAAATTATACATTTTGCTCTGAACTCTGAGGCTTCCGGTCAATCAGAACTCGTGATTTTATCACGTCTCTGCTTCGTGTGTGTTCTCGGCCCAAAAAAGGCAGCGCATTGATTGATTACCATGAAGTAAAATCATGTCATCACGCCTTGTAGTAAGCACGTGTCGATATTTTCAAACATTTCACGTCATCGCAATCGTACAGCCGGCGGCAAACAAATACCTGTTGACTTGGCCGCATGTTTTTTTAGTGCGCAAAATTGTCAAGTTTGAACTTTTATGTGGAAAGTCTTCACATGTCAACCCTGAAAGGTTGCCAAATTTTGTGAGCACAAAATTTATCTGAAAAAGTTCACACTCGTGCAATTTTTGGTCGACACAAAATTCGCGGAGTAGCCAATTCGGCGGATGAACTTCTACTGCTTACTGTACCGCCACTGTAACGTGAGACGTTCGAAAATCCGAACCAATTCTGTTAGGTTCCGTAAAAGGCCAAGATTGTACAAAGCATGGTAGAGGTTAACCAAGTTAACCATAGTCCTGGTGCCAAGGTCAACTACGTTTTTTCGCGAATAGAACATCAAAACCTGCCAAGACTTTCACTTCCTGCAGTAGTAGCTATTCAGTCTTTCAATCAATGTCGCTTGATCGCTTCCAAGAATTTTGGACTTCGAACTGAATGTAAAGAGAAACCCGTGGTCTCCGACATAATCATAAGTGACAAACAATTGTATTTCTCGCGCTAAACATTTATTCGATCAACCGAGTGTTCGAGTTTATGAAAATTGTATACGTAAAAAAGGTTTAAAGCTTCCGTACGAATGACTAAACGTAGTCGGGCCAAAAGCAGTTGAATTTCAAGCAGTCCATGGACATTGTTGGAATATTTCAGCATTCTTGAATATCCATAAGTCAGGCCTAACATAGTCCGCAGCGGAAAGCCAGTCGGATTGACAGCTTGCAGCTCACAGTAATCATGGAGAAACTGGGCGGTGCTGCTATAGCATGAGATCTACCACACTTGAGCATGAACCTCTAGCTAGTACTATAGCATGAGGTTAGGTTAATAATGGATATTACTCATAACCATACATTTAATTTAGCGATAAACTATGTATACAACTCAAACTGCACCTGGGTAGGCAATATTTGGCGGTAGACCTCACGTTTTAGTAGCACCAACTAGGCTATGCTAAGAACCTCAATCTGAGCATTCACGCAGCGGAAGTGGATAAACAAGCCCTTTCAGTGCATCTTCTGTAGGGGATACGCGTGCTGTGGGCTGTCACTACTAGTAATTGTTTACATGACGTGTAATTGTTGTTCACATGAGATAATGAAATGTGGAGTAACTCTTCAACTCACCACAGCACACGCAAACGACCTCAACTAAAGTCAGCTTGTATGATAAAAGAGCCTAGATTTATTTCCAGTCCACTTATTAGTGAATACTTCGCGTTGTTTCAACGCAATAGTGACAATGAAACATCAAAAGAAAAGAATCTTTATATACAGCAACGGTAATTTAGAGCAAAATCAAGAGGAAAGTGGTACGACTTGAGCGCACTACAACACTGCCGAGATTTTCCATTAGTATAAACTTCAGCAATGGGATTTGAGTTAATAACACATCGACAGCTATGCATAAAGTAAACTCGGAAAATTTAACACTTTTGCTACATGAATTCCATATTTAACGCGCATGTGGAAACATCTGTAAATAAATATAAACGGTTCAGCAAAAACCCACACTGCTTCCAAAATACAAGGATTGTTAGCCTATATACGAACATTTAAAATAGACAATAATTAATGCAGCACCCATTTATGCTTCAGCAGCTTTGACGAGCTCCTCGGCCACCTCCACAGCAATCATGGCTTCTGCCTTGGCCTCCTCGGATGCGGCTGAAGAGACGGCACTCTGGCTCTGGCTCAGCACGTCACGTGAAGCCTTCACGTCGATGTCGGCCACATCCACAGCCTCCTCAGCCAGCAGCTGCACTGTAATGCACAGCACAACCACAATAGGACAATATTCAAGGCGATAACCGTGAGCACAACCACAATAGGACAATATTCAAAGCGATAACCGTGAGCACAATCACCATTGAGAACAATATTGAAGACAACACTGAGGTTCTATCGCTAACCTAGCTTAAATTTATCAATCAGTCGCACAAATTACAATCATACAAAATAATATTCAAAACTGTAACAGTGAGGGTCAATCGCTAATGTAACTCGAATTTATCAATCAGTCGCAAATATTTCCTCCAAAGAAGAATATTCAAGACTATAACCGTGTGGTTCTGTCGCTAACCTAGCTCAAATTTATCAATCAGTCGCACAAATTGTCCTCAATTTAGCATATGGAATACAACCAACCCCCCATAATAAAAAAGAACAACATTGAAGACTTTAGCAGTGCGGTTCAATTCCTAACGCAGCTGGAATTTATACATCAGTTGTACAAATTTTCCCCGCCATTGCATTTGAAACACAGCCACCATAATGAAGGGAAACCATTATAGGAAGGTTTACTATAATTATTAAAACATTGAAGATTAACCTCTATCGCAGCCCCGATTTACAAAGCAAACGCGTCCGTCTTTGCGGCAGCACCACTAGCCAAAGCAACAGTAACCAAAGATATCAAGTCGTAAAAAAACAGCGACAGCATGATACTGTGTTTCACATTTCCATTTCAGTTGAAAGTAAAGTTTTAATTATGAATGTAGAACATAGCACATAGAGCAGCAATATTCAGGACTCAATTCTCTTCTATTTTTCTGTTTTGATAAGCAGAAAAACCGAGAAATTAGATGAAGTAGCTGGAAAAATTAAAAAATCGTGAATAATTCTCATCTCAAAAGTATAAGAATAGCGTTAATGAAAAGATAAAGAAGTAGTTAGTTAAACCTCGCCACATCAGAAAGCACCTCAAGTTTATTGCATTAACATGTCCAACTCACCAGAGGAGTCCTCATTAATGGTGACGATGCCTGAGCTCACAAAAATCTTTTTGGAGGTGCCTTCCTGCTCATACACGGTCACAACGCCAGGCTTGAGGACGGCAAGAGAAGGGACATGAGCTGGCAGGATGCCAAAGTTGCCAGAGAAAGATGGTACATCGATTTGCTTCACATCAGCTTTGTCATAGAATACCTGATGAACAGAAGAAATGTTAATACAAATCCTAGGTGAGACAGCTGTAGGAGACAAGTCTCACCGTCACATTTTTAAAGCTGATACTGTTCCTCAAGTCGAGTTAACTAACACTCAACTGTCTGCATATACTACAATGTCAATTTTACTACAAAGAATCATTTAAGAACCAAATTTTAAAGTGGTAACTCATCATAAAAACTTGTATCTATTCTTCCCTATCTGTTAAAGTAACCTTAATAATATACTTAAGCAATGCCATAAACACTGCAACAGAAAAAATAGCTTAGCATAGAAAAATAAACATTCATGATTTGCTAGATATATTCATAAAGGTTGTGCTACTCCACAAGCTCAGCATGAAGCAATATATCTAGAGCTGAAAATACAAGACCTAGTGCAGCTAGCATAGCAAATAATAGAGAACACTTAAAAGCACATTTGCAGAATCAGAAAACTAGCTCAAACCTT
The DNA here is from genome assembly GCA_014220935.1 of Platorchestia sp. MABIK. Taxonomy (NCBI): domain Eukaryota; kingdom Metazoa; phylum Arthropoda; class Malacostraca; order Amphipoda; family Talitridae; genus Platorchestia; species Platorchestia sp. MABIK. Next base: position 250,451 of record JACJUY010000342.1, read on the forward strand.
AACAGAAAATTAATTTAAACACTACGTTTCACAATTAGGAACAAATTAGGAACATAAAAAAGTTTCATATGAACTAAGCTGGGGGAAAACTTATGCTACAAAATCACATACACCCTACCATAATACACTTGGTTATCATGCTTAAGTTGTTTGATATATTATACATATGGGATTTGATGCAATTTTTTCCAGTCATGTATTCTATATAATACTTTTATTCTTTACTTAGAGCATTTAGCTAGTCACACACAATACGTTGTTTTGATAATATTTCTCATGAGTATAATTCAAAGCATTATTAGTATTTCATTCAAATACAAATAAATTTGTCTTATTTACACATGTCAACAAATAGACACTAATGCAGTTTCAGCCCATAATTCAGTTATGACACAGCCACTGCACTTAAAGGTAAATTGATAAAACAGCTATAATGTAATTTAATGAAAATTAATGAAGAAACATACTTGATTTTGTGAAGCAAATGTGAATGCCATGGCCTGGTCTGCATAGTTTCTTCTAGCCACAACACGGGGCAGCTGTTCAGCAACACGGAGAGCAGCAGATCGGGCAAACATCTTGGCCTGCACAAAAAATATACAATGAAAATAATGTAATAAAATGAAAATCACACTAAACAAAAGATAGCTACTTGGAATTTAATAGAATCAATTATTACCAATTAGAAAGAGGAAAGCATTTGCTTGATTGTGACTGCTGGGAACCAGGAAGCCTATCTGACTCTCTACCCCTTAATTTCTTCACAGCCTCTCAACCCAAATTTACTGAGTATAGCAAGAGGCATGTCCTGATAAATAAATGTGCAAATCAGGCTTTTGATATGATTTCTTCATATCCAGCGTCCAAGAAAAAAATTTTGTGCTATGGATTACATTGAATGTTGCGACTGGCCCTCGTAATCACTTTGAATCTCCAAGAAGAACTGCGTCGATCATCATATTTGAAGAGATATTCCATCGTGAGTTATCTACAGATGAAAAGTATGCAAACTCTTCTACCAGGAACCTTCTAGAAACACGACATCTGGGCAAGCCTCCACGATTCAGCCATCGTACCAAACGCGTTACGACGTCGTTTCTAAATCGAATGCCCGAGGTTGCCATCTACTACTATTCACGTTATCCATAATCTGTAATTCTTCTATTTATAGGAATATTTCTTATATATTTAGTAAGTATTCATTATGGGAACTCATATACATGTTATTGATTCAATTAGGCATATCTCCGTGTACATTAGCATGATTTGATATATTGATAAAACATCGTTCGTTCGGGATCGCAGAGGCGGTAGATGACGCTCAGCGGGAGCTGAGGGTAGGCAAGTCAGTAAGGCCTGCTATATGATACAAGCAACACCTGTGTCGCTCTAAGATATCTTGAGCCACGCCCTGGGGGGAAGGCTGGCTCTGGTGTTATAGACATAATAACAAGAGAACAATATCGTCATGAAGTGATTTCAACTTGTGGAATCCTATAAGTGAGCCGGCTTAACAACTGAGAATATCATCAGTCAAACGTCTACTGCCACACTGAATGGCACTTCGATGTACCTGCGTGCCTGGCTGTCATCTAGTACCTCCTGGCACTCCACATCTCGACATCCTGGCACTTCACGTCTCTTTCTAAGTTGAGTCTCTCCTGTCCTAATTAGCTACACATTGTTAATTAAACCCAATGTCCTCAGGTCGTAGATCAATGTAGATCTATTTCGATGTGGCAAGCAATATCTTGTATTAGTACCATTATGTAACCGGAACTTTCTTTAGGATTGTAATGCGCATTTAATTGATNGCGTAGCTTTAGCTACCAATAATTAAAATCATGGCAAGGACGTAAGTCACGCCTTATTAACAAAATAGATTAAAGTGGTATAATCCAAATATCACGACGAATTACAAATTAAATTGAACATCTCAGCGGACGATCCAAAATTCACAACGAAATGCTGACAGAGAAGAGGATCACGACACTTTTCATTACGAGTTCAACCTTTATGGTCACCAAAATAAATAAAACAATTTACCAAAATAAGACCCAAACTGTACTACAAAAATGTTCTGTAGCCTACGCCCTAGATAAAATATGTGCTTTCTAAATTTTTCCCCTGTTCAGAGCAAAATATCCAAACTTTTCACAGAAAATAATCAAGCAGAAAAATGTAAAATACAAAACCCTTATTTTAAGAACTAGAAATAGCATTTCATAGCTTTCCAAATCTGAGGTGATCATTCAAACCACTCATGCCAGATTATAAAATGAAGACATACATATAACCTATAGCAAATATCTCATAAAGCTTATTTTGGTCATATTTGAATTTAAGCCTTTCACGGAAATTAAAAATTCCGTTCCGAAGAATCACTTGAAGAACATATTTAAAAACGTTTTACATGAATGACATTCTGCTCGCTGATGCGTTATTTTTGAGAAATAACAATAATGACGTTCAGATAGGAATAACATTATATGGTCAGTTGCTTAGTCGCCGCATTATTGGGTGACGCCCACTTTTCTGGCGGGACACGCCCACTTCTTGGCGGGAAACTAATAGCGTCTGTTTGGGCAAGTTAAGGTAAGCTATTTCAGGTTGATTTATGTTATTTTAAGTTAGTTTATTAAACTAACCAACCATAACCTATCCTAGCCTTACCCATTGTTACGTTAATACCGTATTGCAGCATATTTACGTGTCCGTTCCTTCACTTTTATATACGACGTTCTTATAACTTCAAAGTTGAATAACTCAAAAATAACGCATCAGCGAGCAGAATGTCATTCACGTAAAACGTTTTTAAATGTGTTCTTTTAGCGATTCTTTGGAACGGAATTTTTGATTTACGTGAAAGGCCTAAATTCAATATTGACCCTTTTTTTAAATACCTAAAGAACTTTAAATATTTAAATCTATCCATAATTTTATGAATTTTGGTTGTCAAATTACCGCCAGTTTAGTCAACGAACATTTTCTTAATAAAAAAATTCCTATTATTGGTCAGAATAGCCCCAGAACCATGCACGAACCTCAAATTATCATGAGCAGCAGAAACCTTTTGAAAATGTTGACTACACCTCCTAGGTAACTACATTCTTATTATAACTTTACAACTCATATTGAAAAATAAACTAAAGATGAAATAAGTCTTGTTTATATTTTTAACATCTTCAATTCGTTATTTACTTCCATCCCAATTATCTTCGATTTCAAGTAGCAAAAACACTTTCATGAAACAATAATCATTCATGAAAAATAAAAAAAAGTGAACACAAAGTTTTCAAAATATTGACAGCCCAAGAATATAGATTACCTTCTTGTAATATTAACTTGAACGAGCTTTTGCGATACCCTCTTGCTCCACCGGTGTCACAGCTTTGTGAGGTCATGCCTAAATAAAACAGTGGTGGACAAGGGAAATGAGGAATTTTTTGTAAGCTCGTTAAAAATCACATTGACCCTCAGAGTTTTACAGTTTTCATGCCGATTCTGCAACAGAATATTAAAACCTTCCTAAAATTTGCGGTAATAATAACTAATTCATGCCTAAATTCTATGACTCGCATTTTTTATTCCAATTTGATAAAATTCATGTGATGTTCAATGCCCTCCCAAAATCTGTTGATTACTAGAACCAGAAAATAAAATTTAAAAGGCCATGAAACTAAAAATACCTCATTGCAAGCTTGTTGATCAATAAGCTTCACTTTGTAAGGTTTAAGTATTGCTTTTCAATTACTATTAAAATAAGTAACGTATTCACCATGTTAAGTTTTAATCTGGGAAGAAATTATTCGAAATGGAAAACATAAGAAGATACTTTATGAAAATTTATTATACGATACCGTAGAGGTTTATTCACATACACTATGTACCCATTGGGACAATTGAGAAGTGCAAGAAAAAATATAGTAAATAGTTGAATTTTCCTTCGGAAAATGCTGAAATTACGTGGAAATGAATGCTCATCTTGTTACGGCTGAACATATGTATTTACGAACTGAATATTTACCAGTTACTTTGAAAAGAGAACATGTTGAAAAGTACGGAATTCGTTGAAACGAAGCCCCAATGAGGAGAAAAGATGTAACTAAGAATAAGAAAAACATAGTATAATGCGATTTCTCAATTTTTTGTGAAATCAATAGAGAACCATCGACCGTATTATGATAGTTCAAATCTAAGGTGTGTAGTGAATTCTCAGCGTACACACATTCCTTTCTCACGAATTTTTAATTTCACATTATAAAAATTTATTATCATCAACACAAACACTTTCATAGTTTTTAATCACTAATTCCATTAATGAAACCCTGAACTTTGTTAAGAATTGTGCGCAGGTATTTTTCACCGAAACGCTTTCTCGATCTTCACCTTTGCGTTTTGGCAACAGCGAGACTCCATATATGGATAGCGTGATCCAGGGTGGATGTTTTCTTGGAGATGGAATCCATCTTTCAAAAGAAGGTGA
>JACJUY010000343.1:0-35238 GCA_014220935.1 Platorchestia sp. MABIK
TCCCCCTGCACTGTCTTTCCTCCCCCTGCACTGTCCCTCCTCCCCCTGCACTGTTTTTGCCGTTCCCAATTCCTCTCGTACGTAGTTTATCCTGGGAGGGGCCTCCTCCAAGTCTCTACTGTCCCCACTGCCCGGTGCTCATCCCTCACACCTGCGCGTCTTTCATCGCATCAGACGACCACCGCCAGTGACTGTCTATGCCGGAGTGACAGTGACTGTATTTTGCCGTCAACTGAATTTTAATCTCAAATAACTATAGGTTTTATCCATATATTTGAACATGGTTTTGTGACTTCTCCCAAATAACGGAAACTGGTTACCCTTCGTGGGATTTGTTTCTGTAATAAAAAAGATTGGGGTCAAATAGACCCCACGATGTAAGTTTGTTTGAAATAATATCGCGCATCCACGGGTTAGAACGTTGCTTATGATACGACCCATCGATGGGTCGTTTGAAAGAATATGAAGAATCTTTTGAAATTGATCCTTGTAATGGATCCGGTTAATGTTTGGTATTTATAAATTACTTGCGGTTTTTGACTTTAAGTTCAAGTTGAATATTCAACTTCAGTGAAACCCATCGCGGGCAAAGTGTTAACACACATATCCGCGAGCTGTTCCTGCTGGGTGCGGTGTTATGCAGCGAGTATGGCCACACTTAACTATACAGGATTAGCCAGTACTAACTGACCCTTTTAATTTGCTAGCTGAGTGAATAGGATACCGAAATTAACAATGAAAAGGTCGTCCTTTCAAATAAAACAAAGTTTTCCTTTTATTAGCAAATTAAAAGGGTCAGTTACTTCTGACCCACCCTGTATTAGGTGTCGCATGACTGCGTTATTCTCTTCTAATTCGATTTCTTGCATTTTTTATTTGCTTATTTTTTCAGAACTTCGCTCTGAGTATAGCTCACTATGTCCTTTGAAACTTTAGATTCAGAAATAAGTTAATGAAAGTGGCTGTTGGAATAGAGGTAAGGTGATGGAGCAGCGTGGTTTTTTGACTAACATTTGCAAGTCTTCCTGCATTATATTCCTACTTGCATTGTTTTCAAAAAGTTGTGAGGTCTTCATAGTGCTCAGGATACATCGAATGTCCTGTTCAGGGCGGAATGCAGGTCAGTTTACGGCGACGTGCAATAGAGGGAGATTGGAAGAGAAGTTCGATGCCCTGCATTCTTGAGTTATATTCTTGCACGTACATATTCAAGGACAACCTTGCAGAGTTACGCAATAAAGCATTAGATGGCGTGTCCCTGAATCGGGAATCATTTCTCATTTTGCGGACCATTTTTTAAACGTGACACGTCGTTTGCGTGAGCCTTTGTGCTGAATGAATTTAAGTTTCTTGAGGACTTTTTGCCCCAGCGAATTGGAGGGAATGGATTACGTGCGTACGTTCCATTAATTAATTAATGCATTGTGCGGGCATTTTTTATTGTGAATCGCAAAATCATTTGGTTTCACTTCTGTATAGATGAATATAGCAGTGAATTCCTCCGCTTATTCCCTGAATTGCAGTGGTGCATTGGGAACATTTACGTAACTGGAGACAATTTCGTGTAGTTCTTGTACGGTATTTTCGCGTCTTCTGGTAATGGGAGTTGCAATGATCATGTAGGCCTTTTGATGACAAATTTTTCTCACTACACTTTTCGTAAGTATTGTAATATTATGATCTGAATTGATCAACCCTGAATGGGAATCACTTACGCTGCTCTGCAGCGCTGGAGTCATGCTATATAACAGTACTTCTTTATGTCAATTTTACTTTGACGCTTTTTATACACTTTTCGTTAGCATTGTGATTTGATCTGGATGGATCAATCCTGAATGTAAAGATCTTTTCTAGGGCTCTGTAGCGCTGGAGTCATATTATATAACCGTACTTCTTTAGTTAAACTTCACTTCTACGCTTTTTATGCTTTTCGTAAGCATTGTGATATGATCTGGCTGGATCAATTTTGAATGTAAAGACCACTTTCAGGGCTCTGTAGCGCTGGGGTCATACTGTATAACCGTACTTCTTTAATTAAATTTTGATTTGAAGATCAGTAATGCTTGAGTCAGTAATGGTGCGGGTCTAACCAGCTCCAACATCTTCCAGCTTCGTTCCAAGTAGCTGGAGTTTCGGCCTAAGCCCAGAAAAGTATCTAATGCTATTAAAGAAGTCCGTCTACTAACGCGTTTTATTGGGAGACATTATTTGAGAATATCATTGAGAACTTTAGTCCGCCTACCGCGCTATCTGCGTTTTATTCGCTGCATGCTTGGCTCTTCTTTAAATTTTTCGTGCGCTCTGTTGTGTTCATTGTTATCGAAGGGTTTTTTTTTAATTCCGAGCTAGCTAGTCATGAAGAAGGGAACATATAGGGTTTATTAATTTGTATTGTGGGAATATGTTCACTGTTAACATAGGTCGTTTTCAGCGTTGACCCCGCTGGTTATGAAGAACAGAACGAATCGTGATTGTAAAGTTGTATCCTGCGAAAATGTTGATTGATGTTGAAAATCATCTTGATTCTGAGCTATCGTGATGGCAAATTTGTGTACTTGGAATATCTTGATTGTTGTTGTGATCTTTTCGATTCGGATCCAGCTTGTTATGTTGGGCGGAACAAATCGTGGTTGTAAATTCGTTTCCTGGGAATATCTTGATTGTTATTGAAGAACTTTTTAATTCTGATCTTGTTAGTTATGTAGGACTGAACGAATAATGATTGTGTATTTCTATTCTGCGAAGATTTAACCGCATCAGAGCCTCTAGTTCGCTTCGCAGAACCAAGTGGGACGAAAATATTCCACGCTTGCCTCGAAAAATACAATACAATTTGTTCAGTTTCATTCGGTTAGTATTTGTTGAAACTTTTTGGGCAGGACATAAAGTGCTTTAAGCTTTTTAACGTTAGTTGAGAGAGCGCGTTTTGTTGTGATATACCTGCATGAAACGGTCGTGCGCGACTTGTTAAGGAGCTTGTTTCCTCGGCACGGCAAGGAAATGTTGAGGCATCTTTTGTGTTGCAATTTGATAAGTGTGGTACTGATGGTGTGGTACTTTGATCGGTGTGGTACTGATGGTTGTGGTACTGATGCTTGTGGTACTGATGGTTGTGGTACTGATGGTTGTGGTGCTGATGGTTGTGGTACTGATGGTGTGGTGCTGATGGTTGTGGTACTGATGGTTTTGGTACTGATGGTTGTGGTACTGATGGTTTTGGTACTGATGGTTGTGGTACTGATGGTTGTGGTACTGATGGTTGTGGTACTGATGGTTGTGGTACTGATGGTTGTGGTACTGATGGTTGTGGTACTTTGATGGTGTACTTTGGGACTCAAACTGACGCATGCACTTCTCATGAACGGTTCATCGAACTTTTTTCTTGACTTAGTCGCCTCAGGGGAGGGGGGGATTTGTCCACTAAGGAACGAATATTTTCATTTTATTATAATCCACTAATTTATTTTTACTGAAGAATTAATTGTCTTGTATGTATTCGTCCTTTCAATTTATTGGTGAGGTTTTATATGGGATAAAATGTAATTATTTGTTCTTCACCACCCAGGGAGATTCAAGTATGGATCTATGGGAATTAGTGCTCTCAGGGCTAAGATGTGAGGTCCCGAGCTGAAGAATAGCTAGGCCTTCCTTTTGTTTGAATAGAATACGTTTTCGTTTTGTAACGGGCCATCCTTTTTTTCGGTTTACTGCTGTCCAATTTTCCAATACCTTTTCTTTAATTTTGTTTCATAAACTTTATTCCTAGCTTACTGTTCCCATGCGCAGGGGATCTTGTGTAAGAACGCACCTTGTGCATAGATTCTTCGTTCCCTTCTATGCAAAATGGTGCCTTCCTCATTCTTCTCTTCGAAAAATATTTGTTGCGGTTTAAGAGGCTCGAACCAACTTATCTAGCCTAAAGGCAGGAAGGCTGATGTTCGAATAGATATTTGCCTCTAGAATAGACTAACTTTACTCAAAATGAAATTAAAAATGATGATCTCCAAATGATCGTATCAACAGCGCACATTACTTACTGGAAATGTAAATAAACACCACCCAAAGGCGAAATAAAGTCAGACAGCGATATGAGAATTTGGGAGTACTGATGGAAAAAGAAACGACGGCGCCTCGGAACGGGATTGGTTCGCTCGGATTTTACGTTCTTTTTCGTGACCGTAAATGAAACTCCGGGACGGATTGTGTGTCGTTCTTTTTGTGCATCATCGCTTGCTTGGTAGATGTTGCAATTAATTATAGATGGCTTGAGAACCGCAGTGTAATCCTGTGTTCGTGGCAGAGCTGGTGGAAACTTTGTGGTCCTATGCTGAAAATTAAGTAGTCCACCTTTTTGTTGAAATAAGAGGTCTTTCGTTTTGTTAAGTATTTTTTTTCGGTTTACTGCTGTTTCTGTTTTTCAGCACTTCTGACTTTCTTTTTCAACTTATTTTGTTTAATGACCTGCTTTTTTAACTTTCTGTTTCCATGCGTGCGGAAACATCCTATGTGCATAGATTCCGCGTTCCCTTAACTTCACATTAAATGGTGCTTTCATCCTTCCTCTCTTTGAACATCTTTGTTGTGGGAAGGAAGACCAAAACTAACTTATAGTCGATCATTTATGTCAGAGCTCATCAAGTTGTGGCGGTGTCAAGGTGTAGTATCTCAATTCAATTCCTGCACATCTCTCCCATGTAAATTTTATTCAATATGGTGGGTTATTGTTGTATCAGGTATATCTGGTGTAGACAAATGTGCATTGTTCCGTGTACTCCTGGGCTGTTGTGAAATATAATTGTTGTGCCGCATTAATGTATCATCGTGTAATGCAGGTACATTATTCAGTCGACCCTCGACATTGAGTTGTGTTCACTGCCGTAATATCGAACTTGAAGGTCTTCACCTAAATTCGGATATCTCGACCACGCTTATGAACTTGGAATTAACTTTCGAAGCGCGTTCCGTTCTGATTTGTGCCTTGTTTTGATTGCAACGTGCATTCTGTTGCACTTCCAATGCGCTTTTGGCTTTGATTTCAATGCGCTTTTGGTTTTGATTTCAATGCGCTTTTGGTTTTGATTTCAATGCGCTTTTGGTTTTGGTAACAACGCGAGTTTTGTTCTGATTTCAATGCCCGTTCGTTTTCTATTTCAACATTCGTTCGGCTTTGGTCTGACGGTGCGGTCAGCTTTGATTTCGACATCTGTTTGTACTGAAGCCTTCGAATAATTATTTTTTGTATTTAAGAAATAGAAACTGTTTTTTCGCCACATTGAAAAATGACTCAGTGCTAGGTCGCCTCTGCGCGTAATGCATAAGGTTTTCACTTTAATTTAGTTATCTTCTTTTATGCAGTCGTAAACGTTCAAGCTTTATTTTTACACTCGCACTAATGTTACTCTTATTACATTCGGTGGCGTGTTATGTTCGTTCCCCTATATTACACCTTGTTGTTTATCTCTTTCAATTTATTTTTGACCCAAATTTTGACTGCCTGAAAATTTGGCTCAGGTAGAACCTTAATTTTGACCTTTCTTTACTTGAATCGTCGTCAAAATGTTCAAAATGTTCTCGTAAACTCATCGTAAATTTAATTCTCATTTCAGGAAAACAGTGCGGCCTTTAGTGCAACATCAGAAAGTCTAATAATGAATAACTGAATATTTTACTGGCTGAATCGGTAGGATGCACGATCCATCGAGAATTGAAGTGGTGACTGTGCGTGGTTCCATTTTGTTCTTGTGAAATCAGGTTTTGCTAGTGTTTTCATAACCTCAAGCAACATCCCTTGTTGAACTTTTTAGACGCCGAAGTTCTTAATCACGACAAAAATGTTCAGCCTGGCCGAGTGCAAGGTCATAAAGATTCCTGTGCATGATTGGCATTCAGAGCGTGGCGGTGTTGACCCACGTCTTCCTTAGCTCGGTCTGGAGTCGCCAGGTCTCCTCCAGGATTGCGCAAAATTTGGAACGCTTGGTTAGTCCGAATTTGTGTGCTTGTTGTGACGAACCTTGGCTTTTATTAAAAAAAAGTCAAATGTGTGGGCCAATGCTTGTGCTTGGAACTGAAACATTTGGGTGTTTGTTGTGACGTTACACACTTTGCATGCATTCATTCAAGGAAAAGTAATTTGTGCGGACCTACTCTTATGCTGGGAACTGAAACTTACCAGCACGTCTTTTCTCGTGTTCAAATAAACTCTTTTAGGTGAGAGTGGTGCGGCAACGTCTGAAATAACGTTAACCCACCACCGTATTTTTACCTTTTTGTAAAAGAAAAATGTAACGTTTGAGTGTCGTAAGGACTTTCATGGATCCCAGTGCTTTCTTTGTAAAGATCTGCGCTGCTGTGACGGCGTGAAGCCCACGCCTAATATGAAACTCATTTTTTTAAAATGTACTCCTAAATGGTATGAAATAATACGTGCGCAGTTCACTTTCGTGTCTCCTTGATCAAATAGTGCAGGTCAGAAGCGACTCTTGCATTCCGTGATCCGAAATTGTGCTATTTATCAGCTACCAAGAATCCTTCCACTTGGTGGCTGTTGAATTCACGCTGTCAAGAGTCTCACACTCTCCACGTGTCACATTAACGTTTTCAAGAACTCGTATACCTGATAGCTGTTAAATTCAAGAGCCTCACACTCTTCACTTGTCACATTTACGTTTTCAAAAACTCCTGTTCCTGACAGCTGGTAAATTTACGCTGTCAAGAACTCCCTCACCTAACAGCTGTTGAACTTACGGGAGCCATACAAGAGCTCCATATACCTCAAGAACCAACACAACAATTGGCTGCTGTTCCTGATATTTACGCGCGCGCACCAACCATGTCGGCGTCCAGGCTGGCCTGATCACGCCCCGTGTAGCATCAAGTGAGACGGACTCGGTAGGCAAGAGGATCACAAGAGATGGAGACTCCTCGTCCTCGCAGCTTCCTTTTGGGCGGCGGCAGCCCCGCTTCTGAAGACCACAAGGAGATGATCCGGATGATGGTGTTGTCGTGTCCGTCCTGTGCTGCCTCGCCCACGCACGGTCAGTCTCTTGAGTGCTGGACTTCGCTTTGATCCGCCTTGTGCACAGGCTGTCTCGAGTAAATAGGTCCCAAAATAATGTGCTCCCTCTTTCACTGCCCAGTGCTTATTAATTTTGATCCACGTTGTGCAGAGGCTGTCCCAACTAATTAGTCCCAATAAAATGTCCTCTGTCTTTTTGACTGCCTATAGTACTCATGTATTTTGATCCACATTGTGCAAAGGCTGTCTCAAGTAAATACACGATGTTCCCAAAATAATGTGCTCTCTATTTCACTCTGCTCAGGGGGATGCAACAATAGTATCTAAGGGAGTTAGCTCTCTCGGGGGGAAAATATGTGAGGGCCTGAGCTGAGAGTTAGTTAGGTAGGCCTTCTTTTTCGTTGAAATAGAATGTGTTTAGTTATTTTAAGAACCATCTTTTCTCAGTTCACTGCCGTGCTGTTTTTCAGCGCCTGCTACTTTCTTCTTCAACTTTTATCGTGCTTCATAAAATTCTTTCTCGACTTTCTGTTTCTATGCCCCATCTGCATAGATTCCGCGTTCCTTTATCTTCATACTAAATGGTGTCTTCCTCCTTCCTCTCTTCCGAACCCCTTGTTTTTAGCGGTTAGGGAAGCTCATACTGACATCTAATCTAATTTAATTTCGATGTAGGTGTTTGACTGCTGAGCGCTCATGTATTTTGTGTTAATGTTGTTGTTTAGAAACATAAATGCAAGTCTTATGAGCTTGATAGAAGAAGAAAACATCAAGTTTAAGACAATTAAATGTCATAAAATAAAACTTAATTGGACATGAAATAAAAACAACAGAGATGTCGATCAATGGTCATTTAAAGGATGAGTACATTTTTTGAGGGCGCCCTGTAGATACCTTAAGGCTAATTTTTAACTTCTGAATTTGTAGCTACGCAAAATGTGCAGCAAGCGTGTAGAAGATGAAGCAGCTGTATATTAATTTAATAGTTCACTCTACAACAGAGCTGTTTGGCGAGATATCCATCTCAAAAGAACGCAGTCAGTTTCTATTATTTATTTCCTTTACATTCGCTCTACAATAGAGCAGTTTTTCAAGGTATCCATAACCTTAAAAGGGCTGTTAGTTTCTATCTATTTACCTTATTCCTTTATTCACTCTACAACACAGCAGTTTGGCTATTTACTCTTTTCTATACTCTATTCGCTATACTCTATTCACATGGGCAAGCCTCTGTCGTTACTGTGTTGCAGCCACCGCCTCGTCAGGGGCTCTCAATTCCCTCTGTGTGTGAAATTTTAACAACGTGGACCAGACTTTGCGTCAGGAGTTGAACTGCGTTGCACTTTTTGCCATTTTTTATCGTGTGCGTAACCTTGAAGCAAAGATCGATGTAAAATCGTTGCTTTGTGTATTTTTTATGTTCAGTGGCGCTCCCAAGAAAGGTTGGGTAAATTACGGGTGTCTTTATGTTGAACTGTTCCTGCTTCTAGTTTTGTTTGATACTTCGTGTTATCAGAAGATGTGATTTGAAAGTTGTTTCATTTATTTGATGGGACATATTGCCTGCGCTAAGTACTCCATTGTTACTTGGAACTTTGAATACAAATGTGCAAAGTTCCGTATCATTATCAAAAGTTCCGTATCAGGTGCAAGATAAGGCAGTGCCTCAACTGTTTTGCTCTCTTCCATTATCAATTACTTCATGGTTATACATTTTGTTCACACCTTCTTGCCATGTCATTGTGGGCTCTTAGGTAAAGCTTCCACACAATAACAACCATTGTTGTGATACGTTTATCTGAGATAATTTTCTACGTTACTGTCATCACAAGGCACTCAAGCGGCACTTTACGTTGACACGTTGACTGCGATGGGTTAATCTGAAGGTCAATATTCAACTCAAATTTAAACTCAAAAGTTGTAAGCAAATTTACAAACGCAAAATTTTAAAAGATAGTTAAAAATGTTTTCAAACAACCCCGTCAATGGGTCGTTTTGCAGCAGGAAGAACTTGAGCAAGGGTCGTATCGCAAGCAACGAGCACGTGGCATTTTGGTGTTAGGCATCGTTCAAACAGCGCTGTGCAGCTGAGTGTGCCGGCTCTTTGACATCTTGAAGTTGCCTTCATGAGTTCACTATCAGAACGCCCCCACTACTAGTACTACAGACCGTCTCCTGCACTGCATTGACGTACCGTGCGATGCTCCTCACACAAACGCCGTGTTTGGCATCTGCTAGCTTGTGTGTAAAAAGCGCCAGTTATTCACTGGTTAAACTGAGCTCGTTACGCGCCGCTTTTGGACTCTATTCTAACTTGCGAGATGCTAACAGCGCGTGCGTTAATTAAGCCTGCCGTAGCAGGGCACAGTGCCTCATTCCTCTCAAATGAAGAGCTGGCGACATGAAACTTCTTAACGAATGTCCCCACTTGAAGTCAACTGCTGAGTGGCTTCTGCTCGTAAGTGTCGAGCTTGTGACAAAGCCAGCGTTCTTACTGCTTGCTTAATCTGGCTATCATATGTTAACAGCAGCGATTAACGTAAAGAATGGTCGCAATACGAATCCCAGCGTAGTTTTGGCTTCACTCTCGTAACGAGTCTGGTGCGTGCACACTCGTCATTAACGTCACTTTATTTACTATCTAGTGCTAGGCTGGCTTAATAAATATACTCGGTCTGACTCGTTTTTTTTCGTGTGCTCAAGTAAGGCAAAAATCCGCTCTGTAACAACCTTAAGGTAAAATTTAACGCGTTTTAACTCCAAGTTCTGGAATAGCTCTATCGTCGTCGGGAGGCCATTAGCTTGCTGGTCATCATGTTGCAGGGCGTTCGCAGTGCAAGCTTGTAAGCCTCATAATTTTGTTGTTGCGCGGCTGCTCTCTTACTGCTTTGAAGTACACGCTGTTACCACCTGTTACCTCTGTTACCACATGCTACCTCTGTTACCACCTGTTACCTCTGTTTCCACATGCTACCTCTGTTTCCACATGCTACCTCTGTTACCACATGCTACCTCTGTGACCACCTCTGTTACCTTACAGCTTTGAAGTACACGCTATGTTACCACCTGTTACCTTTGTTACCACATGTTACCTCTGTTACCACTTCTGTTACCTTACAGCTTTGAAGTATACGCTCTGTTACCACCTGTTACCTTTGTTACCACCTCTGTTACCTTACAGCTTTGAAGTACACGCTCTGTGATCACCTGTTATCTCTGTTACCTTACAGCTTTGAAGTACACGCTCTGTTACCGCCTGTTACCTCTGTTACCACATGCTACCTCTGTTACCACATGCTACCTCTGTTACCACATGCTACCTCTGTTACCACATGCTACCTCTGTTACCACATGCTACCTCTGTTACCACATGCTACCTCTGTTACCACATGCTACCTCTGTGACCACCTCTGTTACCTTACAGCGTTGAAGTACACGCTATGTTACCACCTGTTACCTCTGTTTCCACCTCTGTTACCTTACAGCTTTGAAGTACACGCTCTGTTACCACCTGTTACCTTTGTTACCACCTCTGTTACCTTACAGCTTTGAAGTACACGCTCTGTTACCACCTGTTACCTCTGTTACCTTACAGCTTTGAAGTACACGCTCTGTTACCGCCTGTTACCTCTGATACCTTACAGCTTTGAAGTACACGCTCTGTTACCACCTGTTACCACCTCTGTTACCTTACAGCTTTGAAGTACACGCTCTGTTACCACCTGTAACCACCTCTGTTACCTTACAGCTTTAACGTACACGTTCTGTTACCACCTGTAACCACCTCTGTTACCTTACAGCTTAGAAGTTCATGCTCCGTTACCACCTGTTACTACCTCTGTTACCTTACAGCTTAGAAGTACACGCTCCGTTACCACCTGTAACCACCTCTGTTACCATACAGTTTAGAAGTACACGCTCGGTTACCACCTGTAACCACCTCTGTTACCATTCAGCTTAGCTGTACACGCTCCGTTACCACCTGTTACCACCTCTGTTACCTTACAGCTTAGAAGTACACGCTCCGTTACCACCTGTAACCACCTCTGTTACCTTACAGCTTAGAAGTACACGCTCCGTTACCACCTGTTACCACCTCTGTTACCATTCAGCTTAGAAGTACACGCTCCGTTACCACCTGTAACAACCTCTGTTACCATTCAGCTTAGCAGTACACGCTCCGTTACCACCTGTTGCCACCTCTGTTACCTTACAGCTTAGAAGAACACGCTCCGTTACCACCTGTAACCACCTCTGTTACCTTACAGCTTAGAAGTACACGCTCCGTTACCACCTGTAACCACCTCTGTTACCATTCAGCTTAGAAGTACACGCTCCGTTACCACCTGTAACCACCTCTGTTACCATTCAGCTTAGCAGTACACGCTCCGTTACCACCTGTAACCACCTCTGTTACCATTCAGCTTAGAAGTACACGTTCCGTTACCACCTGTAACCATCTCTGTTACCATTCAGCTTAGAAGTACACGCTCCGTTACCACCTGTCCAAGTTTCAATATTACGCCGTTGTTAGAGCTAGCGTGCTTTGATACGTCTTTTGTAAGGTAAGATATCGAAAATGGTTCATTATTTCGAGTAGTTTTTCAGATGGTTTTAGTGAAAGTTTGTTTGTTCTTAGAAACCTGATTTCGTGGCTTCCACTGGAGTGTGGTCACGCTTCTGCTCTTCAGACGTGCGCGTAGAATAGAAATGTGAAGACCGCTGAGAACTGTTGCTAAGCCTAATGTCTCCCTTATATTTCTTCAACCTCCACACATAAATAGTGCTTGGGTTCTTTTTTATCAAGTCAGTGAAGGTATTTTTTCTCAATTTTAAACCGAGGACTGACATTTTGACTGTAAAACCAGATCAAAATTTTCTAAGGATATTAGATTACATATGCAAAAGATCCACCTCAGCCTTTGTTGTATAAAATTGAGACCCTGTTACTGATTCTCAGAAATATCAAGTATGTTTGAGCTAATCAAGCCACAGAAACGTGACATTGTAATCGCGACGCGAAACCTCCCTTGCCTCCAAAAATGTGTATCCGATCCACTTCAGCCTTTTTTGTTGTAACATTGAGACCCGGCTACTGATTCTCAGAAATATCAAGTCTGTTTGAGCTAATCAAGCTGCAGGAACGTAGCATTGTCGTCTTGACGTGATACCTCCCTAACCGAAAAAAAAAACTCGCATCCGACAATGTTTCCGTGGTGCTCTCGTAGACCTCACAGTTACTCTGGTGAATGGTCAGAATCTATGCCAAGATTTCCTGTCGCTCACGCGAGGACGTAATTGGCTTTTGTGTTGTGTACTCGGCATGTGACAGTCCTGCATTGGCCTGATTCGGTGTTCGCTACACGCCAGTAATTTGTAGCTTCAGAACGCAGTGAAGGACACTACGTGGTAGCTTGAGGGATGTCCCTGTTGTTTGACACACGTTGTTTACGATAGAGCTTCTCGCGCTCGGGTGTTATCTTTGCTCTGGTTCTCGTTATTGTGCTCTTGCAGGTGTCCCCGCGTCTGTGTTTGTTGAAACGGTTCAGAGTTCTCCGTAAACTCAACCTTCTCATTTGCTACGGTATTTCTGTGTTGTCACTCTTTTGTATGGAATTTCTTCTGCCTTCATCGCTTCTGTGTTGGCTGAAACGGTTCTGAGTTCTCCATAAACTCAACCTTCTCATTTGCTACGGTATTTCTCTGTTGTCACTCCGCTGGATGGAACTTCTGCCGCTTTCATTTTTTAGCTTTTACCTCGGCTATTGGTTTTCATCCTGAAATTATGCATGCTTCCAGAACAGTGCGTGAAAATTTACTGCCACCAATCTTCTCAAGTTCATGTTTTTCATGTAGCCGGTGTATTTGAGTGATCTCTTTGTTTATTAAAAATCAATTTTATTTAATTTTCACTAAATCTTACCATCTTGTAAGTTTCTATATTGTTTAATTGTTTAGACTTGAATTCAGCTCACTCAAATAATTTATTCCTCAAGTAAATAATAATTACGGTTCACGAAATTATATTTTAAGCGGTGGGCCGTGAATGAGTGCTACCCATTGCAGCTGTTCTAATTTCTGGCGTCGAGTTCCGATTTGAAAGTTACGTTAAGCTCACGCTGTTTCTTGAGCTTATTTTATAAATTACCCAGATCTAAATGGTACAGTTTATGAATCACTCGGAAATCAGCAACTTGGTGGCATGTACGAGGTAAAAGGGCTTGAACTAAAGTATGCGCTGTGTGTTTTGAGGGCCTCGTTTTTTTTAGTCTAACTCAGTGAGGCGCTGCTGTTTGGACTCGTGTTGCTTCCTAGACCAACATATCTGATTACAACCGTAAGGAATTATTTTCAGCGGCTTGTTCTTTCTCCCCATGTCATTAAAAGGAATCATTTCTGCTCGTGTGCTCTCCAAGCGATATTTTTTATTTTTGAGATTCATTTTCACAAACGCTGTCGTGTTTTTGTAATCTACCCGAATGGTAGATTAACTGATTTGTATTAATTTATTATTCTTGTTTCACAGGTGAGTGACCATCTTGTGCTGGCGGAGCAAAGAGACGCCGTAGATCCCTGTGTCGTGAGTACTAAATGCACAGCTGAAGTATATCGAGTAAGAGCCGAACTTAATAATTCCGAACTGGAGTATCAGGTGCGTTGGGACTTGCTCACTTTTTCCCTGTTCTAGAAGGGCATAAATGTAATTTATATTGCATGCTTTGAAATGGTAAAAAGATGCTATGAATATTTCAACACTAGGCTGAAGGCTTCTCAGTTTTCTCAATTTTGAGCCCTAAACTTCACGAAAGGAATTTCATAAGAATTCATAGGCAGCACTTGGGCCTTGTTAGTCATACCTGTATTGCCCTGGAAAAGTGACACAATTCGGCGTTTTTGGTGCAGAAGGTTTTCATCATTAACTCAGTGAGGTCAGTCTTCTTTCTGTGAGGTCCTGTTTTTCATCATTGAATCGGTGAGTTCTTGGTCCTGTGATTTGTTGTTTTTCATCTTTGACTCGGTGAATTCCTGTTTTTAATCGGTGACTCGGTGAGTTCCTGTTTCTGAGAGTTCCTGTTTTTCATCATTGAATAGGTGAGTTCCTGTTATTTGTTTTCATCATTGGCTCGGTGAGTTCCTACATTCCATCATTGATTTGGCCGTTTCTTTTTTCTCCGAGTTCGTGTTTTTCTTCATTGACTCGGTGAGGATGAGATTTACATGCGTATTCAATACACCCATGTATTCTGAAAGATAATTTAACTTAAGCAAACATTTCAAATTATTGTACTCAGTTTGAATTTTTTTAGAAGTATGCGTATAATTGATCAATTGTGTGAACAGCCAATCCCGAATTTGTTCAAGCCCTACGTCAATATAAATCTTGATGGAATTTTGGTAGAAATCGTTTTCGTTCGTTCAATTCCAATGCCGTTTTTCTCTAACTTAATCGTGTTCATAAAGAGAATGGGCGCTCGAGTTTTATTGCTCAGTTTTAAATGATGTTTTTAACCTCGGTATTTGCTGCTGATGCTTCGACCGCGTCTAGGTTTGCTTGTTGGTCATAGTATGTTGACGGCCTCATTTATCACTGCTCTAAATTCTACGCTTTTTTAGTACGCGAGTCTCTCACAATGCACATCGATCCTTTATCAACCCTTGTCCTTGATCGACACAGCTGACAGTTTAATGATCTCCAAGTTACCCTGATCTATTTTGCTGTAGGTTGCTTCTAAAAGAATTCGATGCACACTCCAGAGTATGTAGGTCTTATTAGATGATCATAGGGTTTCGTGTCCGTGCCATGGATATCGAAGTTACTCTGATCTGCAAGTTTTCCTGATCACGTATTTTGCTGGCACACCCCCTTGAGTATAGAGATATTATTAGACCTTCATAGCTTCTCCTGTCAGTGTCATGAATTTCGAAGTTAGTCTGAGCTGCAAATTTTGCTGATCTGTTTCACTGGCACACACACCCGAGTTTATATGTAGATCTTATTAGACCTTCCTAGCATTTCGTGTCAGTGCCATGAATATCGAGCCTTGTTTTTAGAATGAAGTTTAACTACCAGTTTCGAAGCTTGGACTCGAAGTTCGTTGCGTTCGTTGGACTGGAAATGAAATAAATTGCTTCTGATTTTTTCGTCGCTCGGCTTTACTTTAGGACTAAAAGGGTCGAGTAGTCAGGGTCGGTTGAACATCGGAAAATCAATACAGGACCAACTCCAGGACTCTTCCGGAGAGTGCACTCAATGGTTTGCTCATCATACAAGTTGAAGTCCTCGATCGCTTTCGATCAGCGCTGGCCAAAGGGAAATTATCCGTTGCAGTTGGCAACGAATGTTACATTTGCATTTATGTACGTGCTCCTACCGAGAGCGTGCTCAATGCTCAGCTGATCATACAAGTTGACGTCTTCGGTCGCATTTGACCAATGTTGAGAAAAGGAAAATTATCCGCCGCACTCGGAACGAGCAAGGTTGCGCTTGCGTTCTTCGACAATTCCAGTGTTCGGAGCTTGTTGCTCCAGCTGCTCTCTATATTTTTGGAGTGTGGAAATAAGTTTTACTGAGCTTGTGTCATTTTAGATTAAACGTCAGGGCTTTGGTAGAGAGATATGATGAGAATTGGAAGATTATTGCTTGATAGTGTTGCGCTCTTTATAATATGAATTTTTTTCTGCTGGTCTTCTGCTTGATAGCCACAAATTTGTAACATTTGTTGAGAATTGTAACATATTTTATAATCGTAACAAAACGAACATATATATGTTCGTGATGTTTGTTTTCAAATATGTATATTATATTTGTTTTCGCTTCACATATCCTCAATAAACGCAATATTTCTTCTAAAGTTGAATGAATTACGCTTTTGCGTTGCATTTGCTACATGGATAGTTCCACACGGGCCAAAAAGGTTGTAACACAATGAAGGGAAACGACTTCTTTACATGCATGCAGTGCGTGGGATTTAGCCCTGTTATTTATACCCTTCTACGCCTGTAGCTTGGTATAGCTGTGCCCTGCTGCAGTTGTACCTTGTGCCTTGCTGCGGCTGTACGTACCTTGCTACGGCTGTACGTACCCTGCTACAGCTGTGCGTACCCTGCTACAGCTGCACCCTGCTACAGCTTCACGTACCCTGCTACAGCTGCCCCGTTCAGCCGTACGAGAGCGGCGCTAGAGGGCCCTAATGAGAGGCCGCAGGTGAGCGATGTGTTTTCTCTCGGCTTGCGCCACAACTGAGCTCATATTTTGGGCGAAGTTTTGCTCGCACAATTCAGGCGTTCTATAACAATCTTCTCGGAAGCCTAAATCTCGGGTCATTACCTCAGGCCATCCATTGCCGGTCTTGGCGTCTACTTCTTGCGGCTATTTCACTTCTTTCTTCGAGCTCAGCCCAGCGTGAATTTTCATTATGACTTCCTGGGCTCGCCCTTTGCGCTCAGGTAGACCTGCTGTTCTCTGTCTTGTGGAATTTCTGGCGTTTTCAAGAGGATGTCTTCAAGTGGAAGGAAGGAGTTTTCGTAGTTATGCGGCATTTACCAGATGATGTTAAGGAATAGAAGGAATTTGTTAGATTTTGCGGTGTTTTCGAGGGATACGTGAAAGTGAAACGAAGGATTTTTGTATGTATGCGCGATTTACTGAATGTTTTTTAAGAAAGTAAAAATTTGTACGGATTTACAGCATTTTCAAGAGAATATCAAGAGATGGAATGAAGGAATTTTTACAGTCTTACAACATTTTCAAATTGAGGTCAAGAAATGTCGGGAAGAAATTTGTCAGGTTTTATATTTTCACAAGGATATAAAAACTGAAGGAATTTCACGATATTTTTCAGAAGATATCGCGAGAAAAAAGAACGTGAATTGTTTCATGATGAGTACTTCAGAGTTATTGCGCTAGCTTATGTTTGTTAGAAATCGCTTCAAGCCTTTAAGGCTATTGTAATCTCTGTGATTTTATTACGAACTTGTGCTGCACGATCGCATTTGTCTGGTGAGCTTCAACAAATTTTACTCGTGATTGATTTTCAATTTCAATAGCGGGCTTCGTAATATATATTTCTGGGAATATTTGTTCGAAATTCCCAACAGATTCATTGTCTTTAGCTAGTTTATCGTGTTCAGTATTATACAAAGAAAATTAGTATTTTCAGGCGTAAATAGTAACCCTTATCTTGTTAGCATTACGCAGTTTTCTGGGCTGCTTAATTATTCGAATCCCGCAGCATATATTGAATTTCCCGTTTTGTTAGTTTTCAGGTTCATATCCCGTAATTCCTTTCCTGCTTAATTATGGATATATTTCATTTTTTTGTTAGGAAATTTCATGCATCCATATTGATGGAGTCGTAATTTGACGTGTAAGAAGGGTTCATATTATTTGGTATTATAATAAAATTTATGACCGAGAAACTTGCTCAAAGAGTCTCGATGCTGTAAATTATGAGATAGTTAAATACTGGTTGGTAATTCCGTAGACTTTCGAGAGTCACTGAAATTTTAGATTGTTAAATCAATGTAGTTTATTCCGTAGACATTTCACAACTGACGGACTTCGTGAGATATTCTACTATAATATTTGTAGTCAATTCCACGCACGTTTAGTCAATAGATGACCCGTGAGTTGAAGTTGAAAGCTTATCGCGTATTCCGTAGATTGTCAAGTAATTAACGAAAAATAAATTTTCATAGTACGCGGACGTTGTGGAATTTCGCTGCTCTTTCAAATGATGTTGCGAACTTGTGTGTTGTTGGATTTTATGCGACACTTCCGAGTGTGGAGTGTGACTCGAATTTAGGAGGAAGAGGGGAGAATTGTTCCTTTGTATTTGGAAATGTCAACTCGAATTTAGGGTGCACTGGCGGGCTTCCTTCGTCCTTTCACGCCAGTCGTGTTCGTAACTTCTGGCAGTACGCTGTGTCTTCACTTTATGGCACTGCTGAATGCATTCTCCGGTTATTAGTGAAGGACATGTTGTCTACCAAATAACTGGATCGTAGATAGTTCAGTTTTAAGGAAAACATTTGATTAAGCGTTTGGAAAATGACAATTTCTTATGCATTTTTTAAAAGCGATACAAGCACGTAAAAAAGCTACGATTTCATTAGCATGGTGTGAAGAAAATTCGAGCATGTGGAAGAGGTACAATTTCATAGGCACGATTTGAAAAAAGTGGAAGAGATACAATTTCATGGGCCCCGTTTAAAAAAAATATGAAATAAAAGAGAACTAATTTCATCGACATGATTTGGAAAAAATGTCATCAAGCGGAAGAGATCTAATTTTATTGACACGATTTGAAAAAAATGCCAGCGAAAGGAAGACGTACAATGTCGTAGGCACGATTTAAAAAGGAAGTCAAGCACAAGAGAAGCAATTTTATGGGCACTGTTTGACAAAGATGAAAGGGAATGGAACAGATTAGATTTCATCTGCGCGATGTTAAAAGCAAACAAGCAAGTGTAATAAGTACGATTTCCTCAACACGTTTTGAAAGAGATGAAAGCATGTGTGGAAGAGTTACGATTTTTTCAACACGATTTCAAAAGAGATGCAATTACAGATGGAAGCGAAGATGTCTGTTCATTTTTGATAAATTGATACGTTTATGGTGTCTCTAAACTAAATTTCTATGGTTTCTTTCATCACTCAGTCGATCACGATTTACTGATCGTTAACTTTTCGTGGAATTACTGTTATTACAAAGGGTCGTGTTTGTAGCATAAGCTTCAATGCAACGATTTCCATAAGGGCAAAATAAATGACCCATTTTTTCAATTTGTGGTAAATGTATTTCCGCTGGCTTATGTCTGGGATCAGTTAGATGTTGGTCAGAAAAATATATCTCACAAGTCATGCAAGAAGTTTCCTTGAAGAGAATGGATTTCAACGTCAATATTCAGCGTAATTAACGCTAAAGTTCAGGCACTTCCATCGCTCTTTGTTTTTGCGGCTTGATTTTGTACGCAGCCGAAAAATAAGACCTAGGTCAGCTTTCCATTGTTTGTGTTGGATTAATTATGTATCCTGAATTCTGGTTGAATTAATTTGACGAGACTTGTAGCTGTCTGTGGGTTACGATAGGGAAGAAAGTGTTCTTGCTCACGGTAACAAGACACGAGTTTGTGCACGGTGGCAAAACACGAGTAAGTATTCACAACAGTAAAACAGTTCGGGTTGATAATAGCTAAGCCAGAGTTTGTGTTCACGCTGGCAAAACAAGAGCAAGTGTTCACAACAGTAAAACAGTTCGGGTTTATAATAGCCAAGCAGGAGTTTGTGTTCACGCTGGCAAAACAAGAGCAAGTGTTCACAACAGTAAAACAGTTCGGGTTGACAATAGCTAAGTGGGAGTTTGTGTTGACGGTAGCAAAGCCATGTCTAAAATAGCTGACCACCCGGACCACCTGACCATTTATCTTGCGGAGACGCGGCACAGCAGCAGTAGCCCTGGCTCTTTTTCTCGGGGCTCTCTGAGCAGATTGGCTGCTGCTGATGCAGCTCGTGATAAAGCCGGCGATGAGCGCAGCACGGTAGGGTCGCTGCCCAAAACCTCCTCGAAATCTGCTCAAGAAGAAGCTGGCAGCGCTCCATCTCGAGATCCGGGAAACGACTACCGCCCGTTAGGCCCCTGTCACCCGATCTCACGTCGGTCAGACTGTCAGAAAAACAGCGGCTCCAACTCCAAGACGGACGCAGCTCCTTGCCAGCCGGGCAATCTTTCTCAAAGTTCTTCGTCCGGAAGAATAGCCCAGCCAACGCCGCTCGAAGAAAACGCCTTCCATTATCACAATGCGGTTTACTCCGCGGAAGCGGGCGAGGACACGCAGTACGAGCTGTACTTTAACCCTGCTTATGTGTGGGAAGACGAACAGTTCGGTTTGTGTTACGAAAATGACGTGTTCTTTCAGGCTGGTTGGGACGGACTCAATTACCCGCTAGGTTCTGGGTTACAAAACAATCAAGTTCTCTACGGCGACGTCAGCAGCGCCGAGTATAACAGAGTAGAAGACAAGGGCGTCCGTAGTCATTCCACGGATCAGGATGTTGATGCGTATTATGCGATCCCAGTTGCCCATGGTGGGGATTTTGGTGATCTTCAAAATTATGGACATTTAATCGGTGTTCCGGATGTGTTTCAAATTTTTGATGGGAGTGAACACACTAACCCAAGTAATGCCCATTCGAAACATGGCATTAGCAACGCTTGTAAAACGTGTGCTGATCCAGAGTTTAAAAATGAAAAAACGGCTTCTCTAATCAAACAAGAAGTTCAAAATTCGCTCTCTCGTCTCCAAGAAAGTCGTGGTTATCTCAATCAAGGCAAAGATGCGTTTGATAAGCAACTCACATCCGAGAAGCCATCCGCATCTAACGCAGAAAAAGCCGCCCCGCTGGTTTCTGGCCGGTTCAAGGAAGCCGTCAAAAGGGTCAAGAAATCGACCGAGCACTCGAACCACTCGAGTGGAAACGCTAATGATTCGGTCGCAAATGACACTCCAATTAATCCGCCTGACCAATCAAGTGCATTCATCGAACCGTTTGTGAAACGCTGGCGGAGAAAGAACAGCTCTGCAAATGCCAAGAGCGATCCAACATCGTGCCGTGCGTCCAATCGACGGTCTCGCGTAAACGGCCTGCGCCGCCGTAGTACGGACATCTCACGCGCAGACACGGCGCTTGAGAACACGCTCGAGTATGATGATTTGAGCGTGAATACCCTCATCAACATGGACACATCGACCCCTCCGCCACTTCCTGGTTTGTGCTCGGGAGGTTCGCGTGATGTTCGATTACACTCAAGTCGTGGCTCGAGGTCGTCTAGAGCGTCGCGGGCATCAGGAGTATCGAACGTGTCACGACACTCAAAGGCCTCTCTTGTGTCTTGTGTCTCCTCGGGTTCTGGGCACATGAGTGACCTGCTCCTGCTGCACTCGCGGCAGCGGGGTGGTGGTGAGTATGAGGCCATTTGCTTGATATCGAGCTCTCTTTTTTTAATTTTGTGCCTAGGGTGATGTAGAGGGTGTACCGAAAAGAGGCTGATGTCGAAGTTTGATAGAGGCATATGTCGAGCTTTCTTTTTTCATTTTGAGGTTAGGGTGACATAGAGGGTTGGCCCGAAAAAGCCACACGAGTGACCTTCTCCTGCTGCACTCGCGGCAGCGGGGTGGTGGTGAGTATGAAGCCATTTGGTTGATTTCGAGCTTTCTTTTTTCATTTCGTCAGGGTAGCATAGAGGGTGTTTGGAAAAAACGAACTCATTCTTTGACTGACAGTTACTCACGTATTTCTTGTTTTTCTTCTAGGTGCAACTAAGTTTTCTGTTATGGCATTTCATTTTCTTCAGTATGATGTTCTTTTCTTAGGTTTTACTCGTTAGACGTGTATCTGTGAACATCTACATCAAAGCAAAATACATGAGTACTGGGGAGTCTGCGTGTGTGTAGATTTTTTGGGAAACCCTGTAAAAAAACTGTTGTGTTGGCTTTCGATTCATAGTTCTAACTTGGGTTTGGTGTGTGGACTTCATTGTTTGTTTAAGGGTTTAAATTGTGGTGTTGCAGCAACATAGCGCTTTGTCGATTGTGAAAATTTGTGTTGGCCATTTGTTTCTCACAGGTTGCGATTAGTTATCGACAGCTTTGTTTCATTAAAATTTCAAGAATGAAAATTTTTTTGAGTTTCTTCATTTCTATTGAGTTGTATGTTAATAGAGCGCTCATTGTCAAATCACTAGCTTCTAAAATTTAGCCCTTAATGTCACTACTGCCGATGACTTGACAACTTACGATGACACTATTAGTACGGAAGAT
Source organism: Platorchestia sp. MABIK (assembly GCA_014220935.1). Taxonomy (NCBI): domain Eukaryota; kingdom Metazoa; phylum Arthropoda; class Malacostraca; order Amphipoda; family Talitridae; genus Platorchestia; species Platorchestia sp. MABIK. The sequence goes on from JACJUY010000343.1 coordinate 21,836, forward strand.
TTGTATTTATGTCTCCGAATCACTGTACTTCAGACTTCAAATCTATAGTAGTGCTCAATTGTGGAGCTTCCACTTTTCTGGCTCACCAGCTGACGGGTCAAATTATTCAAATTTATTCACGGATCAAAATATTTAATTTTCAAATTCAGGAGCGTTAAACTATCTGTGGGCAAACGGATATGATAGCCCAAACTTTACTCTTCTCTTATATGAACTCATTAGCCTAGCTTTAGAAGCGTGATTTGAGTTTCTATGTTATGTGCCAATACGTGCACTGACAATAATATCCTCGAAGTAAGTTGTCGGAGTGTCAAAAAAGAGGATGGAATTCCACCCGATGGTGAGTCAGAAGGTTTTAAATTGCATCGAAAGATTTTTCTTCAGTGCTTCATACACTTGCCCTCTGTGAAGCGATATCTACCACTTTTACGTTAAAATTCATAGGTTTTTTCTGAGGTCTTGTTAGGAATTATCTATTCTTTCTGCGTTGAGGGACGATTATTTCAAGTGCTTAGAGTTAGTAAAACTCTCGTTTCGCGGCGTAAATGCGTGCGCCTCTTTTTGCTGTGTCAGCAAACGAGAGCATGTCTTCCGAGGTCTGCGTAGGTGCAGTCAAACCTGTAGCACTGCTACGGTAGATTTTAAGGCATTCTCGCATCGGCATTTTGGGCTTAGTAGTCGTATCTTCAGTGTACTTGAGAAACTTGTGGTAGGGCTTGGAAGCATCGAGTAACTCGATCTTGTTATGCATGTCTACTGCATGATTGGAAGTCATTGAGAGCGTGTGGGTTTAGATCTGTAATTACTTAGGCTCAGTTTTCTTTTTGTACTTCTTTGTGTGTTCCTTGGTAGAGGCCGGCGTACCGTGCCACGGACCTCCTGTCTTTTAAGGTAAAACTGCAACTCTATCAGTGTATTGACCTCCTGTCCTTCGCGCTGCCAAGGGGAAAATGTGAAGTCCCTAGTTGAGGGATAGTACGCCTTTTTTGTTGAAAAATGTTTTGTTTTGCTACGGACCACCTTTTTTTGGTTCGCTGCGTTTTTTATTTCAGCCCTTTTTAATTTCTTCAATTTTTATCTTGTTTCATAACTTTCTTCCAACCTTGTTGTCTCCATGCGAAAAGTGTAAGATACCATGTGCGTAGATTTCTCGTTCCCTGTCTACGTTCTAGAAAAAATCTTCCTCCAAACTCTTAGGGGCACCTTTGTTGTGTGTAAGAAGGTTTAAACTAACTTATCTAACCTATGCTTTTGATGGTTGTACGAGCACACTTTTCTATTGAAATTGTCACCCTTCAGTGTAGTGGAAAATTGCGCTCACACAGTACAAGGATTTTCATTATTTGATGTACGCATTCATTCTAGGGTTCATAGACACTGTTGTTAAATTATGCCTTCGTTGTAAAGGTTGAATTAACGAAAAGGTTTGAGGTGCTGGTGTAAGATTCAACTAATCTGGATTTTTTATGGAAGAGCCGACACCAACGCCATGATGTGCTGACATGGACCGACGTTGCCGTTAAATCGAATTTCTATTTCGTGTTGAATTGCATTTCTTAACCCTTGTAAAACTGCGGAGTCTTCGCTGAGTTCGGAGCTTACGTCCAATATGTCTTGCAAATTACCTGATTTAATGGCACACTTCGGCCGAATAGCCCTTGAAGTGGCTATTTCGGCTAATTGACACGAGGCAGACGTGCGGGGATCCGATATAAATCATTTAGAAAATTACTTGCCTTTTTTCTTGATCGCCGCCGTACTTTCTCACCCTTCATCTCATCTGTTTTTGCATGTGCCAACGGCAGGCCTTTCGATGGCGTCAAATTCGAGTGCGGAAACTATGCTTTTCTGAAAGCTCTCGAAATCGTTCTACTTTTCGCGGAAAATTGGCCCGTTTTAGCGTCGCTCAAGCTCTCGAATTTTCAGCCCAGAGGATGATCGCTGTGCGCTCCGTCGCTCTTACATTTACTGCGCGTGTGAGCGCCGCCTTGCAGCGTGCGCTGGTGTGCTGGTGTTGTGTTTTTTGCTTTTCATTTCTGTACTTCTCGCCTGTGTTGTGTGTTTTGCTTTGCATTTCTGTACTTCTCGTCTGTGTTGTGTGTTTTGCTTTGCATTTATTCACTTCTCGTCTGTGTTGTGCGTTTTGCTTTACATTTCTGTACTTCTCGCCTGTGTTGTGTGTTTTGCTTTGCATTTCTGTACTTCTCGTCTGTGTTGTGTGTTTTGCTTTGCATTTATTCACTTTTCGTCTGTGTTGTGTGTTTTGCTGTGGAGTTCTTTACTTTTCGTACTCTTTTCTTCCTTTTGCAATTTTCGTTGTTTCTAGCTTCATCATATTTATGTATTAATTATCGATTGTTATTTTGTCACTCCATTCAAGATTAATTTAAATTTAGTCGTTATCTTGTCAGTCCGTCTTAATATCAGTAGTTTTCAGCGTGCCCTAAATTCTAAACGAAATCTTTATAAAATTCGTCACTGAAGTGTTTGTTTCGCAGAGACAATTTGGAGGCCTGCAAAGTGCGCATGCCCGTGATAATTTGATACTTTCTGTGATGCGTGTCCTACTTTGAAGTCTGGGTGGCGTGAGCAGTTAATTTATTTTAAAACACTAATAGGCGTCCCTTCTTGTGTCCTATATATTAAACTCTTCATTTCCAAAACAAACTCAGCGACCATTTCATATCATGAGTTGAAATTTCAAGCTCCTCGTATCCTGAATAATTAAAATTTCATGCTTTTCATATCGTAAATTAAAAAATTTCGGACTCATCATATCGTGATTTAAAATTTCTGGTTCCTCATGTCCTGAATTATAATTTCAGGCTTTTCTCATAGCGTGAATTAAAATTTCAGACTCGTATCGTGGATTTTAATTCTAAGTTTCTTTTGTCGTGATTTAAAATTACTAATTAACATCATGAATTGAAAATATCTCTTACGATGAATAAATATGACATTTCCAGCGTCTCAAATGGCTCTTTTGAGGCTCCCGAGATTTTCATCGTGAACGGGGATTTTCAGCACCTCGTATGGTCACTCTCGTATGGTCACTCTCGTATGGTCACTCTCGTATGGTCACTCTCGTATGGTCACTCTCGTATGGTCACTCTCGTATGGTCACTCTCGTATGGTCACTTAAAATTTAATTTTCGCTAATTCAAGGGTCTATGTGTCGTGAATTAGAGTTGCAAGCTCTGACGACCGTGAGTTAAAATTTCAAGCCATTCTTAATATGAATAAATCTCCTTTCTAGTCGTGACTTGAGCTTAAATTTTGTTTGATGTGAAACAGTATCCTCTTGTCGTAAATTGGTAATGCGTGTTCATATCGTAAATGGCTCGATTTACGACATTTGTTGCAAACTGTTTCCGAGCGTGTAGTAAATTTCATGCGCTGTCTCCTATTGAACGTGTGAACTGTAAATTATGCGGCTTTCGGAGCCTCTCATAAATCGAAGAGTTCCTTTGTGCAACCCACAGATATTGTACGAGTTGTTTCTGAAGAAAAGCTGCTAGATGAAAGCCTTTGGCACGAACCTCTTGATTAAATCGAACACACATGATATTGTTGGAACCTTTTTCAGGACATTCTGCTACATAGCTAAAAGCCATTGGCACAACGTCGGGTAAAATCTAACACACAAGATATTCTTGGGACTTTTTTTCTGCTACATGGATGGAGTCCTTCAGTTCAAACTTCGAGGTAAAATCTAACAGAGGAAATTGTTTAAAAACATTCTTCAGGATATCTTGCTGGTAGCGTTTAGCACGGACCTCGGTGTAAAATCAAACACAATGGACAACATTGACGTTGTTTCATCAGAGCATCTTGCTGGATTTTAGCCTTTGGCACCGAGCTCACAGTAAAATCAATCAGAGAATTGTCAGAATTTCTTTTTCTGCGCAACATTCTGCTGGATGTAAGCCTTTGGCGCAGACCTCATAGTAAAATCAAACAGAAAACCGTTGGATCAATTTTTCTTCAAAACATTCTGCTAGATGAAAAAGCTTCAGCATAGGTCTCGTAGTAAAACCAAACATAAAATTGTTGAAATTTTTTCCTCTGTAAACTATCTTGTAGGAAGCATTTAGCGCAGAGCTCGTGGTAAAAGCAACACCTGCGTTCCGTGCGTTACCCTCGAGCTCGCACGAACCATCTCGGCATTGAAGGCACGCCGTAAGTCTTGGGCTCCCACGATCACGCCATAAATTGAGGGCCTCGCATCATCTCCCGCCGTAATCTCCTGCCGCGCCTCAGCATCCAGCTGTCGCTGCGCCCAATGGGGCACGGGCCCGAGTTTTGAACTCGTTTCCTTCCTGCGAAGGGACCCACCGGTGGTCACTTTTGTACAATTCTTCACGTTTCCTTCGCTTAACACCGGTGATCATTGTTTTAGCAATTTAACACGTTTTCATCCAAGGAACATTTGTTGCAAACTTTTAGTGCTGTAACTGTTTTGAACAGTTTTACACGTTTCCTGCGAAAGGACGCATCGGTGGTCACTGAGGGAATTTTCATAATGCAGCTGACCAACCTACGGTCGTAAACTTAATTTTAATAAATACTTTAATGATGGCGAGATCCAGTTAGTGTTCGCTATTTTCAAAATCGCCCATTGCTATTAATTTTATACGTGAATTGAATAGTAAACTTCCGTTTAACGCATCGCAGGAAACGTGTTGAGGCGGTACAGTTAGCAGCGTGTTTCATGTCGACTTGGCTACGTTACGCCGCAGTACATAGCGTATTTACGACGTCGTGGCGGTACAGTTGGCAGCGAGTTTTAGGTCGACTTGGCTGCGTTACGTCTTTGCCCATGGCGTATTTGCGTCGTCGTGGCGGTACAGTCGGCAGCGCGTTTAAGGTCGACTTGGCCACGGTACGTCTTCGCGCGTGGCGTAATTGCGTCATCTGTAGCCAGCATTGTGACTTCGCGACGTTAAGCTTGAGGATGTCAAGTAGCGTATTTACGTCGTCGTGGCGGTGCAGCTAGCAACATTTTTCTAGTCGGCTTGGCACGTGGCATCTTTGTTATGTGCTGTAGTCGAGTTCAGTTGGAGAACTTACGCTGCTAGCTGTGTGTTACGATGACGTAAAATGTTTTAATATCTGGCCTTGAGATCCGACGCTCGGCATCATCTCTGATGACATTTCTGCGCGGTCTTTATTACGTAGACCTTTAATTAATGACGTTTATTTCCGTGGCCTCTATGTTCGTGGTATTTATGGAATTGATCTGGGTTTGGCATTTCCTATATCCTGGTATTGGTATGTGGATATTACTGTATCTTGGTATTGGTATGTGGATATTACTATATCCTGGTATTGGTATGTGGATATTACTGTATCCTGGTATTGGTATGTGGATATTACTGTATCCTGGTATTGGTATGTGAATATTACTGTATCTTGGTATTGGTATGTGGATATTACTGTATCTTGGTATTGGTATGTGGATATTACTGTATCTTGGTATTGGTATGTGGATATTACTGTATCTTGGTATTGGTATAAATCTTAGTAGAAGCCACATCTTCCTCTTATTAGGTATAGCCTTCTCAACATTTTCCTAGGTTGATCGTTCATAAATACGATTATCACAGGGATCTCGGATGTGTAACTGACACTTTCCAGTCGGCTGTTCTCCGCCCGTGGACGCTGCGACCACCTGCCAGTACGGGCTGAGATCTGCTTTCGTCAGTCGCAATAATTGACGGTGCGTTAATGACCGAAGTACGAGAACGCCATTATTCGCATCGTATTGTTCGAAGGGTGTGAAATGTTGATATTACCCACGGCCGGAGTGCAAGGACGCCTTTTTTCGCATCGTATTATTCGAAGGGTGTGGAATATTGATAATACCCATGGACGGAGTACGAGGATGCCATTATTCGCATCGTATGTTTCGGAAGATGTCTAAAATTGATATCACCCAGGTTATTGTGATATGGTCTACGCTTATTCAACAACTGTAGGCAGCTGCCGATTATCATTCAGTGAAAAAATGCGTTGTGCTTCTGATGAGCATTTTTTTGGCCATCACTTCGCGGATATATTTTGCTGACATTAAAATCAACAAATACTGTTGTGAACATCGTAACTCTCGATAATATCAGCGGCAAACACTGAGGAGCTCCTGTTCTCATGTAAAATATTTGAACGTCTGGTGCAACGCGCTACAATATTGGACTTACCTCCGTAAGAAGACAATGCCTCTTCATGCGTGAATTATGGGGCTTTGTTTCGCATAACGTCGAGTGTCTCCTGCCGCGGCTCTTTGAACTACTGTTGGAGTTTTTGAGGATGTTTTCTCCCATGCTGATCAACTTCTCTCCTGTTGAATTTCTTGAATTTTTTTGTTTGGAAAATTCTTGTGTACATCAAGATATTTATCGTTTGGTTTCTGTGTAATAATTGTGTGGAAATGTGGGCACAGTTTGAAGGTTTTTTTTTTTATAATGTTTAGTAGCAGAATTTTATAGAAACGTGTGAAAAATTGAGCTCAAACTTTGCGTTCCACCAACCGCTGATGTTTGAGTTAATACTCATGATTTATAACGCGCTCATTCGTGCCATCGATGCACAGAAAAGCCTTTGTATGAACCTTAGACTGCGTGACGCACGTAGCGTGGCCAAATTGGCCTCTTTTTATGGTAAAAAGAATGCTATTTTCAGAGAGAATGTGGTCATAAGGACCACTCAGCATGTGGCTACTTTGCAAGGTTGCTTCTCGCCAAGAGGTCTTTATAGCCAAATTTTATTTGAAAGAAAAACTTGTCAATTTAGGAGAGAAACAGATTCATCTGGGAACCCTAACTTAGCTGACTTCCTACTGCAATATTTTAGTTATTACGCGAGAAAGTTGGGAAGTTGGACAGTTTCAAGTTCGGTAACTGAGGGCTTTGTATCCACGTTGCAAAAAGTTTTATTGGAATATTTTCAGCCTTTATGTGGGTTTATAAATTTGGAATCGAAAACGGTGAATTTGCGAGTTGAAAACTTCTCTCATTCCACTTGTTGCTTCAAAACAGCTGGATTTCGCCCAAATTTTTCTTCGTGCCTTTTAATGAAACTGCTCTTTATGAACAGCACTCGCTAAGTCCGTAGTTATGAAGTGTTTATTCTGCTCGACCTACCTAGTCGTAATAGTTTACTTTCTGGATGTAAGGATACAAATCAAAAAGTAACAGGTTCAATTGCGGTCTTAACATTTTACTGTTTTCCGTTTTGAATAATTGAAAATAATTGCGTTGGTATTTGATTTATTTATTCAACGTTCAATGTGTGTTACATAAGCAAAAAACTGTCGTTGCATATACCTTACTTCATAAATATTATTAGAGCTTGTAAGGAAACACCAAGCCTTACATGCCTGCGCGTTGAATTTATTCCATTATACTTGTTACCTTCGATGTGCTGACGTCACAAGAAGTTCATGTTATTTCAAAATTGTCCTCGGATTTGAATTCTTTGGTTGAATTTCGTTTATTATGAAATTCCCCCAATGTTTTATTGAGTAATGCAATTAATGTTATAAAAATTGTTCCTCTGTTTGAATTTTATCTATTAGGCAACTGCTCCAACGTTTCATTGTGTAATTAAATGATGAGTACATTAACAGATTCCACACACAGCCACACAGCGAATACGAATAACTGCGTAGTGAACAATGCAGGGCTCTTACACGCAAGACGACAGCAAGAAGTTCTACTCTGGAGCCGCTCGGAAGACTGGCTGGCTGCTCAGGCGCTGCAAACTTGGGGCCAAAATACTCTCGCTTGCATGCGAGCAGGTCGATTAGCGCCGTCTCTCCTCTGACTTCAAGTTAAGGATGACCTCCACCCAGCTCTACCTCTGGGCACGCTCTGAATACACTTCATTTTAGCATTATTATCCACTTGCCAGAATTGATGTAAGAAATTCACGGTAAACCTGGTCCAATTTCGGGAAACGTTGTTGAAATTTCGCTCTCTCGCGTAGCCCTCCGGCTGAGAACTGGGCCGCATTTTATCGCGTTTATTGCGTTAAATTCCACGCTCCAGCGACTCCGTGTGTGAGCCGCTTGCGTTATTTGGTGATTTAGGTTTGGGATGATTAAGGACTTCTTTGTGACCGTGTTGGCGTAGTGGATGTTGTAAAAATTGCATCAATCAAGGCTCCGCATGTCATGTTGTCAGGATTTTGTCCCTTTTATATTACTTTGGGAGGTGAGGAGTGATTCAATTGTTACTTTGTACCTTCAACTGTAGCAAGTCATAACACTCTGAGCTTTTTTGCTTCGCTGCGTAAGGATTTTATGAAATCAAACTCCGCGGACTTTAACGTCTAACAAAAAAATTTCAGCAACCTGTAACTATACAGGGTTGCCATTTGCTGAATACTCTTCATGGTCGAATTTCATTTGAAAAACTCAAGGTTTTTTGTCCAGAAAAAATAAATTTAACAATTCTGTGTCTCTATTTTCACGACCGCAAATGTCCTGCAACTCTCACCTCTGCTGCATCATTTATTTCGATTGGGCCCTGCCGCCTTAGCTCGAGTTCGCATTGCGTCCACCAGTGATCATTTATACGAGATCATTAGTGATCAGTGTTTTATTTTTAGGGTTGTGATTGTTTTCATCAGTGATCATTTGTAAATCATCAGTGATTCTTTATTGAATTACAATTGCTTCCATCAGCGTGCGTCTCCGTGCAATGCATCGTTGTTACTGTTCTCGCTCTTGTTTTTATTTGCGCATTATTGTGTGGGAGTTGTATAGCAGCTCTGCCTCGAGGCTGAAGCAAAATTCTCCAAAATGAATAATGAGTCCAGTAGATTGATTTTTATTCTGAATCCTAAAGTTCATTCATTGTGAGCTATAGCTTAAATGTACCGAATATTTTCACAACCAGTTATTTTTTCAACGCTCAAGAGTTAATTGATAATATATAGTTCTTCGGCACTTTTTTGCGCTCATCCTTCTTCTGGCCTATTTAATATAAGCTAGTTTTCTTCGCTAATTTGATTAACCTTACTTTCTTTGCTACATTTTCTGCCCTGTGGAGATCTATAACTCGCGAGCCATGGCGTGCAGTGTGGCAGTCACGGACCATTATTGCCTTTGTTTACACGCTTTAGGCGCCGTCCTTCACCGTCTCGATTGTTCAGTAATTAGCACATCCGTCATGGAGTCGTCACGTCGACTTCTAGATCAGTTTTCTGTCCCGTCGGTCAGACGCAGCGCTTTGTGTCCGTCTTTGTGTTCATGAATCAACTGCGGCGTCGTTGATTTTATGCATATAAGAGTTTTGTGCATTTTTGGCTCTTAATGTACGTGAACACATCTTTGTATTTAGATTACGCGTTCTCTCCAAACTAAATGGTGCCTTCATTCTTCCTCTCTACGGAACACCTTTGTTGTGACCAGGGAACTCAAGCTAACTCATTTTCTATAATCTAATCTTGTGACTGGTAATATTGTAGCGTACGCAGAGATACTTCTCAAGTACTGCGTTCAAAATTCAATGCTTTCGAAGTGTTTGACCCGAGACAGCCAACGTGCGGGAATCTATTGACGTTAGGAAAAATAAGAGAATGTCCCGGCTGATGAAGCCAAAATGTCCCATGCCGCAGTAGCGCTACCATTCAAGGCAACTGGCGTCTTGACACTCAATAATGCACGTGTATTGGCCCTCGTCTTTCCGTGCCACTACTTGCTTGTCTTCACAGAGGCCATTATCGGCTTTTCTCGAACCGGCTGCCTTTTTCGTTGCGGCACTGAAATGATGTCGTCCTGGTGCGTGGACCTAGAGGGTTGCTGTACAAAATTCTACATGTCGATGTAAACTTAGATTCAATATGCAAAAATTAGAGACCTATGGCTGACACACGCGAGAATATTTTTTGATCTGAACTTCAAAGACGTGACCACAGCTGACTTCAGGACGCAACAAGTTTGAGCGTGAGATTCCTCACCAACCCGCCACTGTTCACTTCATCTAATCTTCAGTGCCGTGCAAGCGCTATTAGGCAGCGTAACATTTCGGTTACAGTTGGGCTCAGGTTCGCGTGCTGTACTACTGCATTGTCGTACTGTTGCGCGCTTGAGCATCGTCACCGCCTCTGTAGGCTGCCTGTTCGGAGGGACCCGTGGACGTGTGGGAGCTTCTCGCACCGCCGCATTGATGGCCCAGACTGGGTAACCGTGAAGTGTGCCAGGAGCATTTTTGCGCTATGTCGATTATGAACTTATAATGTTCTGGTCCTCTGAGCAAGAACCTGATAAATTTTTCACTTTAATAATGCCGTGTTTGCTTAGTTCAACGTGAATTTGTTCAATTTCAAAATTTAAACGTTAAATTATTAATGTAACCACTGTAATGTAGTAGGGATATCTATTCATAGGCATAAAAGTGTGCGCTGGATGGGAGATGCCTGGAGGGAGGAGTCGGAGTGGCATCTGGTTCGAAATAAAACTTTCCTTAGAGCCTTTGACTTTTCTTCGTCTTCCATTTTTCTGCGCAGTTGCGGCTGATTTTTTTGATAATTTACACCGTTGCAGCGGTAAGATCGGCTGCGTAAGTTTTCTTGTAACTGCTAAGCTACAAGCTTATTTTTATGACCTAAATCCTCAAGTTTAAGCTTATTTCCACTGAATTTGAGCCCGTAGGACCCAGTCCACCCTAAATAACGTTATCAAGTCAACGGGGAAATTTATGTTGCAAGTATTATCGTTACGGCCAGGTTAGTTAATAGATTGAAAATCTGACCCCTAAAAGAACAGAATTGATTACTCCTGAGTTTTCCCTCATAGGTTGCGTTTTTGTTGAGGTGTTAATGTTTTTTGAAATAGGGCGAAGTTGACTCAAATTAGCTATGGGAATTAGCGCTCCCAGGGGGACTATGTGAGGGCCCGAGCTAAGGGTTAGGTAGGCTTCTTTTTTGTTGGAATAGAATAGGTTTTTGTTCTGTTACGGACCATCTTTTTTCGGTTCACTGCTGTCCTGTTTTTTCAACACCTACTACTTTCTTCTTCAACTTTGATCTTGTTTCATAAACTTCTTTCTCATCTTACTGTTTCTATGCCCTTTCTGCGTAGATTCCACGTTCCCTAAACTCCATACTAAATGGTGCCTTCCTCCTTCCTCTCTTTGGATCGCCTTTGTAGCGGATAGGGTAGCTTAAACTAACTAATAATCTAATAATCTGACTCAAATTAGGCGCAAGGTTCAATCGTGAGAAATCCCTGGATTCATCTTTTGAATGTTTCATTTTAAAAAACATTCTCAAAGTTTTGATGTAGATAACATTATTAAATCTATTTGTGGTTTTGCCACAAACTTTTCTCTATGCACTTGGTATACTCTCGGTTGGAATTTTCACACTCTTGCTCATGACAGAAAGTTTCCTTTTGACGCTCATCATACGAATTGATTGGGCGAAGATCTCGTATTTATGCGTGCCACTCTTAAATTCCAGCTATGAGATGAGTAATTACACGTAAATCCTACTCCATTCATTCCCCTCATTTTCGTCGAATGAGATATTTCAAATTAGCGAAATTCTACCCCGTTCGTTCCTTATCATTTTGGAGTGTAAGGTGGGTAGATATGTAGTTGGTAGATAATGGGCATGCGTTATCGAGTGACCTTGGTGTAAGGTCACTCTATAGAGGGTAGATAATGCGTTATCGAGTGACCTGGGTGTAAGGTCAACCGATAGTGGGTAGATAATGCGCTATCGAGTGACCTTGGTGCAGAGTCACTCTATAGTGGGTATATAATGCGCTATCAAGTGACCTGGGCAGGTGGTGGCCATTGACAAGACAGTACGGCGAGTGAGGGAGGGACGGGAGCCGCATTGCCGTCTGTTATCGAGCGCGCCTCATTATGGAGGAGCTGGCCGGGCCTGGACGCTGCGTGGGAGCGTCGCTTTGTGTTGGAACACGCGTGCAGTTCTCCTGGTGTAGGGTACGCAATGGGTTTAGCTTGGTTAGGTTCGCCTGTTCTATGTTATAGGATTGGCGATCCCAGAGGAGATACTGTTAACACATTGACTGCGATACGACCCACCGGTGGGTCGTGCTTAGGTTTTTCCTGCTGCGAAACGACCCATCGATGGGTCGTTTGAAGAACTCTAATAATCTTTTTAAATTAGTGGTATTTAATGGACACGATTAACGTTTGGTATTTATAAATTTGCTCATCACTTTTGACTTTAATTTGAGTTAAATATCCCCTCAGGGGGATACAACTACTGTATCTATGGGAATTAGCACTCCCAGGCACTCCCAGGGTAGCACTATGTAGCACTCCCAGGGGAAAAATGTGAGGCCCGAGCTGAGAATTAGGTAGGCCTTCTTTTTGTTGAAATAAAATGTTTTTTTGTTTTGTTAAAGACCATCTTTTTTCGGTTCACTGATGTCCTGTTGATCAGCACCTCTGACTTTCTTGTTCAAATTTTATCTTGTTTCATAACCTTCCTTCTTGACTTACTGTTTCTTTCCCTTAACTCCATACTAAATGGTGCCTTCATACTTCCTCTCTTAGAACATCTTTGTAGTGCAAAGGGAGGGTAAAACAAATTTATAATCAAGCAATCAATTGAGTTCAATATTGAACTTCAGTTAAACCCATTGCAGTCAACGTGTTGTCTCTTCACCTATAGATAAGCCTTCGTGACTTGTATCTCTCGAGCCCTTTTTGTTTCTTTCAGTTCTCATGCTGTCTTTGCTATTTCTTCTACCTCTTCTTTCCTAGCTTGCGGTTACTTCTACGCGCAATGTATCCTGAGTAGAAATACACCTTGTTAAAAATGGAATGTTTTCCCTAGTTTATTCTGAATTGCTCCTTCTGTTTCCTCTGCAAAAATATCTTTGTCATGGAAACGGAGCCTCGAACTAGCTACTCTACTTTGGATTTAAACCGGGATTTCAACGATGCCAACGCAGCAATACTCCATTATTATTCACTTCAAACTCGTATCTTTTTGCAGTCAAGTTACTAAATTATGACCCCTCAGGGGGATGCAACTATTGTATCTATGGGAATTAGCGCTACCAGGGGGACAATGTGAGGGCCCGAGCTAAAGGTTAGGTAGGCTTTCTTTTTGTTAAAATAACATAGGTTTTTGTTTTGTTACGGACCAACTTTTTTTCGGTTCACTGCTGTCCTGTTTTTTCAACACCTACTACTTTCTTTCTTCTACTTTGATCTTGTTTCATGAACTTCTTTCTCATCTTACTGTTTCTATGCCCTTTCTGCATAGATTCCACGTTCCCTTAACTCCATACTAAATGGTGCCTTCTTCCTTCCTCTCTTTGGATCTCATTTGTTGAGGATAGGGAGGCTTAAGCTAACTAATAATCTATAATAATCTAATCTACTGAATTATGATTTGTTTTACGTAATCCAGCGTCG
>JACJUY010000343.1:38127-126207 GCA_014220935.1 Platorchestia sp. MABIK
ACCCGATGTCGCTGCCCTGACACTTGCGTGACCTGTGCTGTCGTTCACGCCCTGACATGTGGCAGGAAGTACACCGCTCTGAGGGCACTGAACTCCCTAGTGTCGCTCGTGCTGCACATTTCATGGTCACCAGTTGTGACGGTAGTGTCTGAATTGTTCTATGAGGCCTCATTTCGTGTAGCTGGAGTGGTGAGTTCAGTTTCGCTAACAAAGTTGAAGGTGCGATTCCTTTTACTGTACATCATTCCTCGTTGTCTATTATCCAGTGTCTTACGTACTGTGTAGAGTCTTTAAATTTTGACGAACGTATCGGATAACCATCGTTAAAAATAACGTGAAATAAGTAAGTTCTTTCATCATGGACTACAGATAAGTGCAAACATGTTACTCTTGTTGAAGAAAACAATATCAGAAAAAGTTTCCCCGTTCTTGGCCAAGCGCTAAGTGAATGGGACGGACAGTACTGCATCCATGTGTGGCCGAGTGATCCGTCTGCCCGTCTCTGGTGAGTGCTCGCTTCTTATCTCACATGTTACCGTTTTTTTTTCTCCTTTGTGCGGCTGGTATGCTGCCTTTTATTACTGCTTGAATGCTCATTTCTGTATTCTACTTCAATCACGATTGTTGTTTTATTTTTTATTAACCCTCGTTTTAGTATTCCGGAGGAAACATGTTTTTTTTTTGTATTCTGAAACTGACATGCGCTTTTGTACTGTGAAACGGATGCGTATTTTTTGTATTTCTCAACGTACTCTGTTTTGTATTCTGAAACTGACGCTCTTTTCTTGTATTCTAGTATTAATTTTAATTGAATATAGCAAGGGTGTAGCGCTATTCGTTATTCAACTTCATCTATTTATTTATTTTCATCTACATTCATCTTGATGTGTTGTTCATTAGTCCTGGCGGGATGCCCCTCTGAGGTTGCGGTGTGACCGAGCCCGACCAGCCGGGCTCAGCGCACTGGGAGAAGCGAACGCTTACACTAGTGTGAGGTGCGCCATTTTAGTACGGCGTCACTCGGTATTTTTGAACATGTTCTATTGAAGTTTTTTCCGTTGTGCTAGTAAGTGCTCCTTAAATAAGGATGTGTTATGCGCCTAGTCTCTGAGATGTTGTGGTTGCGAGTGTTTAACGTTGTACTACAATTTTGTTGTGAAGATTTCGTAATTTTATTTGGTATTTTTCCTATGAAAGACTTAAGAAGGAATCAAATATTTGAGCTGTGGCAACTAAACGATATTCAGGACCATGGATATTGGCATTGTAAATCCCACCCTCTTGCTGAACGCTAAATTCGCAGTCGTTGGAACACGAAGTAAGAGCTAAACCTGGCTATTTCTTTCGCTGCCGTGAGGAGTAATGCCGCCATTACGACCTCGGTTATCTGCCTCAGTCCAAGTGTCCAGGCAGGATAGACCTTAATCAAGTTCCAGTGCTGGTTGCATGCGGATTCGTCCAGTGCTGACGACAGCGTGTGTTTAAAGCTCGTCATGTATTGATTGGCTCCATTCCACACTCCACGTAATATTTTTACTGCGATGTAGAGTAACCATTTCGTTGATATCGAATATTAAATGCACAACGTCTGTCATTTTGCAGACGCAAATTCAAATATGGCAACCAAATACTTTATTGCGTGTAGCATGAACGGTAATTTCAATTTCCCAAACTTAGGATTGACCTTGGCGCCCATCTCAGAGCAGTCAGCAATAATTTAGCGAAGGCTTCATTTTCCAAATGAATACTACGAAAGCTCGCCGTTATTGTTCCATTGAGACTGGCGGTCGTTGCGCGTAATGTAATGGCCGCACGCCATGCTCGCGCTGCTGCGCTGTGGAGGTGAGGTTCAGATGAAGACTCCGTGATGTTCACTTCTTGGGGTCGTGTGGCGAAGGACTCCAGAGCAGCCATTCTCAACCTTTCTTCTTGACTGACGCCCTTTCGACCCCTCTTTTCAACCTTTGACGCCATCGGCTTTATTTATTTCTCCATTTACCCCCTTATTCCCATACAAAATACATACAAACTTTCTTTGCATTCTCTCTCTCATTTTACAAAATTAAATTTAATTGAATTAATTTATCAGGTGTGTATATCAATTATTTACCCCTGACTATATAATTTTTACCCCTTAGGGGTAAATTTACCCCTGGTTGAGAACCTCTGCTCTAGAGGCACACCTAACGCTCGTGAGGCTGAAATTTGGGGAGTTACGAGGCCGTGTTCGGGGAAGGACTGTCAAGTTATGAGGGAGCTGTGTGGGATTTTAATAAGACTTATGATGTCCGTTGTGGATTATGTATGAACGTCTGAATTGTGGAGGCTGCTTGGTTGCTACTCGCAGAAAATATGGAGGCTGTTTCGCGTTAAAGTCATGTTATTTTGCTGTGTTTTTGTGGGTTCTGTAATATCAAATTTCAATTTACTGTAACTGATGCCATTCATTTGAACTCGTTAACACTACACAGCAATGTGAAGATAAAACAACTAGACTCGATACGGCAAAGTTCGGTAGAAAGGTTTAACACAAAAATTTTATAAAGTTGTAGCATAATTCAAATTGTCATGCAGTCAAGCCGGGTTTTTGCGCGTTCTCTTCTAAGCGAACATGAACTTTCCTTGTGGAAAATACTAGGCTTAATGTTTTGAATTTCACATGAACTCAAGGTATTGTTTGTCGGAAAAAGCGCAAGGGACATCCTGCGTATTTTGTCGGAAAAAGCGCAAGGGACATCCTGCGTATTTTGTCGGAAAAAGCGCAAGGGACATCCTGCGTATTTTGTCGGAAAAAGCGCAAGGGACATCTTGCGTATTTTGTCGGAAAAAGCGCAAGGGACATCCTGCGTATTTTGTCGGAAAAAGCGCAAGGGACATCCTGCGTATTTTGTCGGAAAAAGCGCAAGGGACATCTTGCGTATTAAGACAGTATTGTAGATTGTAGCATTTTCTTCAAGTGGAAGGGTGCAGTCATCTCGTTGCGGAAATTCCTTGATCGTTGTTCAGATAATGTCAAAGTTTATTTTCGGGAGCATTTAGCATATAGAGAGTCTCGGAAAGGATGAATGGATTATACAAATGACACTTTCCAATTTCATGTTTTTGCGGTAAGAAAACGAAACTAGGATCAACGAGCCGCGATGTACCTTTTCTTGTGAACCCTGCCATTCTCACTGCAATATAACGGAAAACATAGAACTCGTTGACTGGCTATAAAAGAGTAACGAGGGGAAATTTACCTACGGGAAGGAGAGGTGGATGAGGGATGGTATCGTAAAGATTGGGGACTGGCGAGAGGGAAATACGAAAAGAGAATGTGGGTGAGGGTGGGGAGTGGAGGGGGTGGCCTCATGCGGTGAGGTGCGAGGGGCTGCAGCAGTGCTCCCCACAGTACCCCGGCGACCTCACCTCACCTCACATGGTCTTCCCCTACCTACGTTTCCAGACGTGATGCCCCTCTGGTTTTACGCGTAACGATATTTCCCGGTATTACCCTTCAGGTTCTGCCCGTTACGGTATTCCTTGGTAATGCCCCTCAGGTTTTACCTGTTACAGTATTATTCAGTAATACTCAGGTTTTACCTGTGACGGTAATACTCGGTATTACCCGTCAGGTTTTGCCTGTTGGGGTATTCCTCGGAATTCCCCGTGACGTTCCCTGGAATTCTTCCTCTTGACATATCCCGAAATGTTTCCCCTCACGGAATGTTTCCCTTCGACGTTTCTCGAAATGTTTCCCTTCGACGTTTCTCGAAATGCCTTCCCTCACCGTGGCGTTGTCTTGTAAATTTTTTCGAGTGACGTTGAATTACCCGAGTTTTTAAAAAAGTGCTTTCTATTTATGCTTCTTGTCCTCTCTGTTGTTTGGGCCTTCTCTTTGTGTGCAACCCTTCATCCGAACTTCTCTGTGTTGCCTCAAATTGGCGTTTTATCCTCACATTGCTGTGCAGTGGTGACAAGCTCAAATGAGTGGTGTTATTGATAGTGGTATACAAGTTCGCATTAGTGACTACAAGTTCTTACAAGTGACACAAGTTCTCCCAAGTGACTACAAGTTCTCAAAAGTGACTACAAGTTCTCAAAAGTGACTACAAGTTCTCAAAAGTGACTACAAGTTCTCAAAAGTGACTACAAGTTCTCAAAAGTGACTACAAGTTCTCAAAAGTGACTACAAGTTCGCAAAAGTGACTTCAAGTTGTCAGAAGTGACACATTAGTTCGCATAAGTGACACTGTGTCACAAGTGACTCAGCACAATGCGTGCGGGTCCTCTGTCCTGGCATGACGCAAGGAACACCTGCCAGGATAACGTCTCTCACAGCAACAGGAGCGGAGGCAGGCACTCCTGCCACAACGCGCGCGAGAACTCGGTCATTGCTTCAAATGTGCTTCCATGTCTGTGACTCTTGTGCAACTCGACGCCTCATTTTTCAGTCGATCTAATTTTGACCTTTCTTTGGACGGGTTTGTGCGTGTCGTTACCTTTTGCGCTCAAAATGTGGCTGTAATGCAACATGGGATATTTTAGTCCTTGCCCCTTAATTAACGATCTCAAAAACTAGCAGAAAAACGTTGTTCCGGGTGGCTTGTCTAACTTAACGTTAATATTCATCTTTTGATTTTTATGTATCAAAAGAATAACGTGGCCAGTGTCGCCTTTTTAGGAAAAATGGCGCGTCATGTTGGTTTTGTGAAGGATTATCAGATGACATACAACTATTGTATCTATAGGAAATAGCGCTCCCAGGGAGAAAGTATGAAATCTCTGACGATTAAGCAGGCCTTCTTTTTAAATAAAATGATTTTTATTTCGATATGGACGATTTTTTCGGTTTACCGCTGTTCTGATTTCCAGCACCTCTTGACTCTTTTCTCAATCGTTCTTCTTATTTCATAAACTCCCTCTTCAACTTACTGGTTTTATGCGCAGGAGATCGTGTGCAGGAACACACCTTGTGCCTCAACTCCGAACTAAAAAATGGTGCCTTCATCCTTCCTCTCTTCGAACATCTTTGTTGTGACAACATCTGAAACTAACATGTTATTTACCAAGCAAGCAAGCTAGCTAGTAGCGCTGTGAGGCCTCGGTAATGTCTTCACTCCGCTTTGGTTTTGCGGTTCAACTTCTGCGCTGCAGATGTACTATTGATATGCCCTCTGTAAGACACCGTGTGTGGGCGGGCCGTTGCAAAGAGGTTGAGTAATTCTTAAAATGAAGTTAGGTTTTGTATTTTTCAGTAGCAGTTCTCTATTCATTGCGAAAGTCGAACAACAAGCAACCTTCCGCGAGTGCGTCCTCGATATCATTTACTTGTATCGTTCTTCCTATCAGCTGTGAAAAGGTCAAATTTCTCACCTTCTGCTCTCCAACCTAATGGCTCCCGTGTTCTTTCCCCCCTCTTGCTGCTTCGCCTCAAACCCCCTTTTGTAAAGTCGTTTTGATCATCTAACGGCGTTTTGATGTTCCATTTGCGTGTCTCAACGCATCTCTTGTAAATCTTCAATTCGATTCTATTGTAGGCTCCTTCCCTCGTTTTCAAAATAGCGCTCGTCAGGGCCGCCTGTGTTCGTTCTTATACCTACTCTTCCTTCTCAAATACGACTCTTTATCCTTCTTTCCTGTCCCTTTCTCCTCCTTTCCTGACCTTTTCTCCTTATTTTCAGATCCTTTCGCCTCCTTTCTTGACCCTTTCGCCTCCTCTCCTGACTCTTTCGTCTCATCTTCTTTCAGACCCTCTCCCCTGAATTCTTTCTGCCTCTCGTTTCGCGCTTGCCGTGACCCTTGCTGCCCTCTCCACCTCCCCAGACTCCTACTTCTCCCTCCACCTCCCCAGACCCTTCCTTTCCACCTCCTCCAGACTCCTACCCGTGTATCCGCTTTCTCCGGACTTTTAACCCTACATCCACATTCTCCAGACTTTTGCTTCTCCCTTCACCTCCTCGAAACTCCACCTGTTAACTATTCCACCTCTTACAGACTTCATCCCTTCCCTTCCCGTCAGACTAACGTACCTTTCCCTCCACCTCCTCCAGACTCTTACCCTTCCTCCACTTCTTCCAGTTTCTTGCCCATCTTCCATCTCTTGCAGACTCGTCCATCTACCTCCTTCTGTTGCGAATTTCCTCCCATTCTTTAATATACCTTCAGTTATCTCTTCCATGTCTACCGCCGTCTTTCTGTCTAATCATGGTTACATAAGCGCGAAAATAGATCGCAATATCTATTACAATTGAAGAAATTTATTTGTTTGCTGTTTGTGTTTCAAATGATAGGATTGATTTGATAATACAAAGTACTTATTCTGGAAATAACTGTTGACGCTCTAATGTTTCCTTCTGTGCGCCTGAAGTGCGTTTCGAGCGTCAACACCTCTACCCACAGTGTGAACGCGGCCAGTTTGTCCCTACTCATGTAGTGCGGGTTGTAGTGCTTACCTGTTCATCGGTGTAGTATTATCCTCAGTGCTGAAGAACTGACTCTGAAAACACAAATGGACAATCAGTGGTACATTCAATTTATGACATCAGGAAAACCAGTGAAATGAAACAGCTTTGAAAAACATAGTATCTGCATAAGTTTTATGTCAGAGCGTGATCAATTCTGATCAGAAAAGCTTCAAAATAAATACTAGCCGCATACTCCACAGCGTGATAAACTTCACTAGTCTGGAGCTAGTGATGCGCTGTTCGTTTACTGGTTTTAACTCTAGTGCGTAGTATCACGCTTAATTAGTGTGCCACTAAATTCTTCAGTGGGTTGTTTGCTCGTGATGATCGTGATTTTCGTTTACCTAAGCTGTTTTTGTGATTGGTGTGTTTGTTAAGATTTAACAGTGGATACCTTATCTATGATGAATTCATAAATTTTATTGTTGTTCGCCGAATTACCTGGGATTCTGAAAGTGTTCACTGCTACTTTAATAGCTGTAGTTGAGAATGTTTTGCGCGCTCTGCATTGCCCAATTAAATTTTTTTCTGCTGTAATCTAATTGCTGAAGATGCGAGAGTATTTGAAAGTTTTCTTGTGAAAAATACAAGAGATTTGAAATTTTTCTTGTGAAAAAATTTCTCTTACATGTTATTGGGTTTCATAAGTGGGTAAAACCATGCTCAAAAATAGAATCTCTTCGTAAGAAAAAAAGACTAGAAAGATAGAGAAGAGAACGGCTGAGCCCATCCCTAGACGAAGTGAGAGGCAGGTGATCACGTGATAGGTTCAGGCACGGAATTGCTTCATAAGATGAAATTGAGCAGATAACAGCACTCTAGGTCAAGATGAGGTTTTCGTAACGGCCAAAAACTGCAAGCAAGCTTGCAGTGGAGAAGTGCTATGAGAAAGAACTTCAAAAAACGAAAACAGAAAAAAGATTCGTCTGGGTGTAATGACTAGTTTATTAGTTCACGACGCAAACTATCACGGAATGTTCATAATGCATGATGTGATGCTTGTATAGCACAAATATGGTATGGAAACAGTTTAGTTGTGTTTTTAAACGGATGGAAACTTTTCTGTTTCGGTGTAGCGTTTCAGTCATTGTCATAATAGTAAACTCTTCACGTACTTTGAATTCGTAGCACTATAAAACAGCTTTTCATTTTTAAACAATACCTGCTTTGACTGTTTTTATATTATTCTGAAGTATCTAATGTGAATGTTCTTTTTGACTTTCATGTCTACAGAAAGTTAGATTGGTGCCTGTAAACCTCGTTCTCTTCAACAATCAGTGAAATTTGTCCAAAAACTGGTGGTTCCTGGAAAGCAACAGAAGTGAACTCGTAAACATTACTTAATTCATCCTAAACATTACTTGGCCCATTACTGGAGTTGAACGATTTGCTGGCGATAACAGGAATTCAACCAAAGTGAAGCGTGAGGCACAGATACCATTTTCTGGTGGTATCAGTGAGACAACACCCATGCGGTTACCCCACACTTCGTTGCCCGTCAGTTGGACGCTGGCGACTGTGACTGGTAACTTAGCTGCCAAGTTCGCTGGCTGTCTTCAATAAGTTAAACAATGGTAGCCGAAAAAAAAACTTATTATTATAATAACTTGAACAGAACTGGAAGTAAAATCATTTTATCCAGATGAACAAATAACTGGATTGGTGTTAGCACTCTATATTAGATATTTACTCACATTACACAGTGTAGTTCAGCCCGAAAAAGATGTGCTAACCTGGTTGTCACTCTACGGTCTTCGTTCGGAATCTGTGAGGAGACTGCAGCGTTAAGATGTGTACACATTCTAGTTCTCCTTTGAGCTGTTTTAGATTATTGAATTACTGAAGCTGTATAACTTTCATCCATTCAAGGGTATTTCAATGTTATTCGTATATTTTCACCTAACTTGAACATAGTCCCTCTCTTTTTCCCTTTTTCATTTCATAGCCAGGTTCATTTTACACAGCGTTGGAAAGAAGTTCGCTAATATAGTTTTTGTCCCCGCGATTCGTAACTCTGTCCTCAGTATTGACGGGTCGATCTTGCTACGCTGGTGATGTCGACTGTAACAAATTTCGACTACTTCTCCGGAGGACTCGATCGACTGCCTTATGTTTGCCGTGCTTCGGGGCGGAACTTACACTTCTTAAATACTTAGTTAAACTTAAATTACTGAAATCGCTGAACGTGTCTAGTTCAAAACTCCGTCAAATTGACCCACTCTAAACTACAGGTTTATCTTCATGTGTGAATGTCCCACGTTTGAAATTATGGAACTCGAGAGAGCATCAGGATTCCTAAACTGATAATTTGTGATGTGAAATTTATTTGGCCGAGTAAACGAGAGACTTAATCTACATTATAGTCGATTGCTGCTGTGGCTCGCAGGATTGCGATTGGGGCTAGGATTGCCATTAGAATTCGATTGTTATATTTATTTTGATTGTCATTGGGTCTTTGATTGTTATTGAGCTTTCAATTGCCGTTAGGACTTCAATTGCCATCAAAACTTGGATTGTGAAATCGGGACTACGGTCCTTCATGAGACTTTGTCTGCCACTTGCACCCTGATTGCAATTGAGACTTGGATTGGTGCTCCCGATGCCTGCCTGGGATGGGCTTGACCCTCGCTGTGGCGCCCCGTTGAGGGCACAAAAGTGCCGCCCTCGTGACCTCTGCCGTTTCCCTTTATCGAGCTCTGGGGCCCGTGCCGCTCTCCCCTCAGTCCCGTCTCTCTCTCCCCTCGGTCCCGTTTCTCTCCCCTCGATATTGTATCTCAACCATCGGCCCTTCTTCTTCCTTGATTTCTTCCCGTCATTTTTCCTTTGGTAACCGTCTTTTTCCCTCCGCCTTGTCTACTTCCTTCTGTGTCGTCTCTAGTCCCTTGGTATTGTTTTTCTCTCTTTGGGTCTCGTCCTGTTTTTTCTCCTCGATCCTCTTTCTCTTGACTTTGTGCAGTCTGTTTTTCTATTGATCCTATTCTTTCCCCGCGATTCAACTTCTCTTTCTCCAGTCCTGTCTCTATCCCGACGATTATATCTTTTTTTTTCAGAATTTTGTCTTTCTGCTTACATTCTCCCTCACTTTTGTTTCTCATTGCGTCTTTTTCTGCGTTACAACTTCATTTTCTGTTGTATTACATTTCTGATGAAAGCAAACCGTAAATGATCCTTTTTTGTGCACTTATCTGAATTTTTTTGGCAGACATTCTCTATTCCTCATCATTTTCTAACTTACCTCGTGCACACGGATTCAAACGAGAAGCCTTGCTAGCACGTTACAATTAATGGTTTCATTTGTTCTTTATCGTTTCACATGCCTAAAATTTCCAAGTGTACTCGTACCTAAAATCCCTTTAATACCATCTCTTGGCGATCTAATCCAACTTTTTCACCAACATCGCTATTAATTCCATGCTTTATACTTCATTCCGCGACAACTATTTTAGTCTCTGCCATTTACTGAGTTTTATTATTAATCTAAAACCTCACTCCCTAACGCCTAACTTCAACGTAGACTTTCCAGTTATTTTGGCAGTTTCCCTTTAGTGATTTACGATTCATATATATATTCACATATTTCCCCTTCGCCTTAAAGGTTTATTGAAGTATTTCTAGCGTAAAACCTTCGCATTCAGTACCATGTAATATTTTAACTTTTGAGCATTATCTTTAATGTATAAATGCACGCTATGAAATTATCTCGTATTATGTATGACCTTAATTTCTTCATGGCTCTTTCTTTTACGGTTAACACACATACATGCTTCCGCTTGCACCAATCCTGAATCTAACCCTAATTATTACCACGTACGCAACTATTATGGGCCTCTATTCACGCGTATCCTTGTCACTTGCGACTCTTTGCGTTGCTGAAGAAGGAATCCGTTTGGTCGTAGTGATTTTCGCGCGTGCTGCTCTAAGAACAAGAGAGCGTATCAACTCATCCTGCTTCGAATGCGTCGTCATGACCGTGTTGGACACCTGCAAACGCCTCCGATCTCACCCGCTGGGAACTTTTTCCCTCTCCACTGTAGGCCACCGACTCAGGTGACTAGGCGCCACATTTCAGCGACCCTATTTTACTCCCATTTTCACTAGTGTACTTCTGTCATCCTAGGGCTTGAAGCTAGTGTCTATTTTGGCTAAATAACACAGCGCCTGATCTCATCAAATTTGAATGAGCTTAGCTCACAAGGCTAGGGTAGATAAGTAGCTCAGAAACCTTTGTCTCATTTGTGTTAGCCGTGCTGGTGAAAGTCTCGAGACTTTGAATGTAAATCCGTTTTGTTATATGATGAGATATCACTGTTCTTTGATCTTTAAAGTTTTCTCAATCGCTCTTACTTCACTACCTGCTACATTTTCTTCCTTTTTATACCCTTTTCTGCTACTGCACTGCTCCGTCTAACCTATTTTCTCCATCTAAAGTCGGGCACGAACGTGTTCGTTATTGAAGTCCATTGTTGAAACATTGTCTTTTCTTTCCATCCCTCGGTCGGCCGAGGACGTTTCTCATTGATGTCAAAACGCATTCTTCCGGTGACGTACGAAAATTTTAACCGCAACCAATCTTCAAGACGATTTTCCCTTGAATTATTGCACCGATCGTCAGTGAGTCTCCAGAGCAGCTCACTAGCTCAGTAGCATAGCTACCACTACCGCACTACGTCTCGACGATGATGCTGCTTTGAATTAATTGCACCGATTGTCGGTGAATCATTAGAGCGGCTCACTAACCCTGTCTCAGTATCATAGCTACCACTCCCGCGCTGCATCTCGACGATGATTCTGCCTTGAATCATTGCACTGATCATCAGTGAGTCACTACAGCGGCTCACGTAGGTATACTCAGTAGCACAGCCACCACTGCCGCATTACTCACCATGTTCACACTGGGAGGAGCGTCCCCTGCGCGTCTGGTGTCTCCTGCGTTAGAGCGCCAGCACCGGCAGGACCCTTCCAAGTCGAAGTCGCGCCAACACCGCCGGCGCGGGGCGTCCAAAGGGCGCCAGCGACAAACGGACCCCTACAGGTCTCCATGGAACGAGGCCGACTACTACCCTCCGGAGGATGATGATGACTCTTACAGCTGCAGCAGCGGTGGCAGCAACGGACGACGTTTGCTCAATGGTACGCTGTGTGTCCGCTTTTGCATTGTCCTGATACATGGACGTGACTGATTACCTAATTGTTATTGTATTTTGTAGTGTTTTTGAGCGAACCCTGCTTGGCTGGACCAGATATGTAAACAATTTAGGCAATTTTAGATTATTTATTTACCACGAGCGATGCAGGCGTAGGTTGTTTCTCAAGTCTAGTACAAGGGTCACATTTAAGTATAGCTACTTGTGGGCCCGAATAACTTCAGTGACTTCTAAGGCATCGTACCATCAACGCTATTCTACGTATATTTGCATCCTTGTGAGGTGCTTAGTGGAGTAAATTTCAGATGTTATCTTTAGAGCAATTTTAATGAGCAGCAAATTATAGAGAGCGAGCACGCAAACACGGGGGGAGAGGAACAACCATAATGTCAAGAATAACCTCCAACCTGCTTGGCTGGACCAGAACTTGCGAAAATATTCAATGTGTTTTCATCGTTCGTACGCAAGTCGTTTGATGACCCTGACTCTTCCTTGTTAATGCCTTCAAAATATGAAAGCTGGGCACTTGTGCACAATTAAGGACAAGCTCGTTAACCCCTTCCCCGGCAGAAACGTGTATACACGTCTTTACAAATTGTTCTTTTTTCAGTCGTCGACGAGTATACTCGTCTTAAACTTTACCTTCTAAAACCAGCTACATACGTATATACTCGTCGATTTTAAGCCTTTGTAAGCCATTCTACGTGTGAAACGAGTAGTCTCGTCAAATCGTACGCCTGGCAGAAGCGATAAGGTAATAGCTGTGGGATTTCAAGGACATTGTTACTAGACTTGCTCCAACAGCCATTGTCGTCGGTTGGGTGTTGTTTGCATTCACATTTCCATTCATTTTTTGTATCATTTTGAAGTTCTAGTTCAACGGAAGATAGTGAATATGAATTTTTCCCCAGAAGCTTGAATATTTCTCATATCTGTGCCAGGTTATCAGACAATGACTATTTTTTAACAAGTGAGGAGGAGGGGTGGGGTGACTCGTTTTTGCTGACAAAGATATTTTCAAAATAAAACGTTAATCACACAAATGGGAAGAAAAATAATTAAAAACTGTTTTCATAACCAGCATCAAAAATACTATATAGAACCAAAATAAAAAAATTAGTCTGAAAAAGAAACGTTTTGAACAAAAAATTGTTGTGGAAGGGGTTAAGAGTCATAAAGGTTGCGATTCACATAAGAAAAATACCTCACAGCAAATTAACCACTAATAAACTTGCGTTTGTTCCGTCTTCCCCGCGTTCTGCATTGTTCTAAGCATATTCGTATGCGTGAAGGCTTGCAACCTTCCTGCTTAGGGTTGAGTTGTAGACTATGTTTCTCGTATTGGTGTTAGCTATGTAGGTGATGGTCTCAAAATTGTGTGACCCCATCCTTTATTTTACAAGTATCATTTTCTAGGTTGTCTCTGTTCCTAGTTGTAGGAAGATCTCCGTTTTTCTTTTGCATTACTTCCTATTTTTGTTTTTGGATTCCATGTATTAAAAAGAGCTTTCATTGTATTTTGCATTATTATCTGCTTTGCATCTTTGGTTTCAAGTGGTATAAATATCTTTTATTATCGTTTTTTGTTTTGCTTTTTTTATTCATTTTTTAGAAATGTCTCTCACTACATTTTGCATTACTGTTTTCCATCGTTAATGCCACATGTTCTAGAAAATCTCTAATTGCCTTTTGCATTACTCTTTGTTTTCAATTTTTGTTCCATGTATTAAAAATATCCCACTGTCTTCTGTCTTGCTCTCAGTTTTCCCTCATTAGTTCTATGTTCTAGAACCATCTCTCAGTGTTCTTTGTATTATTCCTGTTTTTCCATTTTTAGTTCTATGTTATAGAACTATCTCTCATTATCCTTTGTAGTATTGTTTCTGTTTTCCATTATTTATTCGTTCTTTATGCGTTTGGTTACGAGGAGCGGCAGCCGTACGCGCTGCCGCTCATAGCCGGGTTGCGTGTCCCCGTCTCCGTTAGGCCGCAAGGTCAGCAAATGACGCTTGGGCTTGATTAGTGGGCTGGTTGGGCGGAGCTGGGCTGCTATCCTTCTTTGGGCGTCGCCGTTATTAATAAATTGCTATTTTAGAATGTGCTTCTAGGGTTAATACCCGGTTTGTTTCATGGTGCTTTCGTGGCAGGAAAAAAGAAGGCTGACCTTCGACTCGGATCACTGAGACGCTTCCTCTAGAGGTGTTATTGTTTATTTATTGCAATGTTTTTCTCAATGGCTAGAATTTCATGCGTCTCTTGGATGATAGAATTATGGAAAGTCTGGCTGTAAATGGCCAGTGGTAAGTCACTGGATCCCTTCAATGGGCACATTCTTACCAGCCTTGCTTTAAAATACAAGGTATTACTGTTTAAAATTACTAAGGAGGCTTCTTGCACCCTCTAATGGACGTTGAAGTGCCAAAAGTGTGTTCTAACTCTCGCTAAATAGCTGTTAGCCTACCTTGCCTCTGCACCACGCTGCGTTATTAGTTCATTGATCTGCGAATGGACTTGGTGCGTGAGTGTCATTTGAGTGATTGATTTCTGCGATGCGATGATAGCATTCCAAGAAGTGTGAATTGCTTACTTGCATCAATAGTGCATCTGTTAGGTGTATGAATTATGAACGGGTTTACTCCGCTCTCGCTGAGCCTTCCATCTCTCGGACCTGTGGTTGAAGATGAGGATGGAAATGTGAACTTCGATTTCACTTCGATTTGTGCTCGTAGTTGGTGAAGGGTGAAGAAGTTCGAGTTTTTTAGTGTGTCAAGCGAGCGTCTTTTATCAAGCCCGGCAGATTCTTCCCTATAGTCCAGAGCAGGGGTTTTTACCTTGTTTGGCAGTGTCTCAAAATCTGCCCAAAATACAGGAATTGCCGCAACCCAAGGCCTCCATAACTATGTAAAGTTTTCATTCATAATGTGATAATTTTTTTGAAAACAGGTTACCATAGGTTTACACTGCAGAAAAAAAATGATTGCTGTCGTGTTTGTCAATATAAGCAGCACATTAGAACAACAGTGACGTCCTGGGTCGCGACCTAACTTTGTGTTTAAGAACCACTAGTCTAGAGCATGTGAAACGAGGAAGAGAAGTTCCTGTAGCCATAACATGATGCTTACTTCTGATTTCGTCTTGTGTATTTCGTATTTTTCTTGGTGAGATGCGTGAAGTTCCTGAAAATAATGCTTCAAAATTTAGCTTAAGTTACTCTTAGTATTAATTGTTCAGTGTTGCGTGTATTCTATTGTATTGTAAAAATTCTTTCCTGTGTAATCCAGTTAGTGTTATGTCTCTGAAAATATTCATCCAAAACCTAAATAACATGATCGAGTGTGGTTTAACGATCAAGAGTGAGATACCTCGAGGTGCGTGGCAGGTGTACAGTGTAACGCAACGAACTCAGGTGTGTCAAAGTAGCGAACTCAGGTGTGTCAAAGTAGCGACCTCAGGTGTGTCAACTTTCAGTGGGAATGATTGTCCGTTGTCTCTGATGTAGATTTTTTTTAGTTACTAAGAAGATACACGACAAATGTTAATCATTTTCGTTTTTTACTTTATGCTGTGAACTCCTCCTTGATCAGTGTATACTAGCAAAAAGCATTCTATGATTAATTATCTATCGTGGTTCTTGAAGTCAATGCCTCGCTACGTGCGAGCCAAGATTTTATTTAACCATATATTATTGACTGCTCTGAATGCACTGCCAGCGCAAGCACACTTTTTCTTGGGATTTCGGACACCGTCGTGAAGTAATAAAAAATCGGCCTTTGTAAAGTCAAATACCTTGATTTTACGCCTGTAGTTTAAACGTGTTTTTATGAGAGCAGAACTGTGTACACAGCACTAGAGGCACCATTTGATGGCAGCACTGTGTACACAGCACTAGAGAGGCACCATATGATGGCAGCACTGTGTACACAGCACTAGAGAGGCACCATATGATGGCAGCACTGTGTACATAGCACTAGAGAGGCACCATTTGATGGCAGCACTGTGTACACAGCACTAGAGGCACCATTTGATGGCAGCACTGTGTACACAGCACTAGAGGCACCATTTGATGGCAGCACTGTGTACACAGCACTAGAGAGGCACCATATGATGGCTGCACTGTGTACACAGCACTAGAGGCACCATATGATTGCAGCACTGTGTACACAGCACTAGAGGCACCATTTGATGGCAGCACTGTGTACACAGCACTAGAGAGGCACCATATGATGGCAGCACTGTGTACACAGCACTAGAGAGGCACCATTTGATGGCAGCACTGTGTACACAGCACTAGAGAGGCACCATATGATGGCAGCACTGTGTACACAGCACTAGAGAGGCACCACTCACATGTGTGAGCAGGCATTTCACACCTGCCACACGCCACACATCATCTCCTCCACTCCCACCGCCCTCCCAACTCCGCACCTCCGCTATCGCGTGTGTGCAGTCCCTCACGGCCAGGATTATCACTGGCTGAGATTGGCCCTCATTCTCTCCCCTATCCTTCTTTTTTTTCTCTCTCCTCGATATATCTCCCTCTTTCCTTCTGTCCCTCACTCCCTCTCGCCATCGCTTTTTCCCCTCTGAGCTTTGCTCGCTTTAGTGTGTTGTTTTGTTCTTTACGTTCGATCCTCACACTCGTTTTCAATTTTTGTTCTCTGTTTAATGTCCTCTACTCCTTATTGTGTTGTGAGTATGTTAGAGATCGCATTCAAATGCGTTCCGCATCTTGTTCAATTGTAGACGCATTGTATCCTAGTAAATGTCCTATTCCAACCGTGATGTAGTTCAGAGTCGGGTTTTCCCTTCCCTGGTGTCCTGAGGGTTGGTTAGCATAATTTCCCAATCATTAACAGCCTCACTCGTAGCATGGAGGTTCAAATTTTTGGGTTAATGATTGTTCCATTGAAAGTGATAGTTACTCAGTGATAAACCTTGGCGTTCTGGTTATTCATTCATTGATTTTTGCGTGCTCGCTCTAAAATTTTTTGTGCATTAAAATTGCTCCTTAGAAATCATCTGAGAATTACTTTACTTAACCTTTCACGGGGATACATATAGAGTATCTATGAGGCTTGGCTCTACCTTTTAAAAAATGTGAGGTCCCTTACTGAAGCTTGGGCAGGCTTTCTTTTTGTTGAAATTGGATTTTTTGTTTTGTTATGTGCCATCTCCATTTCGGTTCGTTCTTTTCCGGTTTCCCAGCTACTACTACTTTTTCGTCTTCAAATTTTGTCTTATTTCATGCACTTTTCTCCTTTCCAACATCGTGTTGCTAATACACCTTGTACATCAATTTCCCGTTCCCTAAACTCCATGGTAAACGGTGCTTTTTCCCATCTCTCTTTTGAACATCGTTGTTGTGGTTAGAGAAACTTAAACTAACTAATCTAATTCTCATAAAAACGAGGTAAAATATTTTGAATAGCATAAGTATGAAACACTAGCTCTGTGAATATTTAATGCTAGCGAAATTCCTTAGCTTGAAATAGAAATGTTCTTCGTCAGGGGTGACAGGATATACAATAGGTTAAGTTGATTGAGTTTGTCTGTCCGACGCTATGGGGACTCACGCCCCCAAGAGTGGTACTGTTAGATTACCTCAGCCGTAACCTGTGCGCCACTCCCAACATTTTCATATGGTGGTGTAATTTCCTGTGCATCTTTTTGCAATCTGTTCCCATTAGTTAAGCTTTTTTCCAGGAGTCCGCATCACACCGTGGCTGGCCACCGGGTCATTTGGCTGTGAAGTGTCACTCGATCTCCTGACTCGCGCGGCGCAAAACAATCGCGCATGTCCGACCTGACCCTCAGCTGCATATGGTGTCATTTCCTCACCGCGTTTCCATATTTTCTTCCCGTCCCAGTACTGTTTTTGATGGAGTTTTGTTCCCGTGGCGAGGGGAACGCGTTCTCTGCCATGGAGCAATCAGTGTCTGCCAACACTGCTGAATATCCGGTGTTCTTTATTTTTCAAAATGCTAGTAGGTCCCCTACACCTCTTAGGGAAATGCGTACATTCTTTCTCACAATGAACGTGTTTACTTAGGCTTGCTTTACTGGAGGAGAAACCTTCCTCGTATTCGTCTTTTTTTTTTTTTTGAGGCAATCTTATTCTATAGGATGGAAATTACTTTGAGGATGGAAAGAGAATATTGGAAGTTTATGTAAGAAGGTTTGAACTAAAGGTAAAATATTGAAGTTGATTCACGTATTTCCACCGTTCTACTGTGACGAGTATAAAGCGATAGCACCCTGACTCTTGTGTGTTGTACTAGGGACCTCTTTTTTTAAGCTGCATTTGTTGATGTGTGTTGTTTCTGATTGTCATTTTATTCATCTTCTTTGTTTTGTGAGGCAGCCAAGCGGATCGAAGTGACTCTGAGTATAGAGCTTTGGTATTCTTAATGTCTGTTAATTCAAGATCAACTTCCATTATCTGCTTAAGCTTACTCTGATCAACACCTTTGTCGTGGCTGTTTTTCTGGAGTAACTCGAATTCTAGTGTTGTGCCCGACGCCTGAGCTTGATTAGATGACGCCCACAGCTGCGAGAGGGCAGGCCGGCAGTAAAGGAACTCGGAACCACTGCCCTAAAGAATGGTGTACAGGACTGCCACAAATAGTCTTGTACCTATAGCTGGACTTTCAACTTGATCCAGACTTTGAGAACTAGGTTGAGATCATGTTGAAGAAATTTCTCCTTGTTGTACTGAAAAATTGATTATTTGACTATTTTCATTCTGTTTTAGGTTGAAAGTTCATTTTTTTCAGCCGTTATTGTAGGGGCAAGAGTCGTCGTACTACTTTACAAGTTCCTAAAATTATTTCTTTCTAAAATAACTTAGTATCGCTGCTCGTGCAGGTGAGAGTCGTAAAATTTTTAAGAGTTTCCGAAATAATGTCTTTTGATAATAACTTCATGTAGCTGAAAGATAATAATTTTGCGCATTAATTTTTTTCATGTCGGTGAACCTTTTCACATTTATAAGCTAAAGTTTTCATGTGCATTTAGTGCAAAATTTTATGCTGTTCATTCAACCATTAGAAATTATACGAGGCAGGTATAAGGATGCTGAAGAATTTTCTCCGTAGATTTCTTTTTCAACTTGCCGTCACGGGTTTACGTATAAGGATGCTGAAGAATTTTTTCAGTTGATGTCTTTTTCAACTTGCCGTCATAGGAATGCGTATACGGATACTGAAGAATTTTTCTTTAGATTTCTTTCTCAACTCGCCGTCAAGGGAATGCGAGGAGGAGAGAATGAGGAGATTAGGGTTAATGTTGCCCGCTTGTTCTGCCCACGAGAGAGAGGCTGAGCTCTTTTTGCCCGGCTTGTGTTAAATGCGCGCCTTCCCTGTGGCGCCACGAGCCCTGGCGAGGCGCACAGCCATGCGCAATCAGCCAAAGTGATTTCGCTCTCCCAGCTCTTACGCTGTCGTCTGGTCCTCCATGGTCATTTTAACGTTTTTGTGGACTTGTAGTCTCTGTAAAGGTGTTTTTAGTGTAGCTACATTCTGTACCGTAGTGAATAATTGCGGTTGCGCTTTTTGTGTGTGTTTGTGTAGTTTCTGTAGAGGTGTTTGTTGTGTAGCTACGTTCTGTAACGTGGTGAATAATTGCGATTTTTCTTATGTGTGAGTTTGTGGAGTCTCTGTACAGGTGTTTGTTGTGTAGCTACGTTGTGAACGTGGTGAATAATTACGATTACCCCGTTTAACGCATGTTTGTGTAGTCTCTGCAAAGGTATTTTTAGTGAAGCGATGCACGTTGGTAACTTGGTGAATAATTACGATTTATGTCCGAGCCCTGACAATTATTATGTCGTAAGGTATTCTAGATGTGTTTTAAGTGTTGTTTGTTTTGTTATTTTAGCGTGATTGGCTTCGTGTTCTGATTTTTTTGCGTGTTTTGATCCTTAGTTATGTTGAATTGTACATTTCAGTTGCACTACGTATGTTTGAAATTGTTTAGTTATCCCCACTCACGTTGATTGCAAGACTGCAAAGCCGTATTTTGAAAGCCGCTATTTGCAATGTTTTATCGTTTTCAGAGCGTCTAATGTTGGCATCGTTGCGGGGCCAGTGAATTGTTCAGCAATCTTGAATATTTTCTGCTATCGCGAGTCACTCTAAATGTGTGCTCACAATTTTGCTCTCACTCGTATCAGTTGGTAGGCTTGCTGCTATTACATAAGTCGCTCGCTTTTATTTATGAGGGTATTGTCCTCAACACGCGAGTCAGCATTGATGTTAGGGATCACATTTGTGTGTGTGTTCTGCAGTGCATCGCGTGGTTGTAATCAGTGCTGCATTATTCCCGTGGCTTCATTCATTCAGTGCTCCGTGTTCGTCCGGTGTGTCAAAACAATGTCATTTCTACGATAGAAAAAAGTCCTCTGGGACCTTCGTAGGTTTTTTGCTGTGCTTGAACACGCCGAATCCTAAACTTAAGTACGTATAGTTTGTGAGTGTTTGTAGTGCAATTACGAACTTTGATCCAACTTTTTTAGGAGCGAACTTGTGCTCTTAATAATGCCAACTTTTGTGTTACTTTCGCAACAAGAGTTTTGGACAAACCTCGTCTTTTTTCTTATATTTCAGAGGGTTTGGCGCGCTCGTGTTTTTCCGGCGTCTAAAGTTGCAGGGAACGTCGTTTAATGCATTTTTGTTGCAAGGATATGCTGGGGGTTAACAGCAACTATAGTGGCGCTAATACGATATATTTGCATTCATAGTACGTAACTCCTGATTTTAATTCGTTTCTACTTTTCAGTTATTATATCCCATGAGAATATGTTGTGAGAGAATGGTTTTATATTCATTTATTGGGACTTAGCTTATGTCAGAGGCAGGTATCGTAATTTATTAGGGGTATGCTGAATGTCGCTCTTGGTGTTGAAGGATAATCGTAAGATATAATATTAAGCGATAATGTTAAGAGATGATGTTCAGAGATAATTTTAAGAGATGATGTTGAGAGATAATTTTAAGAGATGATGTTAAGAGATGTTGTTAAGAGATGATGTTAAGAGATGATGTTAAGAGATGATGTTAAGAGATGATGTTAAGAGATGATGTTAGGAGATGATGTTAGGAGATGATGTTAAGAGATGATGTTAAGAGATGATGTTAAGAGATGATGTTAAGAGATGATGTTAAGAGATGATGTTAGGAGATGATGTTAGGAGATGATGTTAGGAGATGATGTTAGGAGATGATGTTAGGAGATGATGTTAAGAGATGATGTTAACAGATGATAAGAGATGATGATAAGAGATGATGTTAAGAGATGATGTTAAGAGATGATGTTAAGAGATGATGTTATGAGATATTTTTAAGGGATGATGTTAAGAACTAACGTTAAGAGATAATATTGAGAGACCAATATTAAGAGATAATGTTAAGACATAATGATAAAAGATAACGACGGGATATTAAGAGATAATTTTTCTGCTTCCTACCAGCCATTTGCTGCTGGATCAGCAGCCAGGTAATTGCTGAGTTGGACTCAGTTCTAAAGCATGCTTATTCATAATTTTCCTTGGTGCGACCAGAGCAACCTGGCGTCCAGATTTACCGAGCTCTCACTCGAGCGTCATCGACGTTGCTACTGTTCACTTGAATCCTTAGTTTTTTATGTCTTTGAGTCTCCCTGCATCAGTTGGAACACCCTTCGACCAGTAAGTGCTCTAAAAGCTCAT
Source organism: Platorchestia sp. MABIK (assembly GCA_014220935.1). Classification (NCBI taxonomy): domain Eukaryota; kingdom Metazoa; phylum Arthropoda; class Malacostraca; order Amphipoda; family Talitridae; genus Platorchestia; species Platorchestia sp. MABIK. Next base: position 59,421 of record JACJUY010000343.1, read on the forward strand.
TTTCTTCATAGTTTTAGATCTTAGAATGAGAATTTTCGAGGTCAAATCCAGTCACATCTTGTGATACTGAAAGAAAGTTAAACCCCTTGCTAATTGTATTATTATATTTTCTGGTAATATTGTGTTAATTTTTTTTTTTTAACTTTCATAAACACATAATTATCAATGCTTCAATTATGTTCTTCTATAAGACGTTGCGTAGGTAAATTATTGTTATAATTCCATCGATTTAGCTTCAACTCTTGATGAGTCGATTTCTCAACACTGCGGTCTCAGAAGAACTTGTAATGTGCGTAGGAAACTTGTTTACCACTAAGTGCGGAATCTAGAGACGCAGCTTTTCATGAACTGAGCACCTATTTCTACTTACTGAACCATTATCACTTTGTATTGAGCGTTGTATAGCTCTTGATATTTATATTGTATCTGTGGTTTTATAACTAACCACTGAGCGGACAGCGCTGTACGATCACTGCCTGTTGCATGGCGTCCACAGCACAATAGTACAACACTTGGATGCTGGTGCTGCTGCAGTAGGAGTGAATAGTTCGATCCTTCCCAGACCGAGCAGCGCAGCCCGGCCTAGTGTTGGTATAGGCAGAGGGGGATCTAGAGATGAATAATTACAATTTATAACTTAATGTTGGCAGCCTAGGTTAACACGTTTGGTCAACGTTTATTTTGTACTAATCTTCATTCGCAGCCTCTTCTGTTTAACGTATTTTATATACAACTACGCTAATTATAAGACTTGCCTGTAATTTTTTCAGTCAAAGTTTCATATTTTCTAATGGTTTTGGTTGATTTTTATGGTTTCTTGTCATGATTGTAATCTTAGCATAGTTTTTTAATTAGCAACGCGTGGCAAATAATAGGCTTACGGCTATCAGATAATTTGGGATTCGTTCCGTGAAAGTCTTCACCATGGCTTCTTGAAGCTCCCTTGCCACTGCGAGGTAGCTCGCTTGGGTTATGAAGAGGCAGAAAATTTTAAAAGTTATAGTTATTAACAGGCAGAAAATTCAAAATCGTCTAAAATTTAAAGTGCTTCCACATATATGAGTCCGATTACGTAAGTTCACCCCCTCAGGGGGATATAACCATTGTATCTATAAGAATTAAAGCTCCCAGGGGGAAAATTGTGAGGTCCCGAGCTGAGAGTTAGGTAGGCCTTCTTTTTGTTGAAATAAAATGTTTTTTATTGTGTTAAGGACCACTTTTTTGGTTCACTGCAGTCCTGTCTTTCAGCATCTAGTACTTTCTTCATCTTTTATCTTGTTTCATAAACTTCTTTCTCAACTTACTGTTTCTATGCCTCTTCTGCATAGATTCTGCGTTCCCTTATCTCCGTACTAAATAGGGCCTTCCTCCTTCCTCTCTTCGGAACGCTTTTTTTTTTTAGCGGTTAGGGAGGCTTAAACTAACATCTAATCTACCTAAGTTCACATTTGAAACTTCAGCGTGTGGGGTATATGATCAAAAAAGTAATCACTCGTCCTTTAGATCTCGTTTTAGTTGTTTTTTTACATCCCGTCGTATTTGAGTCCCCTGCCCCATGTTATAATTCAAGCTGCATTAATCCACTCATATAAACTTTTACGTACATCGAATTACAGTTGTTGACTCACGCTCACGTTATTTCGGAAGTTAGCGATTTTAGTGATTGCATGAGTCTTTTCCTTTCTTGTCCGCGTTCTCGGGCGGGAAGTTATGATGAACCGCTTCTGTACCGTGCCGGGCCCAGACCTGCCTTTCTTCTGGCGGCAAACTTTGTTGCCGAGTTTTGTGCGACATTTAATTTTATTGTGGCGTGGTGAGGGGGTGTGGTGAGGTGAAGGGGTGTGTGGTGTGGTGAGGGGGTGTTTAGTGAGGGGGTCTGGTGTGTGGTATGAGGGTGTGGTGAGTGGTGATGTGTGAGAGCGTGGTGTGGTAGGGGTGTTGTGTGATGTGAGGGTGTTGTGTGGAGAAAGTGTGGTGTACTGAGGGTGTGGTGTGGTATGGTGTGAGAGAGTGGTGTTGTGTGTGAGAGGGTGGTGTGGTATGGTGTGAGAGAGTGGTGTAGTGTGAGAGGGTGATGCGGTGTGAGGGGGTGATGTGTGAGGGGTTGGTGTAGTGTGAGGGTGGTGTGGAAGAAGTATTGTGTTGTGTGGTGTGAGGGTGGTGTAGTAGAAGTGTTGTAGGGTGTGTGAGTGTTGTGGGATGGGAAGGTGTGATATGGTGAGGATGTGGCATGGCGAGGGTGTGGTGTGAGTGTATAATGCGGCGTGAAGGTGTGGTGCGGGTGAAGTGTGATGTGAGGGTTATGTGGTGGAGGTGTGGTGTAGTGAGGGTGTAGTTTCATCATACACTTGGTTGATAGTAAGAGTCTGTTTCTTCGATAAAGTATTATTTACTTCGCTTGGTACGTGCACCTTAATTTGCCTAGCATAAAAAGTGCATTTAATTACGAGAACCTGATGCGTTCTTTTGCGAGCGCATGTAATTTCTCGGTAGAGAGCGTGCAAGTATGACGCGGTTTGTGCGTTTGTTCTGAAAAAAGTGAGTGTTGACGGCCCTGTGTCGTTGGGCTGAACTGATGGTGCGAATTATTTGCCACGATTCTTGTGCGAAGTGTGCCAGCATGGTCTTCAGTCTTAATTTTTGTTCGCATTCTTTCGCTGACAATTTTTCATGCAACCATTGTATTCATTCTTTATGCGTTTCTAGTGGTCGACTTCAAAGGAAATCGTGGGTAGCTTCTAATGCCGGGAACTGAAATTATTTTTGGGAGATATTCAAATGTTCGTACCTAAATTCTTAAACTTTACTGTGCGAGTTAATTATATTCTCACACTATGTGGATAACATGAGCAAATCCGATGAGAATTTATTTTCTGCATGATTGATATTTTCCCGTATGTAAATAATGACATTTTAAACAATTCTTTCATAAAAAAATTATTGTTACCAATCGATGACCACGATACATGCATGTGGAGAATGTTTGACCACGGTTGTGAACACACAACAATGTGCGTTCTAAGATTCTGTGAGGGTTAGGAATAATAAATTGATCAGTATGTCTTTAAGAACTCGTTAGCGACGAAAAAAGCGTTTCGTTTTTGAATGTTATTTCTAAACGTTTTGTGTTTGAAACATGTGTGCTCTTGAATAGTTTATGAGGTGAGCTATAGAGCTAACGAATATTAAACTTATATTCGTCCCTGCGTTATAAACTTAGGAGTATGCCTAATGTATTCGAGGTTTTGTTTTTATTTTTCGGGTTGAAGGAAAAAATACCAGTCATCTATAATTTCTATTTTACAACCCGTCCTACTAGTCCAGCGTTCAGTGTTCATTGGATTGTCAACGTCCTACGTTTGGAGTGTGTTTGTCGTCACGGGCTGCTCGTATTCTGCTGGTTTTTGAACGTTCTTCTTCAGGTGAAAGCAATTATGACTGGTTCATTTTTTGTTGTATCTATACGCACCTCCCAATTTATTTTATTTGCTATCCATTCATTAGAAAATAACTGCTGCAAACCATTTTCAATGTAAACAAATAACTCTTAAAAGTGCAATCAATCCATAACGTTGATAATATGTCATTGTTTAAATACTATCTAATCATTCTGTCCCCAATGCTAACTAATGAATAAAGTTTCCCGTACACTTTTTTCAAAGAGTCGCAAAAGATCAGCCATGTGTTTATTGATTGATGTACTGTGTGAAGTGTACTAGTGTTGTCTGCTGTCTTTACTTTTGTCTGCGTTTTTCGTTTTTTTTTTGTACTACTAATGTTTTAAATCTTAACCTTTGTAGTTTTTTATTCCAATAACAATCCTAGAAAGGTTCAAATGATATGCTTACCTGGAAAAGGTATCAAAATGTTCGTTCTAATCTCCGTAGACTTTAAAAAAGGTTCATATGTCATGTTTACCTGGAAAAGGTATCTAAATCTTCGGTCCAATCTCCGTAGAATTTTAGAAAGGTTCACATGCCAGGCTTACCTGGAAAAGGTATCTAAATGTTCGGTCCAATCTCCGTAGACTTTTAGAGAGGTTCACATGCCAGGCTCACCTGGAAAAGGTATCTAAATGTTCGGTCCGATCTCCGTAGACTTCCCCGATAACTGGAATTCATGCGCGTCAGAGCGTAGAGTTGGCAGGTGCACGCGGCCCTACAGCAGCACTTGTTGCCACGACCGCCAAAATTCTCGCCTAATTTCACCCTCACGGAATTGCCTTGGCTTTTTGAGCGCCCCGTTTGTGCCCCAGATGCTGTTGCTTCCTGCAAGTCTCAGCTCCCGTAATTGCAGCACTCCCCATTTTTGCGCTGCTGGAACTCTGCCAGCGTGGCTTCCGTGCTTCTTTCTGCTTAGAGGAAGCCCGCCTCCTCTTCTTCTGGTCGCTGCTGCTGCGTTCTTTGTCTGTTGCCGTGACTTCTTGTATACTTTGTGTGGCTCGGGTTTTTCGCAAGCTCATACAATTTACAGTACAATACTCTTGTAGACTTTGTGCGGCTCGGTTTTTTTGCAAGGTGTTATAATTACAGTACAATATTCATGTATACTTTGTTTTGTGTAGCTTTGATTTTTTACAAGCTCTTACAATTACAGTGCAAACTCTTGTATGTTCTGTATGAGTTGGGTTTTTCGCAAGCTCTTACAATTACAGTACAATTTCGTAAGCTCTTATTCACCCTCTGGGTGAATACAAATTGTTAATGTGTGAAAATTAACGCCCTCATGGAATGATGTGTGGTCCCGAGCTGAAGGTTAGGTAGGCCTTTTGTAGAAATAGAATTTTTTTGTTCTCGTGAGGACCATCGTTTTTCGGTTCACTGCTGTGTTAATTTTCAATTCACTCCTTCTTTCTTCAACTTTTATCTTGCGTCATAAAGTTCTTTCCTAACTTACTGTTTCCATAGAGGTTTTGTATTGTAACACGTCTTTTGCATGGACTCGCTGTTCCCTACACTCAATGCTAAAAAATGGCTTCTTCTTCCTCTCTTTGAAACGCGTTTGTAAGCTAATTTATCGAATCTAATTGTCATTTTATCGTACCGTCTTCCGAGGTATGGTGTAAGGTATTGGGTGGCTTTCAGTTATCGAATTTGTATTTGAGATTTGTTTAATGAAGTGATTATTTGTTTTAATTAAAATTTCTCAACTTTTTGAAGTACAGCATATGATACCTTTCCACGTATTTTTTGTTTATTTCGCGTTACAAGGGATTTCTAAGTTGGGCATGCATCATTTTCAAAAGAAATTGTTCCTACATTCAGAATAGGTTTGAATGGCCGCAAAATGTTTGCCAAGTCGTGTTTCCTCAGCTATGTCTTCTACAGTTTGTTCCAATCAATCATTCCCCAAGGGGATACAACTATTGCTTTTAGTATCTATTCATACTAAATGGTGCCTTCCTCCTTCCTCTCTTTGGATCGTCTTTGTTGCGCTTAGGGAGTCCTAAACTAACATCTAACCTAATCGAATCTATCATTCAGCTTATATCTCCTGTGCCCTTTCTCCTCCTGTTAGAAGGATAGATTTCACGTGTGAAGGTAGCATTCTAGTGTGGGTGCTCGTGTTGCCTTACCAAGGTTGTGTGTAAAACGCTCGTTCGTTGTTTGGCAGCTCCCTCGGGATACTAGGTGGCCCGAGGGAGGTAGCCTGAACGGGCTTCCCTGGTCCTGTCGTTCTGCCTGCCCTATTCTTCTCACTGGCTGGTGTTTCTTGATAACTGTTGCACTTGGTCAGCAGTTGTTTCTAGCTAGCGATTAGCCCCAGTTTGCAGTTGCTCCTGACCAGCAGTTGCTACTGCCATCATTTGACTTTACTATACAGTTGCCTTGCCTCCAGTTGTCCCGGCCTTCCCGTTGGGCCTGTCGTCCTGTTGCTCTTGCCCTCCTCAGTTGCTCTTGCCCTCCTCAGTTGCTCCTGCCCTCCTCAGTTGCTCCTGCCCTCCTCAGTGCTCCTGCTCTCCTCAGTTGTTCCTGCCCTGAGGAGGGCAGTTGCTCCTGCCCTCCTCAGTTGGCTCTACTCTCTAGTTGGCCCTGCCCCTCAGTTAGCCCTGCCCCTCATTTGGCCCTGCTCTTCAGTTGCCCCTGCCCCTCAGTTGCCCCTGCCCCTCAGTTAGCCCTGCCCCTCCTTTGGCCTTGCCCTTCAGTTGCCCCTGCCCCTCAGTTGGCCCACTCTTCATATGGCCCTACCCTCTAGTTGGCCCTGCCCTTCAGGTGCCCCTGCCCTTCAGTTGCCCCTGTTCTTCAGTTGCCTCTGTTCTGTACTGGCTTCTGGCCTGCCATTCAGTTGTTGCGCCTCATAAAGTGCAGACTATGATTTACTAAACTGAAGTTTTCATTTAATACGCTTTTATTGGATGCTGAGTGCACGTCTCTGAATTTCTGAGTGCATTCGTCTGAGCCAGAGACCGCTCTCACATTCCCACGCTCTAATATCTCAGAGTTGCGTGACCAGCCTGAGCGCTGCTGTGCAGTTGCCTTTGTTCGCTTCATGATAAATTCTGGCCGGCGATAATCTTGCCAGGAGCAATCGATTTCGAGGCCGTCGTACGGACGCGATCTGGACGCCATCGTCAAGGGCTCATTAGCTGCAGCGTCAAGTTGCTAGCTGTTTATAATCGCTTACTTGCAAAATTTTCGAGTGGAGTCACAATTTTGTAGGTTTATTACGTTTTTTACAATTTCCTGGTGGATTAAGGATGGTGAAAATTTTTTGCGCTTCCTGCAATTTCCTGTTGGAACAAGAATTGAGTACAGTTTCTTCCAACAATTTTCTGTTGTATGAAGAATTGTGTACAGTATTTTTACAATTTCCTGTTGGGTCAAAAATCGTGAAAATTTCTTACACTTCTCACAATTAATTTCCTAATGGATCAAGAATTGTTTACTCGCTATGTAGGTGTTGAGAAAACTACCTGGAGACGATCCTTAAATTTTTCATCATTTTATGTGAATCTCAACCTATGCGGATAACAACTAGTCCCTGTTGGTCGACTATTTCATTGCTTGATTCGAGTTCAAAATGACTGAAGCTAATTTATGAGGTTTTAACTCGCGAATCGACGCTGTGTACAGGCTTATTGTCGTTAAACTCTTTGCAACTTTGGTCGTACTAAAGATCGTTCTCGATGGAGTGTAGAGTTAGTGCATTTCATTTTTCAGGTATCGTTTTTCTCCATCCGATGAATGGTATCTAATTGATAGTTTTATTTTTTATTTTTATTTCAGTGGAAGATGCTCTCGACTTTCTTTGAATGGTAACATCGAATGTTGAAGTCATAGGCCTAAACTGCAGGTACGTAAAGCAACCAAGATCTTTCCACGCCAGAGAAACGGCATTTAGAGGGTATGCTTTCAAATTTGTAAAAGCCGAATAAAAAGGAATAAAATATGGAAACCGGAGCAAACCATGTGTTCTATTCTGGAACTGCTACCCAAATCTCTTACCGTCAGGCACCAATCACGCGCCGGCACCAGAGTAGAAAACTGCTAAGCATTAGTTACTAAATTTATGAGGTAGCTAACTTTCATTAACACATTCACCATATTAACACCAAATGAGCCACCGGTGGAACGCAGAAGAAATTTTTATTATGCTGCTGACCAACCAGCAGTCACAAACGCAATTAAAAAAATACTAAATCAAATCTAAATGAAAACATCCAGTTTATGTTTGGCATTTTCAACATTGCTTGCTACAATTGACTTCAAATTTGAATTGCACATTGAACTTTAGTTTTACCTGCCGCAAAGTACTGATCTAACAAGGCAGCTAACTTCATTCGACCCATGGATGAGTCGTTTAAAATTTTTTCACAATCTTTTAATATTAATGGGATTCAAAGGACCTAGTTAATGTATGGTATTTATAAAATTGCCAACAATTATCGACTTTAAATTTGAGTTGAATATTGAATCTCAATTAAACCCATCGCAGTCAACGTGTTAATGGACTCATTTTTGTTTTCTGTGCAGATGACGAGTCGGGCGGAGCCGGCAGCGACACGGAAGGTGGCGGTGTAGGCGGCGGCGGCGGCGGCGGCGGTGGTGGTGGGATGGCGGGTGGCCACCAGCAGCAGCACCGCACTATCATGCTGAACGAGCCCCAGCTCCAGAAATACTGCAGCAACGCCATCAGCACCGCCAAGTACCGCTACAGGCTCCTCTTCTTCCTGCCCATGTTCCTGTTCGAGCAGTTCCGCAGATATGCCAACATCTTCTTCCTCGTCATCGCGCTGCTCCAGGTACTCTTTGGTTTCATCCTGCTCTACCAACATGCTGTTAATTGTGTCTGTAAAATCAGTCTTTGTTGGCAATATTTCCTTAGGAACTTTTTCTTCTCTTGCTTGATCCTGCTATACCGAAATGCTGTTAATTGTGTCTGTAAAGTCAGTCTTTGTTAGTAATACTGCCTTAGGAACTTTTTCTTCTCTTGCTTAATCCTGCTATATGGAAATGCTGTTAATTGTGTCTGTAAAGTCAGTCCTTGTTAGTAATATTGCCATAGGAACTTTTTCTTCACTTGCTTGATCCTGCTATACCGAAATGCTGTTAATTGAGTCTGGAAAGTCTTTGTTGATAATATTACTGCAGGTACATTTCTTGCTCTAGCTCTTACGTAAATGCCGTTCATTATGTCTGTAAAGCCAGTGTTGATTGGCAATATTACTTTAGGTATTCTTCCTCTTCTTGCTTTCTCCTGCTCTACCGAAATGCTGTTAATGACATATGTGTCAACAACATTAATTTTGGTAATGTGTTCATTATCCCTGTAAAGCAAGTCTGTCGACAATATTTCTTCAGGTACTCTTTATACTCTAACTCTAGCCTAAAAATGCCGTTAATTATGTGTGTATGACGTTCAGTTTTAAAAAACTTATTTCCATAAATGTGTTCACGCATCAGAAGCTTATTCGACGCACGCTCCATACAAACTACTGTTACTCTTTGGTGTATTTTGTGAACATGGTGTAAATATCCGGAACCTTCATGACGCATTAAATGGCTTTAGATTCGGGTTTGTTGGTTTGTCTCTTCGATGGTATAGGGAATGGCGCCCCAGAGAGGATGCTCAGCTATAGATAGGCTTCAGGGGCTTCTAACTTTCGTGCCCACTATTCTTCTTCCAGTTTCTCTGTCTTCTTTGCCATTTCTTCTTAATCTTTTCTTCCTTTTGCTTCTTGCTATTTCTATGTGCAGGTTATTTTATGTGGGAACACACTTTGTGCATAGATTCCCCGTTCTATACAAACACATTAATTGGTCCCTTCTCACCACTCTCTTGAGATTACTTCAGCTGTGACGAGGGAGTCTCAAAATGTGAAATATTTGTATAAGATAGTGTATAAATTTAGATGTCCAGTCCACCTACGATGTACACGAATAAGTTAAACCTAGTTCGGAAGATTTTTATCGGTATCGATTGCCTTGCTGTTACCGTATTCGCAGGCAGTGGCAGCGCAAAGTTCATTTGCTTGGGTAGTTCCCTTGTACGACCTACTCTAACGATTTTTCTTGCTACTATTTACTCCTTCGTTTTTTTGTTTACTTCTTCGTACTGTTATTTTACTGTGACAGAAGGTCACGCAACTTGGTTCAGTGGGCAATAAATTAGGCTTTTTCTGCTATCTTCACCGCAGCGATGCAGTTATTCTGCAGCGTGATGTGTTGGCTGCGTGACAGTGGAATGGCTGAACCAAGGAGCTTGAATTCCAATCTCCTTGGGCCTGAACACATGCCCCTATCGCCAAAGTTGTGGTCCGTGCATCATGTGTTGGGTCTATCACCGATAATAAAACTGCAAGCAGCAATTCCGTGTTGATGACAGTCGAGGTAGCTCAGTATATCACCCGCCTGGGAGTAAGTGGGTCAGCACGTGCATTACCAGCAAGTTGTTTGTTTAAATTGTTTAAATGTTTAAAATTGTTTAGAAATTTTTTAAATTGTTCAAAAATTGTTTAAGCTATTTTAAGTGTTTATTATATTGCTTAAAAATTGTTTAAATTGTTTAAAAAATATTTACACTGTTCAACGCTTTGACTGTGGCAGGTAAAACTGAAGTTTAAATATTCAACTCAAATTTAAAGTCATTTGTTGTAAGCAATCTTGAAAATTACAAACATTAACTAGATCGTTCCTTCATTTAGTTTTGATAAAGTATTCATGTAAATTGAGTTTGTCACTACCGGTCGATGAGCAGCACTATGAAATTCCCCTCCGTGTACCACCGGTGGCTCACGTCGCAGTCAAAGTGTTGAATTTTGTTTGTGTGCAGCAAATCCCCGGCGTGTCACCCACTGGCCGCTACACGACCCTCGTGCCCCTCATCTGCATACTGGTCGTGTCCGCCATCAAGGAGATTGCAGAGGACATCGTGAGTAATGACCGTCTTGTTGTACTCTTTTGTATCCCTCGCTGCACGTCTCCTCGCTCTTGTGCTCTGTCTGTTCGTCTTCATTTCTCTCACTCTGCTGGTCTGTTTCATTCTGGGTAGTTTGTTTCTTTCTGTTGGTCTGTTTCATTTTGCCCGTCTACTTTTCTACGCTCATCTACTTTTCTTCGTTCGTCTACTTTTCTTTGCTTGTCTGCTTCTCACGACCTGTTTATATTTCTGCTTGACTCTTCTTTGGCGTCTGCATTTCCCTACTTATCTACTTCCCTAACCCGTTCGCCGCCGGTGGCCTTTGAGCGTCCTTAGCTTAATTGGAGACGCGTAGGGTTTCTAATTAGAGTGTTGACTTGCGAATGGGTAAAAAATAGAATTTTTTTCTCTAGGAATCGAATACATTGGACCTGAAGTCCGTAATGCATTCGTTTCTGCCTGCATGCAATGTCGTTCCTCTCTACCGAAATTAGTCTTTGTGCCTGCACTTGTATGATTATGGTGGTAGTGATCGTCATCCATTTAAATGATGGAGCACTCCCCGTTCTTTGTTCTTAGTTTTAAATTGGCCTGAAACATTTAGTAGCTACCTGACCTTGAACTTGTTTTTGAATGTTTAACTAATGGCGTTTTTGTTGCGACCTTCATTATATTGTAAAAATTTCATGCATTTCAACTTACTGTGTTGAGAACGAAAATCGAAAACGAGAGTCACCAGGTCGAGTGTAGTCTACAGTGTTGAGGTAGCTAGGGCAGAATTTTGGAATGATGGAAACATCGTCTGGTGAAATAAACAGTGAGGTCAGAAGTTAATAGTAAATAAAAAGTAAATAGTAAATTAAAGTTCAGGTGTAACTTTTTCATCGGGGCATCTACGATTCTATCCACTCAGGTAGAACTTCTGCTCTGGGCGGCGAAAATCACCGATGCTCAGGCTAAATGTTGGGCTGGGGTTTAGAGCGACAGATGTAATGATGTCTGGGGAGAGTACAAAACTGTGTGCCGAGGGATGAAAATAAAAGATTTCCTGTGAGCGGTGTTCTTACCTGGGGCTGCATTTTCAACCAATGCATGTCGTCGTAGCAGTAAGCAAGTTGAAATTTTTTCTTCAGTGAGTTTGACTACGCTATGGACTACAGAGAGCATTTAGCATTTGGAAATCTTTCTGGAAATCGATGGGCTACGTTTTCTTTTTGCTTATATTTCAGTGTAGCAAAACACCTCATATAACACGTAACGCAGTTGAGTAAACGTGAACAAGTTTACACTGCCTGTTGTACCACTACGACAAGTTTACACTGCCTGCTGTACCACTACGACAAGATTACACTGCTGCTGTACCACTACGATAAGTTTACACTGCCTGCTGTTCCACTACGACAAGTTTACACTGCCTGCTGTACCACTACGATAACAAGTTTAAACTGCCTGCTGTACCACTACGACAACGTGAAGCGCTTAAAAATTCTGCTCCTGACCTCCTAGCCAATGTAAAAAAAAGGCGACATTGCATTGTTGCGACGATGGTTGACGAACGAGAGTTGTGAGATCAACTTCTCCCCGCCCCAGCACACGGGGCCACGGTTGCAGAAGCGCGTGTGAGGGTGCAGGGCATTGTGAGCCGTGCGTCAGATGCTGGGTTACCAGCCTGATGTACAGTTGCTTATCTGAAGGGTTCATTTAATGTTAACAAGAGAGAGGAAAAATATGTTTCTATAATATTTGTTTCCAAATGTTTATGTTAATAGATCGCTGAGTATATTGTATATACTCAAGCCTTTCTGTTATAAAAAATTAATGGGCACTTGCCCATCTGTCGTAGTAATGAAGGGGTACGAGGTCAGAGAAATGTTGGGAACCCCTGTGCTGGGAGATTCCCGAATATAGTTATATTGAATGGAGATCTAGGCATTATTTCCTAGTTAGAGATCTGAAATAATCCACAGTTGTGTTCCAAAGTACTTAAATGTGTTAAGAATATATTCACATAAATGCTTTCTTGTCCCACTTTTTTCTGTTGTTGATTCGTTGAGTATTAGTTTAACTAAAACTGCAGTAATACACATGCGGCTCATTTTTCGAACTAAACTTTACAAACTTGAAGAAAAATCGTGGTTAATATATGCGTGTGTCTAAAGATAATAAGAATCTTGTGTGGGATAGCAAACCCAGTATGTCTGAGTAGAATAGGAGTTGGTTTGTTGCGTGTCAGAGTTAAATGCAAGGAATTGACATTACTTATCTGAGGACTATTACAATTTGGAAGAAGGAATCCTTTCATGAAATTGACCTTGACTCAGTTTCGGTACGTGACCTTGAATATCACTGTAGCTTGAGAAATGACTCTTTAGTGAGCAAGGTGACACAAAAAATACTGGTCAGTATAAGAAGTCTCCACCGAAAAAACTCGCAGATAACAGTTATTTTCACGACACAGACGCACGAAATGAAATCCAGGTGCGCCTCTGCAATGTGCGCCTCTGCAGTGTGCGATCACTGGCTGTTACAGCACATGAACGTCCACTCAGGACGTTCTGTTGGATTTGAAATAGAGAGGGATGTTGGAGGAAAACCGAAGTATTTCTGTTGAAAATGAGGATATTGAGAGTAAATTTAAAGTGAGTGTTGGTGCCGCTGTGTGTGTGAGCCTTGCAACACAGCCCATTCATTATTGCTGTATCCTGCCTACCCCAGACTAGATAAATAACTGCGCCTCTTCGACCCGTCTTCACTGAAGGTCCGCTCCAGACACTAAGTTATCTTCATAAAAGCTCGTTAACGACCTCGTCTCTAAATGGCGCGCTCTAATGTTTCGCTTGTGAGGGCACCTGTTTGCTGCTTCTTTTCAAGCAGAGCTACTTTAGTCTCGTTTCTTTTAATTAAGTTCGCTCTTCAAGCCTCCAGAACTCTCGGCAGTTTATTGCTCTAGATAGAGCTGGTGTGAGTAGATGAGTGAACTTCTGCAACCGTTGCCTGATTGTGCATAGTTTTTTCATCTATCGAAAAGGTTGAGTTTTAAATCAGTTATCAATCAGTTATGAGGTTTAGTTTTACTGATTAAAGAGAGTTTTTCTTGTTACATCGTTTTTATTTATTTTGTCTCAACGAACAACTGTGATCGTAAAATTTCATTTGTGAAGATTAGGATTTTGTGTGTGACATTTAATATCAGAGAGATGGGGCTAAATCAATTGATTTTACTGAGTGCAAAGTCTTCTTGGTGCCATTCAGAGATGACATTAATGATCCGATTTTAAATAAAACTCGTCGATTTAAGCGTTTCGAATAAATTTGCTGAGTGGATTAAATGATTGAAAAGTTGAACATGAAATTAAATTTTAATTAATTTCGTGTATCGCTGCTGATAGAATGGGAACGGAAGAAATTTTTCAAGGACTGTTTCTTATTTAGCAGCATCGTAAGTAGTTATCATGGTTAGTGATGGGCGCAGAAAGTAATAATCACGGTTAGTGATGAGTGTAGAAAGTAATAATCGCGGTTAGTGATGAGTGCAGAAAGTAATAATCACGGTTAGTGATGAGTGTAGAAAGTAATAATCACGGTTAGTGATGAGCGCAGAAAGTAATAATCACGGTTAGTGATGGGTGTAGAAAGTAATAATCACGGTTAAAAATAGGGTTAGAAAGTAAAATTCACGGTAAGTAACGGGTATAAAAAGTAATTATCACCGTTAGTAATGGGTGCAACAAAGAATGACTTGACGTTTAATTGTTCAAACTTGAATCACAACTGGCTCGCTTTGATCGAAGTTAATATAAGTGAAGCGTAAATAAAAGTAAATATAAGGGAACTGTAAACTGTAACTGTAAGCAAACAACTCTGTACACCATGTAACAAGGATCGTAACACCTGCACCTGCCCGCAGAAACGCCACCGCGCGGACGACGAAATCAACAACCGCGAGGTCGAGACGCTGCGAGACGGCCAGTGGCAGTTGGTGCGCTGGCGCAGAATCAAAGTGGGCGACATCATCAAGGTGCACAACAACAACTTCTTTCCTGCTGACCTCATCCTGCTCGCCTCCAGGTCAGTTCAGTTAACCTTCGTGTAAGCCCTGTACTTGGTTCCCATTTCAGGAGTTCTGTAGCAAATGTTCTTGCTGTTAGCCATTTGGTGGTTATGGTATTACATTCTTGCTAACACCGTACTTAGTTCCCATTTAGGAGTTCTGGGGTAAATGTTATTATTGTTCGAACTCCATGGAGTAGTTCTGGTAGAGTGACACTATTTATTATGTAGCTTGAAGAAGCGCTCTTGTAACTTCTATGTCTCATTAGACTTAGGATTATTGTTAATGTTTTCATTTTTAATTATTATGCGTCATTCAACCGTACCTCATAAGATTTGTAGAGGAGATTATCGACTACAGAAGCAAGCTCTGAGAACATATAATATTATACTATTTTTCTCATTCTCTACTGCCTGTACTTGTTTGGCTTTTGATAATACGGGACTTGGATGGCAACTTAGCGCGTTTCTATCACCAACTCCTATCTTGTTTAATCTTTTCCTTAGACGTGTACCTTTTCCATGCTCTATTCGATCGTATTTCGTTAAACATACGCCAATTTCAGTAGCGTGTAATCTTGCCGACAGTGAGCCTCAAGCGATCTGCTACGTGGAAACGGCAAACTTGGACGGAGAGACGAACCTGAAAATCCGCCAGGGAGTCGCCCAGACGGCTCACCGCCTCGAGGCCAAAGACCTCACCAGCCTGCGGGGGCGGCTGGAGTGCGAGCTGCCCAACAGGTTTCTCTATCAGTTCACCGGCAACCTCAGGGAGGACGCGAAGCCGTGAGTTTGTTAGATCGTTTTTTTCATGAGGGGAACCTCTGTGTTTATTTTTTATAGTTTTTATAGGGAAAGAGTCTTGCATAAAGAAAGTGAGTTTCAGCTGCTAGACGTCTTTTATTGATAAGGAATGGAATAACTGTTTCTGTTGAAATGTAATACCCATCAACTGAACGTTTTTTGTTGATAACGAAGGGAAACCTAAGTGTTTCTATTGGAACCTAAATTTCAGAATTATGTGTTTCTGTTGGAAATTAAATTTCAGCGGCTCAACGCGTCTGTTTGATGTTAAGAGAAAACCGATTAATTTTTATTAAAAATGAGTTGTGAGTAGACAAGTGTTGCGAGTAGAAGTGAGTGTTGGTGCATTTTTTGTGTGTTTCGTAGTGTTGTTTTGTTTATAAATTTTGAGTTAAAGTTAAGTTTTCAGAACGTCGTTGATGATCTTAATGGTGTTTGAGTCTTACGAATTAATAACGAAGAGGGCGGGGTTAATTTATTTGACAATAATTGGTCCTTAATGTTGGTAATCGCTTAGTTAATGCAAGTATATAGTTTTTATTTCTGTTGGCGGCTTACCGTAGCGGTCTGTTCTAGAGCCGAATTTTTTAACTGTAATAGCTCTGTCGAATTTGCATTCCTTTTCATTTCAATTAAATTCAGGTTACACAACACCTTGATGATTCTCATAGTAGACGTCTGTTGTAGGGCCGTATTTCTTAACTGCAATTTATCTGTGAAGTTTGCATTCGTGTGCATTTCAATACGTCTTAAATGTTACAACACATGAACGTTCATGAACGTTAGGGTTTTATTTTCAATTGATATGAATAATTCAACCGTACCTCATGAGATTCGTAGTGGAGACACTCTTCATTGCCTGTGATTCGGCCTGGTGATTTTCAAGAATAGAAGGCGAGCTTTGAGAACACCGCTAATACTCTTTTTCTTCGTCTTCTTGGCCGGAGCTTGATTGGTGTTTGACTCATTGAGGTGTTTTTTCATAACCACCACTCCCTGTTGGTGTCGGTGCAGCGCCGTGCCGCTGAGCCCAGACCAGGTGCTGCTGAGAGGCGCCAAACTGCAGAACACCAACTGGGTGTTCGGAGCAGTCATCTACACCGGACACGAGACCAAACTCATGAAGAACTCCGCCACCTCCGCCCCGCTCAAGCGCTCTACGGTAACCTACTCTCTCTCCTACTTGTCTTCATCGTGGTGAACTCATGTAGTTATTATCAGTAGAATTTTTCTCTTACTCTTCTTCTTCTTCCTCATGATGTATTCTTGAGGTCATTATCAGTAGAATTTTTCTCTACCCTTCTTCATCATGATGTACTCTCGCAGTCATTATCAGTAGAATTTTTCTCGCACTCTTCTTTTTCATCATCATGATGTGCTCTCGAGATCATTATTAGTGGAATTTTTCTTCTACTCGTCTTCTTCATCGTAATGTCTTCTCTTAGTCATCATTTGTGATTTTTTTATCTATTTCATTTTAATGTATTGAAATATTTCCATGGAATAATGTACCTAATTGATACGTTGCTCTTACTCTCACTGTATCTTATCTATTTTCAATAGAATATTGTCAATATCTGAATATTTCTGTCTTTGATATCACTACTTATGTTGTTGATATTCTCTTTTTGACACTAGTGTTTTGGTATTAGTATTAGTCCTTGTTAATGTGCCCTTATTCTATTGTTTCGTTAAAAACAAGGATTCATTATATCGATTGCGTTTTTCTAGAATTATTAAATTTTGTTTGAGTCAAATGTCATAAAATGTCTATTCCTTTCCGGTTTGTGGCCATTATACCAGTTACTTAAATGTACCTTTAAAATTATTCAAATTTTTCTCAATTCTACGATTATGACAATTCTCGTTTTCTTGAACACTAGTTTTTAGGGATGATCTTCCACCTTGGGTGGGAGAATACAATTATAGTAACGGTGGGAATTTGCAATACCTGAGCGAAAATGTGAGGTACCGAGCCAAAGATTAGGCACACTTTCCTTATGTTGAAATTGAATAGGGTTTTCTTTATTAACGGACTATTTTTATCGGTTCATTGCTATCATGTTTTTGTGTACCTACCACGTTCTTCTTTAACTTCTATCTTTTTCATAAACTGTTTTCTCAACTTACTGTTTTCTCAATTTACTATTTTCTCAATTCACTGTTTTCTCAACTTACTGTTTCTAGGTGCACGGAGTCTTCTGTTGGAACATACCTTGTGCACAGATGCCACGTTCCTAAACTCCTTACTAAATCGTGCCTTCCTCCTTCCACTCTTTAGAACACTTGTTATGGAAACTTAGGAAAACTTATTAAATCTAATTTTTATTGCCGCTAGGTAGGTAGCGTCTTCACCCAGAGTATAAAAAGAAAAACAACCTAGCTATGAATATCGTGATAAAAACAAACGTTTTGGATTTTATATAAATCATCGTCAGTTCTTAGAAAAACAGTAAATGGAATAGCCATAAATGACATTCAATAGAGCACTGAAAGCGTTTTTTTTTTTAATCTGAAACTTTTGTTTTTATCAGATTCTTAGTTATGTTGGTTTTCATTTTTATCCTAAAAGTGAGATTTCCTCGAAATTGACCTGCACTTCCCTCATGCATGTTGTCCTGCTTCGCACAGGTGGACCGTCTCACCAACCAGCTCATCATCCTCCTGTTCTTCCTGCTCATTATCCTGTGCCTCATCATGGCCGTGTGCAACTCGCAGTGGGACGCCACCGTACACTGGTACCTCGCCCTTGACGGTCAGTCCTGTACTATATGTTTGGTCGTTCTTCTCCTTATTGACTTTATCAGGGATACCAGATTGGCATTTTTGTAGCTCAAACTCTTCAATTTTGAAAATTTAACGTATAATTTAACATAAGTTTGAGAGGCTGAGTTTTTAAGGGTAAAATGAATTGTGCTTTCTACATAAATTCAATTAGTTTTCTTTAGTTTTCTGCCATAATTAGTGAGTACCCAGCTTGTCTAAATAAGGGTTGAAATAACCAGCTTTTCTCTGTTCAGATTTGAGCGTGATCAACTTCGGCATCAACTTCATCACCTTCGTGATCCTGTTCAACAACCTGATCCCCATCTCACTCCAGGTCACGCTTGAGCTCGTCCGCTACATCCAGGTGCGCGCACTCCCGTCCCCCTCGTGCGGTGGTTACTTTTGGAATTAGGGCCTTCGAATGTTGAGATGGGGCCTTCGAATGTTGAGATAAGGACCTTTTAATATTAAAATGAGGACCTTTAATATTGAAATGAGGACCTTATAAAATTAAAATGAGGACCTTTTAATATTGAAATCAGGCCCTTTTATATTGAAATCAGGACCTTTTAATATCGAAATGAGGACCTTTTAAAATCGAAATGAGGACCTTTTAATATTGAAATGAGGACCTTTTAATATTGAAATGAGGACCTTTTAATATTGAAATGAGGACCCTTTAACCCTCTACCGCCTAATTTTTCTACTCATATTGCCGGTATTATAACCACCGTTATAAGACGTGGCTCTAGCATCAGGTTGTCTCCAACATCACATTAGAGACGAACTGCAACTCGGCAGTGAACTTCAAAAAATACATAAGAGCATCTACTTGACGAGAAATAAAATATACGAGCAGTTTTATTGAGTGTACCATGTGGGGAACGTGAGGCGGTAGAGGGTTAATATTGAAATGAGGACCTTTTTATATTGAAATGAGGACCTTTTAATATTGAAATGAGGACCTTTTAATATTGAAATGTGGACCTTTAATATTGAAATGAGGACTTTTTAATATTGAAATAAGGGCCTATTAATAAATGTAGAATTCAGTTTCCTACATGAAGTGAAATAATCGGATAAGAATTTAAATGCAGCATTTAGTTCATTACTTCAATTGTAATATAGTGCTTAGAGTATAATATTCAGTTTATTGCTTAGAGTATAATATTCATGCAGGAGCTTTTAAATGAAGCATCAGTTGAGAATTTGTTACACAACAGGCTGCTCAAAAAATTTTCCGCTAAGAGCTTTCTAGGCTCATTCTGTAAGCGTTGTTTTGCCACACGTTTTATGCCGCTTTCTAAATGTTTATGTTACAATGAAGTTATTGTTTTAGCAAGTTTTTTATCACCTATGTCATACTCAGTTGGGAAATTTGAAATATGTATTGGAATATTCAGAAGTCACTCACTCTAACATTCAAGATTGAGCTTCTCAGTACAGCATTCATCTGAAAGATTTTATTTAGCATTCAATTGGAAGCTTTCAAGTGTTCTGGGATGTTCAAATTTGCTTTCGGACAAAAATAGGTTATTACAAACCAATACAATAGGAAAACGATCTTGATCCTGCTTATCTTCTTGATCTTACTTACATTCTTGGTCCTGTAGTCTATAGTCACTTAAAAGTAGGAGCTATTTTCATCAGTACCATCCCACCCAGCACCATTCAAGTGCGTGGCTCCTGTTCACTGAGCTACTCCAAATTTACTCAGCTTTTATTTTGTGTTTAGAGTGGTTCGTACGTACTAGTGAGAGATGATTGACACTATCGAAAAGTAGTAGATAGTAACGAATAACTGTGTTCGTGTGCTCATCGTGAGAGGATTAGCAATATTTTAGTAAATGAATATATGTAGTGGTAGTTATTTTTTTGCCGAGAGAGAAAATTCAGTAACAGCCGCGCGGAGGAAAGAATAAATTGAAGGTTCCTTTTCACAACGTTTATTTTTGGAGTCTCGCGAGGTTTACAAGTTCATGTTAAGTATGACAAATAACACCAATGAATTTTTCATATCCATTTGTAAATTGAAAGCTCATTTGCTATTGAATGTGTTTTGTGTGCCAAATTAAGTGTTTCTCCTGTGTCAACATTGTCCTACTTTTAAATATATAAATATTATTTTCACTTTTTCTTCCAATGATATTAAATGATGTTTGCTAGATTTGTGTTACTGTCAATACTCCCTAACTTTGAACATTTTTTGTCAACATTCCCTAACTTTCTGCATCTTTTTATCAACATTCTCTGCCTTTGTGTATTTCTTGTCGATATTCCCTAACTTTGTGGATTCCTTGTCTGCCTTTCTAAACTTATTGTGTTTTTTTTTAGTAAACATTGCCTCGACATTCCCTAAATTTGTGTATTCCTTGTCTGCATTACTAAACTTAGTGTTTCATTAGTAAACATTGCCTAACTTGACTGCTTTATCACACCACCAGGCGGGCTTCATTAACAACGACCTGGACATGTACGACGAGGAGAACGACGTGTGGGCGATGGCGCGCACGAGCAACCTCAACGAGGAGCTGGGCATGGTCAAGTACGTGCTCAGCGACAAGACGGGCACCCTCACCTGCAACATCATGGAGTTCAAGCGCTGCACCGTCGCTGGCGCCGTCTACAGCGTCGACGACGGCAGGTGCGGTCTGCTGTGCTTATTATGGGCAGGTTGGCTCTTGTAATCGATTCAAGATTAAAGGTGTGGTTTTGTGTGTTCGTTCATGGGGAGGTTGGCTCTTGCAACTGATTCAAGGAACAGGTGCTGTCTGGTGTGTTCATTTGTGGATAGGTTGGCTCTTGCAACAATGCCAGGAACGTTGATTCTTTTCAACGTTCCTGAATAGAATTAGAGGTTTATTGTGGATTGTTCATATGAAATGAATTAGCGGTTTATTGCGAATTGTTTATATGAAATGAATTAGAGGTTTATTGAGAATGGTTTATAGGGCGTGAATAAGAGGTTTATTGAGAATGGTTTATAGGGAATGAATTGGAGGTTTATTGAGAATGGATTGTAGGGAATGAATTAGAGGTATTTATGATGGTTTATAGGGCATGAATTAGAGGTTTATTGAGAATGGATTGTAGGGAATGAATTGGAGGTTTATTGAGAATGGCTTATAGGAAATGGAATTAGAGGTTTATTAGTGCTTGGGTGTGAATGAGGGTATGAGAGGCTATGAAATCTTTGAGGATGTACAGATGCGTTAGAATTTCGAGTATGAGTTCCTGGAAATGAGAGCGTGTTTTTGAAAAGAATCAGAATTCTACCGAGCCATGTTATTGCTTCTGAAGCTAAATCCAACATTAGCTAATGGGATGAGTTACTCAACAGAACAACCTCACCTGGAAACTTGCCATACGCTGTGACTTAGTGTGATGCTGTAGGCCGAATTTGAATCACGGATATGCGGATGAGGGATTACTGATGCCTGGATTTGAGGGCTAATGAGGGATTTGATGATGTGGATTTGAATCATTGATGTATCGATAATGGATTGCTTATGCCTGGATATGAGTACTAATGATGAAATTTTTGATGTGGGTTTGAATAACTTATGTATCGATAATGGATTTTCTGATGGGTGGATTTAAAAACTGATGTATCTTTGATGGATTGCTGATGCCTAGAAATTAGGGCTAATGATGGATTTTTTTTTATGGGTGGATTTGGATCTCTAATGTATCGATGATGGATTGCTGATGTCCGTTTGTGAGTACTAATGATGGGTTTTCTAATGGGCGAATTTAGATCACTGATCTAGGAATTTGCGTTACTGCTGAGTGGATTTGGATATATCGTTGATGCATAAATTTGTGTCGGAGCAGCATGTCGGAGCTGGCGCCGATGTCTGAGGGGAGCAGCAGCGCAGCCACCACCGTGCGCCAGTACCTCACCATGATGGCCATCTGCCACACCGTCATCCCTGACCACAACGAGGCGGCGGGCGGCCTCATCTACCACGCTGCTTCTCCTGGTCAGACATTACTGGGACCTTCTTGTTGGCATAGCTGTTCTAGTTAATGGTTTCTTCTTGTTGCCAATACTGTGTCCTCAATTCTCCTGCTCAGCCATTACTGTGCCCCTCTTGTTCTTGGCACAACCGCTCTTGTTGACCATTCCTGCTTGTTGCCAATACTGTGCCCTCAAACTCTTATTGTCAAAGTCGCTCTTGTTGACTATTCTTGCTGGTTGGCCAAGACAGTGCCCTCAATTCCTTCTTGTTGCCAATACCACTAAGAATTCCTTCTTGTTGCCTCAATTCCTTCTTGGTGGCATAGCCGCTCTTGTTAACGGTATCCGCTTGTGGCCAATACTGTGCACTCAATTCCTTGTTGTTGTCACAGCTGCTGTTATTGTCATAGCTGCTGTTGTTGTCATAGCTGCTGTTGTTGACCGTTCCTGCCTGTTGCTCGGAGTTTTCCTGCTAATCTTTAGACTCGTAATAGTTGTTTTGCCTAGTCGAACTCTTACGCCGGAGCATCTATGATTTTTGCGGCCCAAGTATAGCTTCTGCACAGGGCGAGCAAAGTTGTACATGCAACGGCTGAAAAGTTAGACTGGGTGACTGTCATTCTGTTAGCAACCCACACACTTTTTCACTGTGCTGTTTGAGCTACTATAACTTTGTTGTTTAGTCTTCCGATTTCTAGGAGTTTACTGCTTTCCCGATCAACTTCTCATCAATTGCTTCGTAGCAAGTTGAAAATTTAAATAGCGTGAACAAAATTTGTGCTGCTTTCCTGTTGTGCATTCTTGAAAATAGAAACGATAGCCTCGTTCTTATCTCAAGAATTATTTTTAAATTAAATTGAATTGAAGTTTGAGTTATTTTTTTTTAAATGGAGCTTAATATTTTGTTAGTGTCCTCTAAGTTTCACGAAGCTCGTCAAGAAAAAAAATACACATTCTTGATCTCGCGAATGATTTCTCAACTAAATTATTATGAATTCTAAGTTATTTTTTTGAATAGGTAAATAATGTTAATTGCCGTCCTCTGCGTTTCACGAAGCTCGTCAGTAAAACATGCGCATTCTTGATCTTGCGAATATCTCAAATAAATTATTTTGAAACGTAAACTATTTTTGAAAATAAGTGAATATTATTTTTTTGCATTCTCTAAGTATTACGAAGCTCGTCAGTAAAAAATGTACTACATTTCTCAGACGAGCGAGCGCTGGTGAAGGGCGCGAAGGACTTGGGCTTCGTGTTCACGACGCGCACGCCGGACTACGTGCTGCTCGACGCACTGGGCAAGGCTGAGCAGTACCACGTGCTGCACGTGCTCGAGTTCACGTCGTCACGCAAGCGCATGAGCGTCGTCGTCAGACTCCCCAACAACTCCATCAAACTTTACTGCAAGGGCGCTGATAATGTGAGTGTTCTCCCGGTACTTGTGGCACGAGGCTTCTTTATTATCTGAGCGTGTCATTGTTATTGAATAAAGACGCTGATAATGTGAGTGTTCTGCCGGTACCTGTGGCATTGGGGCTCCTTATTGTCCGAGCGTGTCTCCGTTGTTGAATAAAGGCGCTGAAAATGTGAGTGTGACACCAGTACTGGTTTGGAACTATATAGGCACCCTTAAAAATGTTAAACTTGACAGAATTGTGGGTACGCTGTCATACAAATTTTACAAGTTTTACTTGAATTGATGCCTAAAGTTACTAACGTAACTTCTGACGATGATAAATACTGATGGTGTGGAACAATGGACGTCAATAACTGTTGAAAAATATCATTAAAAAATTGAGCATCTGTAAAAATAGAATGTTAACAACATTACAAAGCCTTTGATGACTACGAATATGAATATTTTTTTAGGTTTACGTTCTTACGTATTTTCTCTTATCTTTTCCGTTTTTATCGAAACAATGCTAAGTAAGCTGTGCATCCAGTGACCTCCATCGAATGTTAGCATCATGTTCAGGTATGACGTTTGCTAAATAAAAACCAGTGAATATTTTAGCGTGAAATTGCTTCAGCTTCAGTAATTTCCAGTGTATTATATGTTGGTGATGTACACCAGGTGATATACGAGCGGCTTGCCGCAAGCAGCCAGTTCAGGGACGTGACCATCAGGCACCTGGAGGAATTTGCTGCCGAGGGCCTTAGGACACTCTGCTTCGCCGTGGCCGACATCTCTCCTTCCTTCTACGAGGTGTGTCTTGTGTCTCTGTCTTCTTTTAGAGACGGCTTGGCTGTGAGATCTTCTCATTCTTTAAAAGTGTGATCTGGTGCACTTCTGGGGAGAACGTACTGCGGGCTTGTTTGTGAGATCTTCCTATTCTTTGAAAATGTTCAAGTGCTCTTATGAGAGAAGCGCACTACCTGCTTGTGACATCTTTATGTTCTTTGAAAGTGTGTACCGCTGATTTTCTGGGGGAGGCGCACTTCTTGCTTGTATGTGAGATCTTCCTGTTTTTTGAAAGTGTTTCCCGTTTCACGCTTCGAAATGAAACTAGAATAAGTCTCTTTACGTTATGGTTTTTGATAACTTACAAATGCTAAGTTCAAAGACACCTTTGAGAGCTTATTGTGCTGGAAAACTAAGACTCTTTCTGGCCACGCGAAGACCAGCGATCTCATTTTGTACATTGTTGATTATTTTTCGTTTAAATTGTGATGTATCCGAGTTCAAACTCTGACAGCTTAATTTTTATAGATTAACGAATCGTTTTACCTTGCTGCGAAAATTAGGCGTGAAAAATCATTTAGAGTTAAAATTGAAAATCGCACACGATCGTTTCTTCATTTAGGGATTGGCAATCTTCTCTATGACATGCATATTGTTATCGTCTTTAAACTGGCCGCAGGAGTGGAAAAAGACATTCTACGAGGCGAGCACAGCCTTACAAGACAGAGAGAAGAAACTTGAAGATGCTGCTCAGCTCATCGAGACGAACTTACAACTGCTTGGGGCATCTGCCATTGAGGACAAACTCCAAGATGAGGTCAGTGATGGTCGGTGCCTGCATGTTTCAGTGGTACAAGGACCGCCACGGTTCGCGTCTCTGTGATCCAAACATTGATATTGCTGCTGTCAAGTTTCGTGCTGATGTTGAGCATCCCTTTAATGGTTTTCAAACAGGTGTCTCTTTACCATTTCGTTTTTTTTACGTCGTCGTTTATTATAAAGTTCGCTAGATTGCAGCTCTCATAGGTCACATCTCGGTGTTTCTAGCATTGCTAACGCTGCTGGCGTAAAGTTACGTTTTGACCTTCCCAAGGATATCGGTGAAGGCTTCCGTGAACGATCTTCTCATTTATCGGGCGTTCTTATTATGGTATCCAGTATCATAAATTCTATTACTTTCTAATGCAAAATAGTGGGTAATGAGATATTTTAAATTCGGAATTGTTTTGGAGAGCTGGCATTCATGTTAAAGTTCTAATTTCATCCGCATTGTTCACTTCTAAAAGTTAAAAGTTTGCTTTCACGCATTTCATGTACCCATCGGTTCCTCACATTGTTCTCGTTGAATATTTATTCAAAACGCTACATGTTTTCAAACGTTCGTGTAACGCAGCAATCATATTCTTGTTCAAGAGCATCTATAACAAGAGCTGCGAGCATTTTATTCCTCTCTGTGAACTGCGACCATTTCATTCCCATTTGAGTTCGGCACATTTTATTCCCCTCTTGAGTTCTGAGCATTTGATTCCCCTCTTGAGTTTTGTACATTTGATACACCTCTTGAGTTTTGTACATTTGATACACCTCTTGAGTTCTGAGCATTTGATTCCCATGTGTCCCCCCCTCTGGCCAACACACTGACGCACTGTTGTGTGGCGCAGGTGCCGGAGACGATTGCTTCGCTGCTGGAGGCGGGCATCCACGTGTGGGTGCTGACGGGCGACAAGCAGGAGACCGCCATCAACATCGGCCACTCGTGCCGCCTGCTCTCGCAGGGCATAGCGCTCATTGTGCTCAATGCTGAGAGCCTCGACGTAAGTCCTGCTCTCTAGTGGCGCGCTGTACGATTACCGCTGAATTTTGTGCAGTGCAGTGAAATGAAGTACATTGAAGAGGATAAAATTAGATTAGAGTAAATTGAAGTGGAGTAAATTAGAATTCTACGAAATGGAACAGAATAAGTAAGAATGGAGTGAACTAGAATGGTGTCATTTAGAACGCTTTGAATTAGAAGGGAGAAAATAAGAATATGATAAAACGAAAGAAAGTAATTTAGAATATGGTGAATTAGAATAGAATAAATCAGATTAGATTGAAATAGAACAGAATAGCATACGGCAACGGAAGCCAGTTGAGTGACCCATTCTTGGTTTGCTACCCAAGCCCCTTGCGTCTGACACCAATAGTGCACGGGCACTGAAGAAGAAGTGGGTTGAAAACGAATAAATATAACACACGCAAAGATCCCTTTTCATCGCTGGTGAGATGAGCCACGTAACGCTGACTGCGTCTCGTCGTAACCATTCTTATTTAAATATTCACTTGCAGAACTGAAGTCTGTCTCAGACGCTGTCTTTCTTCTCGCGTAACCATAAGTGGTACTGCGTCATTTGTTGAAGCACTGAAGTGGACCTCGTTGCCATAAATGAACGAGAACTGGTTATCTTTCATTTAAGCAAACTTCATTGGTTGCTCTATTCTACAATTACGTGTGTTTTATTTTGCACAGACTAGCATTTTAAAATTCTTAACAAAGTGGACGAAAGAACTTTAAATTTGGTAAATACGAGGGTTTCTTTATGTTCTCTCTCCTTCTCCCGTTTTCGTTTTCTACACGACCAGAGGAGCCGCTTACTCTAGACGGAACCAGAAACCTCTTCATCTAAAGAAGAACACTTACTCTTTGGTACCATGCGGGAAACAGATGCTCCAAACAATCCTTTCTTTCAGTGGTGTCAGAAATTATCTCTTCATCGTTAACCCTTTAACGTCCGCATGTTGTACTCATATTACCGTTATCACAAGCACCATATTTAAACTGGCACCGGCATCATATAGTCACCGACATTACAAGGAAGTGACTGCCACTCGACAATGACCTTCGAGGAACACATTAGGGCATCAATTTCGCGAGAAATAAAATATATTAGAGCTGTTATTGAATGTGAACTTTAAAATCCATCTACTTTGACGGTAAAAGGCTAACAAACTGCTGAGCACTTTGTCGCACTCCGAGCAGGACACGAGGGAGATGCTGACGAGGCGCATCACCGAGTTCGGGGAGCAGCTGCAGCGTGAGAACGACGCGGCCCTCATCATCGACGGCAAGACGCTCATCTACGCCCTCACCCCCGACCTGCGCAAGGACCTGCTCAGCCTCTGCACCGCCTGCAAGAGCGTCATCTGCTGCAGGGTGTCTCCCAGTCAAAAGGCCGAGGTCGGTGCAGCGTTGACTGAACGCTAGGCCTTGTTTTTTAGCTTTACTCTAAGGAATGATTTTTGTGTTGTGTTTTAAGAGCTCCATGGTTTTTTTGTGGTATAGGGCAAAGTGTCGCCCAGTCAAAAGGCCGAGGTCGGTGCCGTGTCGACTGAACGTAGGCTCTTTAATAATTAAAAAGACTGAATAAATTAGAATGTGACCGAGGCATTTTGCACTCGGCCACTGTTCTTAGAGCGCCAGCAGCAGAAGTAGGTGGACAGCTGCGGCAGCTAAGGTGGGACTGATGGGGTCAGTTAGAGGGATCGTTTCGTTCAGTGAGGCAGTCAGAGAGCATTGGAGAGCAGAGCTCAGTTTTGTTACCACGCAGGTAGCCAACTAGTGCGTGGCTTAGTGCTGTTAAACGTTCTGCTCGTACGCCGTGAATCTATTAACACGCGCGGTTGCCTCGTGTTTTTGTAGCCTCAGTGCGTGTGATTTTCCTCTAACCCCATGTTGTTGGAGTGTGTCAACCATTTTTTAGTGCACATTTTATCCGTTTACCTCTATTAAACCTTTTAAACTGTCTTGAATAAACGGGAGTTTTTAACTACGTTTTAGACTGCGATTTCACCACGTTTTTAATAAATTATCAAGCTACCTGAACTGTTTTAAATGTAGGCCCTACTCCAAATTGTAATGGAGCGCATAACTTCCGTGGAAAAGGAAACGTTGAGGTCTTTACAGGAGTTTATTGAATCGAATCGCCTGTCGGCAATACAAATGTGGCGAGATAGCCTGATGTAGTAGTTCGTAAATAAGAAAAGAAGTTTACCGGTCACAGATTTTGGGTGACTGAGTCAGAAGTTTTCCGACCACAAGAATAGGGCGAATTAGAATAGAATGATAATGAAAAACATTCTCAGTTAAAGTTAGTTTAAAATATATGCTATTGAAGCCATGTACCTTGCAGATCGTTTAACTTGTGAGCGTGGAGTGGAATACATCGAATTCAGACTCAAACTGTCTTCCAGTTATGGCATGGATTGACTGAAAACATTCTCTTGAGACTTACGTCCCTTTCAGATCGTGGAGCTGGTGAACTCTGGCTGCAAGGCCGTGACGCTGGCCATCGGAGACGGCGCTAACGACGTGGCGATGATACAGAAGGCCAACGTGGGAGTGGGCATCGCTGGGCAGGAGGGGCTGCAGGCCGCCTGTGCTGCAGACTACACTATTGGCCAGGTCAGGGTGTGTTGTGTCCTGCTTGGTGCAGGCAGACTGCACCATTGGGGACTCTTAGGCAATTTGCTATCACTCCTAACGATGAATTCTAAATATAACCACCGGAAATTGACCGTTCGCTAAAGCCTTTCAAATACTTTATGAGAGCAGCCATTGCTGATGCGTTAGCTAGAACAGCGTGTCCCTCGATCGCTGAACTGAGTTTTTGTTTAGTGAACATTTTGCTAACACACTCAACTGAACATACCGTACATGGGTACGCTACGTGGAAAGAGATGATAGTAATAAACAATTAATTAAGATTAATAATGTCAAATTTGAAATTCTCGGCTGGTAAAAAAAAGGCAGTTGGGCCACCCAGATCACAAAGATGATAACTTTGTCATGTATACGCGTGAGAAGAAGATTGCTCGATGTACTTTAGCGCTTTGTGTGGCCACAGTTCCGGTTCCTAGCGCGGCTGCTGCTGGTGCACGGCGCGTGGAACTACTCGCGGCTGTGTAAGGTCATCCTCTACAGCTTCTATAAGAACATCTGCCTCTATGTCATCGAGCTGTGGTGGGCCTTCCTGTCCGGCTGGTCGGGACAGGTCATGTTCGAGCGCTGGACCATCGCCATGTACAATGTTGTGAGTTGTTACTCTGCCCTGTTCTGTGTTGTTATTGTGTCGTTTACTGTGTTGTGAGTTGTAAGTGTGTCGTGTATTGTGTTGTTATTGTGCTGTGTTCTGTGTTATTGAGCAATGTACTCTATTGTTATTGTACCGCGTATTGTGCTGTTTTTGTGTCATTTACTGTGTTATTGTGCCATGTACTGTATTGTTATAAGTTGTTATTGTCTCATTGTCTACCATGTACTGTATTGCTATTGTGACAAGTGCTGTGTTGTGAGTAATGCTAGCATCGTCATATGCTATGCATAATTTGTACTTGATGAAACTTGCAAAATGCCCCTGTTTTCCTAACGCGAAAACAGTGCCCTGCTCAGATATGGAGAGTAGCGTTCGTAAATTTACACTTATATTTTACGTATTTTGATCGCACGATGTCGTTATCATTCGTATTTAAGAAAACTAATCAACATACCTACGTCTCGCTGCGTCTCTTAATTGAATCATGCCTGAAGAAAATCAGGCTGTAGACGTAGTCATACCAGTGGCGACTCTTGTGAACGTATACAGTGATTTTTTCCGACTACTCTAACGGAGTTAATTTGAAATGCCTTCGCTCGTCTCATTTCGATCATTACATGTTTTCAAAGTTGAATTCTGATTAGTGTGTGCTCTGCATCCTCCTGGATAGGTACTCAAATTTTGTCGTCTTCACTTGAAAATTTCGCCATTTTTCCCTTTTAAGTTTGTGTAATTTTCACGATCACAAAGAATTGTTCAGTGAGTTCTCTTCAGTGGCATTTTGCTCAATTAAACCTTGATTATATTTTTCAGTTATTCACCGCAGCGCCGCCCGTTGCCATCGGAATATTCGACAGGAGTTGCAGTGCCGTGACGCGCATGCGGCATCCTGCGCTCTACAAGGAGAGCCAGAGCTGTTCACAGTATAATATGAAGGTCAGGTGCTTGATCTACTCTGTGGTTCCCCTGAATCTACCTTCGTGTTATCAGGTCTATCTACTTTCCTTGCCTTTGGTTTCCATTACGAGTTTTTAGTTCTGTGTATTTCGTACCTGTCTATATACATTTCAGTTATCAACACAATCTTCTCTACGTGCCTTTAGTGTACCTTCCAGTTATCAGCTCTATCTACTCTCTCCGACTGCCTTTAGTTTACCTTCTAGTTTTTAGCTCTGTCTACTTTGTATCTGCGTACTCTGTAGCCAACATTTCAATCATTTTGCTAGTTTTCGTACCGAGAGTTCGTCGAACTAAAATGCATCCATTCAGTTTTGGGTTAGGAGTGCTGCGCCCTAAATTAAGGAGTCAATATTTAGTGAGTTTGATGCAATAATTGGATATGTGAGTCTTAGTTTCATGTTGACGGTATTGTCACCATCAATAGTTAACTAAGAGTGTCGTGTGTCGAATTTATATAAGGTGGGATATTATCTCTCAGCTGCCAAATCTCGATCTATCATCCTAGTGTTAGCGCTCATTTACTTACCGTTGTCATGTGTCGCTATTTAATATCAGAAACGGCCTCTGTTATGAAAACTATTAAATATTAATTACGAGTACTTGTATCAGCTTTCCGTTTTGCAATTATCTTCAACTTAGCGACATGCCAGTCTTGAATTTATATTTTCTTCGACTTAATGTCAGGAAAGTGTGGGTGCTTACTGGCGCCAGTCTGCTGTAGTCTCCTGATCTATGGAGTGTGTTTTTTGCAATTCCAACATTGAATTTTATATTTCGGATGCATTGTATCGAAACGGCAACCCTTAGAATATCTAACTTTTTGCAATAGCTGCACGAATGTCTGTTTACATTCTGTACAAAGTATATGTTGACAGTTTCTCTTGAAAGTTTTGTTCTGTAGTGTAAGTTGAATTAGTCATCTTCTTTCATCATAAAATTTCCGTTTTGAGAAACAAACCCAACTCTATTTAACAAACCCAATGAAAAATAATACACGTATAATCTTTTCCCTCAACTTTTTCAGTGCCCTAAACCATTTCTGAAATCAACTTCTAAAACCCAGTGGAAGTACGTTCACCTAAGTTTGACAAATTTATTACCTTTTCAGGTGTTCCTGTGGTGGGTATTTTTAGCCCTGGCGCACTCGGCCATAGTGTTCACGCTGCCCGTGTTCGCCATGAAGCAAGACGTGGCGTGGGGCAATGGCAAGACAGGCGGCTACCTCATGGCAGGCAACATGGTCTACACCTATGTTGTGGTGACCGTGTGTCTCAAGGTGGGGGCTGATACTTGAGTTTGTCGTGTTATGATAGTTAACCTATTTCATACTACTGTACATCATGCCTCAAAAAGTTGTTCTTCAAGTTGGCTTAGATAATTTCTAAATTTATACTGTTGCACGCCCAAGTATCATTTTTCATTCCTTGTAATCAAGTTTTTTTTGGTAGGTGCCTGACATCCATTGGTGTTTCGTTTTCGCCTTCTAAGCCGTGCCAGGAATCATTGTGATGTAGTTTCAGAAGAGAAAACTTCAATATATATCTAATACAAGCCATACCAGGCTTTTTTTTCCTGGAGCTACCTTTAAATATCGAGTGCGGGCCAAGTTAGTGTTCGTCACTATAAATACATGTATATTAAATACAGAGGAGTGTTAGCGTGTCTAGTTGGCACTGTCAAGTTATCTTCAGAGTTAATTCTCATTTGTAATGAAGAACATCGAAGTCCTTCATACGAAGGCATTTTTTTGTGTGTTACTTTATGTGTGGCACTTATAATGTGTCTCTCATTTGGATAATTATCTCGGAAACCGTCGCTGGAACTTACACAACGCATCCAATGATTCTTGAAGCCCCTTGAT
Organism: Platorchestia sp. MABIK; assembly: GCA_014220935.1. NCBI lineage: Eukaryota > Metazoa > Arthropoda > Malacostraca > Amphipoda > Talitridae > Platorchestia > Platorchestia sp. MABIK. The sequence continues at coordinate 91,436 of JACJUY010000343.1, forward strand.
CACGTTGTATTGTTCAGATGATATGAATATGCCACTGCACCTACTCCTCATATGGGCGACGAGAAGTACGGTTCCTTCGAACGTTAACTTCTTATCCACGAGCTTTGTAAAATGTATCTAAACCCTGATGTAATTTGTTGGTTAGTTGACGTAAGTGTGACCTTAAGACTTGCGTACTAAGACAGTGTGTTGACGTGGGTGTCGTGTATTGTATGGGTTAGTTGACGTAGGTATAGTGGGATCTTCACCTTGGTGTAATATGATGGTTAACGTGAGTGTTGTGTGATCTTAACCTATGTGTACTAAGGCGGTATGTTCACTTCGGTGCCGTGTTATCCTAGCTTTCGTGTTGTACTGTATGTTGGTTAGTTGATGTGGGCGTGGTGTGATCTTGGCCCATATGTTCTATGTTAACGTGGTGTGGTGTGATCTCAACCTCAGTGTAGTTTGTTAATTAGTTGACGTACGTGTGATGTTAGTCCTTGTGCATGTAGAACGGTGGTCATTTGACGTAGGTGTGATGTGATCGTAAATTTTGCAAAGTAGGTGTGATGTGATCGTAAATTTTGCAAAGTATGATGGTCGTGGGTGTGGTGTGATCTGAGCCCTTGTGCGTGTAGTAGGAGGGTCAGTTGACGTGAGTGTGGCGTGTGCAGGCTGGCCTGGAGAGCAGCGCGTGGACTTGGCCCACACACCTCGCCATTTGGGGCTCCATCGCCTCCTGGTTCCTCTTCCTCTTCGTCTACTCCAACTTCTGGCCCGTCCTGCCGCTCGCCTCCAACATGACCGGCTTGTACATTCAGGTCTGGTCCTGCGCCTCGCACTTGTGAAAACTGTCATTTGGAGACGAATGAATTTAGATATTACTAGGCCGTGTGTCTCGCGCTAATGAAATCTGTCGTTTGGAAGCTCACGCGTCGTATTTTACTTTGTGATATCGTAGTCGAGGGATGTTAGATTAACTGCATTCTTTTATTCCATGTTCTCACGCAATATCACCGCCTATTGAGGTGTGTTTTGGCCAGCATCAACTAACCGTATATGCCTCATCTGGGCTGCACTGCTAATCCTGTCCATTTGTGACCAGTCGGAACTGCTCGACGTCAACATCCATGCTGTAGTTTTCAACATTGCTGTGTTCGCCTTCTCGTCTTGTCACTTGGCTCGTGATTAACTTGTCTTTTTGCTTTGATTTCTTTTGGCCTATCACATGTACGCAATCTTAGTTTTTCGGCCAGGACTGTTCGTTGTGGTCTAACGTAATCATTTTTGCAGGTATTTTTATCGCCGTTGTTTTGGTTCGGCCTCCTGCTCATTCCTCTGACTGCCCTTCTCATCGACTTCTCCGCTAAAGTGTGAGTTATCCGAGTCTTCTATTCTTTCGGAGGTCCCAGTGTTGGGGGGGGTATTGGTGGGTAGTAGTGGTGGTAATGATATGGGGGTGTTAGAGGTGAGTTGTGGTGGTAATGGGATGGGGGTATTGGTGGTTAGTTGTGGTGGTAATGGGATGGGGTGGTGTTAGGGGTGTTGGGGTGTTTGTAGTGAGTTGTGGTAGCAGCAGTAGTGGTGTGGTGGCATTCGTGGTGGGTGGTGGTGGTGGTGTGGGGGTGTCTGTGGTGGATGTTATTGGCAATGGTTTGGGATGGGGGTATTTTTAGTGAGTGGTGGTGGTAGCAGCGGTAGTGGTGTGGTGGCATTCGTGGTGGGTGGTGGGGGTGTGGAGTATTTGTGGTTAGTGGTAGTGGTGTAGAGGTGTTTGTGGTGCGCGGCACTGGTATGGGTGAATTTGTGGTGGGGGATGATCGCGTGGGTTGTGGTGTGGGTATTTTTGGTGGATGGTGGTAGTGGTTAGGATTGTACTTATATATAGTACGTAGAGGTGGACTCGGTCTGAAACCGAGAAGAACTGAAATCTGAGTGTAACACCGTTTAAATGGCGTAAATTAGTAACATTGATTCGTTTTAAAAAGTGGAAAACGTAAAAATCATTCGTTCAATGAAGTATTCCTAAACTATTGCGGAATAACAGCAGTTGCAGAGTAGTAAATTATCAAAATCAATTCGGTCCTAATTTGCTCTTTGCTTGAGCGTATGAAGCTAGTACGAAGTAAGACGGCATTTTGTTAGAGATCAGTGCCTGAGATGTAGATCAAATGAAAATGAACGTATTCCGCTTTTGGTCCAGTTAATAAAAGGAACTCAATGTTAACATCTGAGGCTGCATTCGAATAACCAAATTTGTGCCTTATGCTTGCCGTAGCTGACACACTGAATGAACCTCGCATTAAGTTTCCATTGTGTCATATGGATGTGGATCTAGCTGTCAAATTTTATCCCTCATATTCCCATAGTCGATTTTAATACTACTATATCTTTCGCTTTGTTTAACATCTCCTCTTGCTTAACTATTTCACTGCCTTAGACACGCATTTAATTTCTGCCACATTTCTTATTCTGTGCAACTCCATTCCACTGTTGACACACGCCTCCTTTCTTTGTACGCCCCTGGACTCTGCCGTCGCGCCCTCACCCACCCCAGTCCATAGCTCTCAACTGCTTGCTCCCCCATATACCTGCATCCCTCACTTGTGTGTCACGGAGTTGCTGCCGTGCTTCATGGTACTCATGTTTTCATTGTTTTCATTTCATTCTTAGCTCGTGTCGACCGCTGGGTTATGTGAGTCCCGCGCAACTCCGCCCCTATTTCCAAATAGTTCCACTCATACACACCTTATTTTCTTCTTTTTGCATCCCAAGAGGCGGCAACTGTTGTATCTATTGAAATTAGCACGCCCAGGAGGAAAATTTGAGGTCTCGAACTGTGAGAGTTTGCTCTAAACTTTATCTTGTATCAAGGCTTCCCTTCCTAACTTACTGTTTATATGCGCAGGGAACACACCTTTTGCATAGATTCCGCGTTCCCTTCACTCCATGCTAAATAGTAACTTCTTCCTTTCTCTCTTTGAACACCTTTGTTGTAAATAAGAAGGCTGAAACTAGCTTATAAGCAATCGATTCTTCTTTTCTATCTTATACAGTCCTCCTTTCATCTCCTTAATGCCTATGCAAGTAGTGTCTATTTTATTTTGTTCCACTGAAGCTCCGCATTTCTCTCTTTCGTCCCAGGAAATTCCTGCTTTCTCTCATGTAAGCCCTTTTTTCCGCCCCGATAAAACTCCATTTCTGTTACTTCCATCATAAATCTGTCCTTCTTCTCTTTCAATTGTCAAATAAATAAAAATTACGTATTGTAATGCTCCCATTTCACTTCAAACCCGATATTTCTCTCTCTCGTCTTGTACATTTAGCACTGTTCTCCCTTAGTTGTTGCCCTGTTCTCTCGTTTTATAAAAACGCTGTTCTCCCTTAGTTGTATGTACGCTGTTTTCCCTCTGCTCATTGACGCTCTGCTTGTCCGTGCCAGGCTGACCAACAGCGTGCGCAAGAGCCTCACGGAGGAGGTCCGCGAGAGTGAAATCTCCAACAAAGATCTGGACAAGATGCTTGACACCCGCAACAGGTAAGCGGATCCCCCGCCCTCATCTATCCAGATCCCAGTACATCCGCCCTCATCCCAGTACGCCCACCCGTATACTGCACTCACCATCCTCCCCCAACAAGCTGCCTCTACCCCTCCGCTTGTTGAAGACGTCCCCCTGCCCGTACTCTCTTCTTGAGTCCGCGGCTTATTGTGATCTCATCCTTGTGTTCAAAGTGGGTGTCATGTTACTGCTTGCTGAGGCTTTCAGGGAGATTAGTTGTTCTGAAGGCAGCCATGTATCTTTGCCTTCTAGACAGCGATGTATCTTTGCCTTCTAGACAGCGATGTATCATCGGAAACGAAAGTCCTTTTCTAGAAAATAAAGTCCTGTAGGTAGTGCAGTTTTCCCTGGTGAGCTAAAAGTTTCTGCGTGCTGAAGCACAGCTCTCAATATGGAACGATGTTACTGAGCTGCCTGTGTTCAGCAATTAATATTTGCATGGCACGAGTCACTTGCAGTTAAAGGAAGACTGACTAACTCGAGCTCTCTCTTCACCACCGGTCCCATGCTCTGCCAAAGTGTCGCTGTTGCTACAAGTTCTGCCGTAACGGCGTGCAATGGTCTTGTTCATGCATTAATTAATTCATTCTGAATTTGATTCAAGAATTATTTCATTCATATTTCAATCAATTTGGGGATTAGTTAATAATTGATTAAGTTTATTTGTTAATTAAATAATTGCAAGATAAAGATGGGAGATTACAATTTTCCGTAGAATAAAAAACATTACTAGTTCTGATCGAATGTTGAATTACATTTGAGTGAATATCTCAGCATCATCTCGAGTGCTTCTACTTCCATAAAGTGCGGATATTATCGGCCAGATTGTGAAACAACTTACTTCGCTATCATTCTCTTGCGATGGAATAATTTCGTTATGTAATTCACGCGTCGGGCGTGTTCTGTTGTGAACACACTGCGTAGTGGAACATTTTCAAATGCACCGCCGTCTTTCTGAGTCATCCTTCATGTAGGGAATCTCTGACTGCTTTCACAGAGACGTTTTGCGGTATGAATTGGGATGGTACCGAAGCAGGGGTTGTATTTCAGTGTTGGTTGTTATTCATGTCAGTTGTCTCTATTTTTTATATTTGTAGTGCTCATAATTTGACTAGTCAACAGATGTAAAAAAAAAAATCACGGTTAATTTAGGCGTGGAATTATTCTGCAATGACTTTCTTTTTGTTGGCGACTCGATTTTTGAAATTATTGAAGTTAAAGACTCGCATTAGGTCATGCCGCAATCAAAATCGTTTACTTGTTCACAATGAAGGCATATTTATTTATTTTGATACTCATGTTCATCTATTTTTAAAAACGCATCACATTTCTTTCACGGGGAAATCATTTATATTACAGAGATTGTTTTGACATGAAAGCTAAAATGGCAGCTGATGATCATATAATCCTCCACTTAACATCGTCCGCTCGTTTTGCTGAGGGCAAAGCGTGCAGCATCACGAGGATTGTACCTGCTCTGCCAACTGGCCTTCCAGTAGTTACATTTTCCCGCTCCGCTATGTTCAGCTCTAAACAAAATTATTTGCCATGTAATACCAACAAAACAACAATGGCCTCAGCTATCAATGGTGGGTTAGATTTTGATGCCAAGGTCTCACCTGGCTTGAGACTAAGAATTTCCTTGCGGGTCAATGTGATAAAAAAGGTCTGAAAAATGAGTGTTGACTTTGAGTTAACGTTGTTACTCATATCTAGCGTGCGACACGAGTTGGTCAGACGTGAAACCACTGTGTCAAAAGAGATGTTAGATTTATTCCTTGCACTGGTAAGATCACCTATAAAAGACATTAAAACCAAAAATCTCTCTCGTTTTACATGCGCGTCTTTCCCAGTTATTTCATTTTTAACCGATGTCTGCCTTCTTTATGTGACACCATTGTAACCTAAAAAAAATTGTCAAAACTCATTCGTTGTTTGCTAAAATTTGGAGCTAATCTGCGACTAACGAAGCTGTTTCTTCAGAGTAAATTCAAGCATTATATCACTGCTTCTATGGTCTACTTTTGTACCTTGAGTTGCTCGCTAATTTAACGTTGATCAACGACTTATTTATACGAAGCACTCGTACTCATGTATCGAAACTAAAGTTTGAAACAAAAACCTCCAATACAACTCCTTTGACGCAGACGCTGGAAAATGCGTATCGGGTATTTTCTGATTTTATTTTTTCTTAGCGTGTGAAAAAATATTTTAATTCCCAGAGGTGAACTTGTTGTCTTAGATCTCAGTGAAGCAGAGACTTGGTGCCAATAGGGCTTTGGAAATTAGCGCTTCTATTTTTTACTTTACGAATAACATGACATTTTTAGTATGTTTTTGAACTTTATTTTTTACCCAGTTTTGCAACGGATAACTTGCCGAGTTTTTCAGTGAGTATACGTTTTCACTGTTCTCAATGTCGCGGATGAGTAAGTGTAATAGTAGTGGAGGCTTCTGAAAAAAAATCTGAGAAAAGGAGTAAATAAGGTTAAAATATTTCAAATCGCCAAATTGTCTCGAACGAATCGGCAGCATTTAAAAAAAATCTGAGGTACTGACGATTACATTTCTTAGAAGCGAAGGTCTTCAAATATTGTCTCCGACACGACCTCCTCCACAGCAACTCGCGTGGACAGTGCAATGCAATGAACGTGAAGCCAGGAAATTTTTGTGGTAAATATCTTGGTCTGTCGAACGTATAAAATACACGTTAACTCATCTATTTGATGTAGATTTTCATTGTCTGGCGTTGAAAATCACGTGCTGTTTAATGACCGTGAAGGCTGACAGTTCTTTTGTAGAACCTCTTTGTGGGTCGAATATATCAAATACACGTGAACCTATGTATTTGATGTCGAATTATACCGACTGGCACTCAAAATCGTGCGTTTTATGATTGCTTCTATTTTAATGACCATTTGAAAAAATCCCAACTCTAAACTACCTATCCTGTTTCATTGGACATTAAGTTGTTTGTCTACCTACTTCTTTTCTGTTGTTCTGTGTCGAATTCAGTATACAGATTATGTTCTGTTGTTGATTGATTCACTTTAAGAGTGTGAGGATTTCCGTTCCTAAAGTATACACTCATTCTGCATGGCGGTCAATATACCAATTATCCTTATATGTACGGATCGATTTACGACTTAGTGTTATTTAATTGATAAATCGAATATATTCAGCAATGTTCAACTCCGACTCATATCAAACGTGAGGACATGTTGAGGTCTATACATGGTTCTCCTTTCTTACGTAACCATGTCAGGGTTTAAACCCGGTTCTCCTTTGCATAAACATGTCAGGGATCCGTTCAGGTCTAAACCTGGTTCTTTTTTCTCACATAAATATGTCAGGGATCTCTCCACAAGTAGACCTGACAAAAATAGGAAACGTGGCCTTGCTGACCCGGCCTTCATGATGCTTGCCTCACTTTGTACATCTCGTTACTGTCTCAGGTGATCTCCGGCTCCCGTATGCCCCGCATAGTTTGTATAGACAGTTTTTGTATTATATCAAACAGGACTTTTATGCTTGTAAAATAAGCAGATGTTTCGTAGTTGTGAAACTCGTGTTAGAATTTTGTGAGCTCTGTTTGAGTTGCACCTACGTTTCGTAGGACACCTCTACCATTCGCGTTGTATTTTAGATCAGTGTGGTGAACGACGAACGAGGCTGCAGAAACTGTCTTTGTAGACAAATTGGTTTGAGGTCGTTGAAAGTTAATAACTTATCTTTGGATGTTGGTTTTCAGGAAAAGTTTCAGTAAATTTGGATTTATCTAATAGATAAATGAATTAAAAGCGCAATTTCTATTGGCTGATCCCTACAAGAGAGACGCAATTGCATCTAAGGGAATGGGTTCTCTCGAGGGGAAATGTGCTGAAAGTTTAACAGGCCTTCTAATCGTTGAAACAGAATAGGTAATTGTTTGTTGAAGACTATCACTTTTCGGTTTCTCTGCTGTTCGGTTGTTCAGCCCCTATAACTTTCTCCTTAAACTTTTATCTTGTTTCACAAACTTGCTTCCCAACTTTGTTTCTACTCGCAGGAGTAGAACACGCTTTGAGAACACACATTGTGAATAAATTCCGTGTTCCCTTAACCCCAATCTAAATGCTGCTTTCATTCTTCTTTTCTATGAACACCTTTGTTGTAAATTAGAAACGTGATTTTTAAATTTCGTTGTTTCATTTTTCATTTCGAAATTTAATTTAGTCGTTAGGTTGTATATTTATTTTGCTTGTTTTGCTCAACGAGGCCTTGAATATGTTAAAAATATTTCGTACATACAACAACACGATAATTATATTTGTGTTCTGAAAATCATTGAACGTCTTACTCGCTCACAAAATAATGCAGTGATAACCTCTGAGGGGGCACAGGATTGGCATTGAGTTGAGGTTGGTTAAGTTTCTAGCTATGGGGACTGGCGCCCCCGAAGGGAGATAGTGTTAGGTACCTCAGCTGTCGATAGGCCTCCGGGACTTTTATCTTTGGTGCCCATTTTTCAGTTTTCATAACTTCTTAGCTATCGCTACTTTGCCTTTTCTACCTCTTCCTCCTCGACTAGCTGTTTCTGTGAGCAGAGTATGTTGTGTGGGAACATAGCTTGTGCGTGGATTCCACATTTTCTAGTCCATACTATGGTGTGGTCCCGTCTCTTTGTTCTCTTGAAATCGCCTTTGTTTTGGTTAGGGTCTTGAACTAACTAATTTAATAATTAAAATTCTATTGTAAATTGACCACCTACTCCGAGTCAAATGTAGTGTTTTGCTCTATTTTTTTGGCTAGATCCATCAATCGAGGGCTGACTTAGGCACTGAACTCTGGTCCTTCGTGTAGTCTTTGATTAATTAGGCTTTCATTGAGTTTGTGTTGGAATTTACCATGTTATTATGCCACAAGAGTTACATTGGGATCTTGATCATTTGTCTCTTAAGTGTACATTTCCCGTGTATCAGAACACATTTATCGCACTCTTCTGGGCTGCTAGATTGGTTTGGTCTCTTTTTGAGCCAAAACCGTACAGTTGAGTATATTTTCATGTACAATTTGAATATGAAAATAAATAACATCATCTGACTGCCCTGCAAAGTTGCCAGATTCTTGAGTGTCTCTATGGTTAAATTGCATTTGCGGAAAATAAAGTTTGGGCTGCCAGCAGGAAAAAAAAGTCTAACTGCGTACCCTAATGCGATGCGTTGAGAGGATAGAAATTTTCATCTCTTCTTCTCCCATTCCAACGAATTCTGTGCAAAATCCTCAGAGAATCTTTCTGCAATTGAACAAATCTTAAGTCCTGGTGCTTCTGCCATGATTTATCGTTTTTCATTTTAGGAACTTCAAATTTGCGTTCAATTTCGTGGCAGTTTGTTTTTTCTCAATTTTTCCTAAGACGCATTTTTTTGTGCAATACCAAGCTCAAAAAAGTTTTTTTGAGCTACTGTAAAACAAGAGTGTCTCTCAAAAGGGGCGAAAGTTTCAGAATTTCCGTTTCCATATTTTTTTCGTTAGGTTTGCCACTACCGCATTTCTTTTATTCCGTCGTAGATTATACTACTCATACTCCAATCATGCTGTCGATGGGAGTCGATTATTTTTAATTATCAATACTCCATTCGTGTTCTTCATGTTAAATCTCTCTAATAATTAAATATTTGTTTGTATATTTTGTTACTCTGTTGTGATTCGTTCACGTATTATTTCATCCAAAAGATACTGTGTCATTTATTAATAAAAATTAAGGGATTGACTTAGATTTAAGTTGAGTGATCATAACACATTTATTATACTAGTAAAATGGGTTGAGTTGGCAAGCATTTTCTAGAAAGAAACATTCGATCCAATAAGAGAATTCAATTAAACACCACGTTCGCTGCCTGACGCTCGTCTCTTCCACTAGTAAATAATCAAACAGTACACTAGTCATTAACAACCTATTTACCGTATCTGAAAAAAATGAAAATTAACCCTTTAACGTCCGCATTTTGTACTCATAATTACCGTAATCTCAACCACCATCATTAAACCGGGACCGGCATCAGGTAGTCACCGATATTAGGATGAGGAAGGAAATGCCACTCGGCAGTGAACTCCAAAGAACACATTTGGTAACTAATTTAACGAGAAATGCAATATTTTGAGGCTATTTTCGAAAGAGGACCGTACGGTCCACTTGGGCGTTAAAGGGTTAAAATCAAAATTAAAAAAATAAGTTGGGAAATTTACTCTTGAACGCTGCCAGAGCGATGTGTTAGACCGAAAGCTGGACTTGCTAAGCCGATGATGGGGGGGCGGGGTTGTGGTTGTCGATCCACAAAGATGCTATGGACTGCGTTACCCTGGTCAGTTGTATCCCATGCTGGTGAACAACCGCTGTCAAAAGTGGCGTCGTTTTTACAAGTTCTCGTTATAACTCGTTCGGGAAAACGGTTTTTAAGTCATGTTTTTCTGATTTCTCTGTTTTTGCGTGAGGCTAACAGGATGCTGTGGCCGGTTTTGCGCGAATTTCGTTCTTTGTGAATAAACAACTGTTGAAAAACCAACACAAAATACAGTCATTTATAGCGTTCAGGTCTCTAGTTTTCCGAGTGAGAATACGAATGGACAGACGAAGCAAGCAACAATCTGTGTATTGTGTATGATCCAGCGGTCCTTATTTCGGTAAATTTATGTATTTTTCAGCGTCTGTTACTTCCTTCTAATAAATGAAATAGGTGGAACACAAGCACATCCTCGTGCTATTCGTGGGAGGCATGAAAGTTGCTGCAGGTGTTCCTGGATTGAATCTTTTCTCGTCATTATATCTTGTGGCATCAACAGACGTCGTATGAGCCCTGGCTTCTGGCTGCTCACCACTTGATCACGATCTCGTGCTTGCAAAATATGTTGGTTGGGCGCTAGGGTCGCGAAAGTCCAGCTTCCTTTTTGATATTAGTGAGAATAGCTAATGACTTGTCGCCTGATTAGCAGTCATCCTCAGTTCCTTTTGACTTCTCAGTTTGGCTTAACATCTGTTGAGGGCGGTTACACTGCCTTCTTCTCATTTTGTCTGAAGAAGCATGGCAGTTATATACTACTATGACTCTGGTGGCTTTTTACCGAAGTTTTGCCCGAGGTTCATTGAGACAGTCGTTTGTATTGCCCGACCTGAAAATCGAATCGTTTCTTGTGCAGTTTCTGCGTGACATAACCGAGTTCAAATATAGAACAAGGCCAGTGTCGCGTCTGTTCTCGCCTTCTGCAAACACACTCTTCCATCCTAGCAAGCTACGTAATGTGTTAAAGTAACGTCCCAGTGAATTTTATTCATTGTAAATAAATGAATTACAGTTGAAAAACAACAGAATTTTGCAGTTACTCATAGCGTTCAAGTATCCAATTAACGATAGAATTAAGGCCCTTTTTGTTCTAGTTGTAATTTTTGGACGCCGCAAAGTGCTAATAATTGGATAAAGTATAAAAAAGTGCTAATTGGATAAAAAATAAAAAAGTGTTAATCAGTTAAAATATCGAGAAAAGTGCTAATTGTATACAATATCAAGAGAGAGCGCTAATTGTCTACAATATAGAAAAGCGTTAATTGTATACAATGCCAAGGAAAAGTGCTAATTGGATACAATATTAAGCCTTTGAGTTTACCTTTAGGGCGTAAACACGCCAGGCGCATGATTGTGTATTTTAGCGTGTACATACATATCTACTCCGGAGCCATCCATCTGTGTGTTCACGTCAGTGTTGTTATCGTTGAGTTGAGTGTGGGCTGGTGAGGTGACTGAGCACCCACAGATTGTCTAATGCGTGTTCATGGTTTGGGGGAGTGCGACTTGGTAGTTATGATCTTATTTCATGTTCGACTCTGCTTTGAACATCGTAGTTGCTGTTTATTTGTCGGTCTTTATTATTGAGTGGAGGCTTTGAATTTTTATACAATTGTAGCGGTTCGTTGGACAGGTTGTTCCTTGAAAATGTGCTCACTCTTTGACTGCCCCGTACTAGTGTGTTTGGTTTTGATGTAGATGTTTTTATTATCAGAAATACAAGTCTAATGAATTTAATCGATGAAAAGAACAATAAATTTGAGGAAATTAAATGTTATCAGAGAAAACTTTGGCACGACCAAAAAATGAAAAGTTTGTAAACGTCAATCAAAGTATGAGTACATTTTTAAGACCCTGTAGATGCCAGGTCTGGAACACCTGGTTGTCTTTGGGTCATCTCGAGTGTTCGCACCTGTTTCAACTTGGTTTTGTTATAATTTTATCTTGTGTTCTATCTAAAGCTGCACTGTGCGTTCACTTGGCGTTTTACTGACAGTGAAGGATTCGATTACTTATATGAACGCTTTACCCCAGAGATAATAGATTATATTGTAGATTATTATGATAGAAGCGACTAGACCTTTCTCATCGACATGACTTTGAAGCGTGAAAACGAAGAAGGATCTTTTTCAATGAGGTATACAAATCTAAAACGTCTATATTTACTTGTGTAGAAAATAATTTAAGCATCCTCAGTATTGTGTCAGGTATTAAGGATGAATTATAAAGGTTATCTCATAAGACCTTTCACCGTTGACATGCATGCTCATCTCTAGCACATATTTTTCTGTGTATTAAATTTTACAAGTTTTTTTTACATTTGTCTGGAATAATTTTTCAAATTAGGGTCGCGCACTGTCAAGTGTCGCTTCGTCGCCTTTCTTCCATTACAATTGTGTTCGTGGCTCATCTCAATTTTTCTTCATTCAGAGGAAATACTTATTTCATATTTAGTTTTTGTATTGTGGCCATACATAATTCCTAAAAAGTGTCCCACTTGTTGCTAGGAAGTAAAAAATACGGAGTTTAAAGTCGTGTGCGCTCCAACTCTATTTTAAGAGACGAATCTCTATAGACACGTGGAATCGTTAGAATCGTAAGCAATGTCGTCAGTGATTCTTTTTTTTTCCGTACGAAGAACATTTATTTCTTATTCATTTGAGGGGTTAAAATGTGACCGGGGAAGTGCACTTGAGATTGGTAGTTTGTGTAAACATTACTTCACAACTACGGTGTCCTTTCTCTCTTTACACGTGTTTGTCGTTAAACATCGCGGTTTTTAGTTCAAAATGAAAAATATTGTACAGGTTGTTCCTTGCTTGTTGACATCGCGGACCTGGCGACATGATTTTATTTATGAATTTACGTTTTGGTAGCGAATAATTTACGATGTAAGTCGAAGCCAAAGTTAGCGGTACTAGAAGTACAGTGAAAGTTTTAAGTCTTGCCTGAGCAAACCGTAGTCACTCGTAGCCTTCAATGATAAGTGCCTATAGACTGTAGACTAGCGTTAAGGTTCCATCTCCCTTCTATCTCTGTTCGTTTTCTACGGCCTTTGCCAAGTTTGCTCGCAGATCGATGCGATCTGTGCAGAGGAGTCTTGTACCATATCAGATTGTTTCTCTTCTTGCTTCACTTCGACATTCCCTTATATTTAACTTGAAACATTTCATTATAGTAAACGGGAATATTTCTTTACATTTAACGTAACCATTCCGTTTGAGCAGTTCCAGAGAGGTAGAAGGCAGGTTTCTCCGTGGAAACGTTTTATTTTTTTAGATTCGTTACTCCTGATTCTTAGCGTTTGTATCGTAAGTTTAAGGTATGATATGGTATTTCTTTTCCACAGTTTATATCGTCTGCGAAGAAAATATTAAGTAACTTGAACGCATTTTGAAAATACGGGTGAAAATTTTCTTTGCCTTAGAAAAACTATTAGCATTTCTATCCGTTAACTATCGCGTCTAAATTGCTGACAGCTTTTTAAATTGTATTTTTTCTTATTGTTGTTCGATTTAGAATGTCATTTGCAGGATTTAATACTTCAATCAGACAATGGAGTCAAAGATTCACTGTCGAACCAATACCCCGTTATTCGAAGTCAAAGGTTCCATGTTGAACTTATTGGGTAAAGGTTCACCGTTATTCGAGCACATGCTTCCGCTTTTTCCATTTTCAATGATACTTGAATTTACCGCGGAATGTATGCCATTTTACTGACGTTTTCGGCAAGACAAAACCCTCCTCCTAGCATAACTTCCTGCCACGCGACCAAGTCTAACTTTTTCGCCGCCTGCATGCATGTTTTTCGCCGCCTAAGCGATTTAAGCGATTAAATCGCTTAGGCAGCGAAAAACATGCATGCAGGCGGCGAAAAGTTAGACTGGGAACGAGCGGCAGCCATCGTAAACTGCTTCTCAAAATTGACGTTGAATTTGTTTCTGGAAGTAATTTTTATTTTTTGTATTTTTCACGTGTTCAAGAAGTTGTTCATTTAGTAAGCTTTCCGATAGAAATTGGTGTTCTTTTATTTTTCCATGTGTTCAATAAGTTGTTGTTTTGGGCAGGTACTCAATTTGTTGTAGTAGTTGTGAATTAAGTAAAACTTATGGAGTGGATTTCTGTTCAAGTCCGGTGCACACTGTTCTGAAGTGCGGCAATAGTGAAATTTCCTTCGTTTCAATTATTTAGGTTTAGCGTTGCAGTGTTCATTATTGCTAACAAATGTTGGAATTTGTGAGGATTTCTTAATTTTAAGAGTAGTTTGAAAGCTAAAACACGTGTTTTCAAAGCTGAATGATGCTTTTGACGAACGTTTATGTTGTTTTTTGTGTGGTGTTGTCATTTTGGGATAAACCTGAAGTGTTCTTCTCCTACCAGGTCATGAATGGCGCTATAAAACCATGCTGATAATTTTCTAAACTTACTGTGGGTGTAAATTTTTCCTGTTACAGTTATATCATTATAATTCTAAGACTGCAAGTTTATATACATACATAAATAACACGCAATTTCAACCGTTTGTTTTGATGATTTTCAATTCTCTTGGTATGTTTCTACCCCTCAGCCCGTTAGAACTTGCTGCATTTATTCTCCAGTTTAATTTTTTCATCTTAAGAAGCGTTTGGCGCTGGCATGAGGGCGATCCCACTGAATTAAATTATATGTTTTTGAGTGGGGAGAATTTAGCGGGACGTAGATGGCAAGTTTCTTAACGTCCTCGTTTTCTTGACTTACCTGTAGAAGTACTGAAGAACAGTACTTCTCGTGTAGAATTCCTGAAGAAAAGAACTTCTCGTGTAGAAGTACTGAAGAAAATTTGCTAGCCACTCCTGTTGCGCAATTGACTTGTGGTCTGTTTAGGGTGTGTAGGTTTTCAGAGTTAAGCCCTCAGAGCGGAAATGTTATCTGCTGTTGTCATCGTACCTTGCCTTAAATGATATTAGTTTGCGATTTCTTCTCAGTCCCTTCCGGTGAAACAGCGGCGCGGATTTTTTGCTGCTATTGTGGGTTATGGTCTTCATTAATATATCTGCCATAACCTTTGTTAAAATAACTTCGTTTCATATTGAAATAGTTCTTCAGTTACTTTATAAAAGCAGAAGCCAGTTGATTATTTTTTCACCTGGCATTCTATACATATTTTACAAGTACGTAATTCATTAATTTCACATTCGGTAGATATAATTCTTTTACAATACCGAAGGGTCGCCCCCATGTTGCGCTGAACGCCTTTTTGAGTGAGCACTTTGATTGCCATGTTTTCCCTAGTGTTTGTTGTGTTGGGTGATCTCGAGCGCATGTAAAATTTGAAGAAAGCCGCGTTCCTTGCTCTCTTTTACTGTAGTTTTGAACTGTACGGCTAATATTTCCCCGTTGTTCCTGCCTAACATTGTATGCTAAGATCATTATTAATAAATTCTGACTGTTTTACACTCCTTTTGATTCCTTCTCTCATACCGTAATGCTCACTCGTCATGTTGTGTGTTAGAAATGCATGCCTTACTTGTTATTTTGACGGCTGGTAGGCTACTGGTAGGAGAGATGAGTACGTTCCAATTCGGCATGCAGCATGCAGACCCTATTTTTGGTGACATTTCAAGTCAATTAAATACATTGACCAAGACAAGTGTGTTCATATCAAGCTCAAGCCAAAATAAATCTGTGTGTGAGTTATTTGCAGTTTTCTCACCTTTATTTATTTCGATCCTTGGATGCACTTAAAAATATCTTTTGTATACCAAACTGTATGGCCTGTCAGTTATGGAAAATCGATGTGTTTTAGCACCAGCTCATATTGTATTTCTCATAACGAAAATTCAATTGTCAAGGTTTTGCCTACTGTCGTATTGGACGACTTTTCCAATTCGGTAGATGAATCACTCTTTCCTCTTTTTCTTGATGATATTTACGTGTGTCGGATCACAATCGAACCGCAATTTGTTCCACTAGTAATAATTGCCTAGCCTCATCGGTTGAGAATCTTCATTTCCTGTTCTCATTACCTTTTCGTTTGAGAGTCCTAAACTGGGTTTCATGCATCAATATTTTGAGCTTGTGTAGCTTGGCGGTGGAGTTTGAAGTCTCTGTGTAGAATATTGACAAGGAACGTAACTGTACGAATGCTAGTTTAACCGGTTTCCTGATGCGATTTTACGGGTGGGTCTACACTAGCAATAGTAATGAGTCTGTCAAACTGATGCTTTACTGATCTTCTCCCAGCTGAAGTAGCTCATATGAAATCTAGAATCTAAATAGGGCTCAATTTTTCTCTGGAAGATATTCTCATTTATTCATGGAAGGAACAGATTTGTCGTGCAAGTGAAACACTTCTGCTCGAGAACAATCGCCTTCATTCATCTTTTTCCTCCGTTTTTTTGGTATGAGATGATTTTAGTTACTCCATGGCTCGTAATTTTCAGTCATTCGGACTGTGTTTAGTAATCTGTTGCGATGGTTTTTTTGCAAGAAATAGAAAGTACGCTGAAATAAATATAATAATTAACCACTGTAGCTGGAATAGTTTAGCTTCAAGTATAATCGTGTTTACTTAGAAATACTGTTGAGTTCCCTTAGCTATAGGAAGGTCTTCTTTTTTTCGTCCCCATTTTGAATCTTTCAGTTTCCATACCTTCTTTCCTTTCCTTCCTAACTTGCTGTTTCTGTGCGCAGGGTATCGTGTGTGGGAAAAACACCTTGTGCATAGACCCCACGTTTCCTCTAGTCCGTACCTAATAGTTCAACCTCTTTCTCCTGTGAAAACATCTTAGCTAATCAAAACGGGCCTTTAACCAACTACTATACATGTTCTTTACCACGAGGAGTAATGAACTTCGTTTAACCATCTCAACCGCGATCTTAACGCGATCGCTAACAGTAATTTCAGAAATGTATTTTCAGTAGAAATAATGAACGAAATTTAAAAACCAAAGGTTGTTATTATGCATTGCACGAGTAGACTTGAAAAATATATAACGAGTGCTTTCCGCTGTTTTCCCCCAAGTAACGTAGTTCCCTGATAGCCAACCTTCCCGTTTGAACACTGTGTTTTTTCTCCCGGCAATGACCTGTACCGAGTTTGCTTGTTTGCTGACGAAGTTTCATGATTTCCGTAGTCACCTGAGTATTTTGTTTACATGAATGTACATGAATGGTGTTGGAAGTTCACTGGAAGTGTTGCACAAGATGTTTAACCGTCTGCTGTTGCTGTACCGAGCGTTGCTTGCAAAGCTGTCCGAGACGCGAGATGTAGCTCGGACCGGCGCTCGGGTAGTCGATGTTGTCTCCCCACAATCCCCCTCCCACTCGTCCTCATGCACCCAGGTGAGTCCTGCCTTCTTCCCCTTATCCTAACTCACTTCTTTCCTCAATTTCTAACTCACTTCTGGCAGTGGCGTTTTTCTTCGTCATCGCGACCCTTGCTTGCTCACAATGCGGTGCGTTTTCGTGCTGCATTTTACTGATAATGTCCTGGTTTCTTCGTCCTGCTTACTCAAAATGCGGAGCTTTTCTTCGTCCTGCTTTCTCAAAATGCGCTCCTTTTTTTCTTCCTGCTTCTCAAATGCAGTGCGTTTGTTCTACCTGCTTATATATGCTACAACGCATGTCTCTACCCTGCTCGTTATCATTGCTAATTCTGATTACATTTCCGTTATTACTTACTCGACTTTCCATGATGCAATTGTGGAAGACCTTTGCCACGTCTCAGATATGCCTATCCACGTTGTCCGTTCGAAAGTCCTTATCACGCAATATCTACGTGTCCACGTACCAATTTGAGGTATATGGCAGCTGTTGTTATTTATCTGTACAGAATTCTCTCTTTCTCTCTACCCTTGTTGCTAAAAATGATTCAGCATTTATTTTATAAAAAGACTTGTGTTTTGCTGAATGTCACAAAAAAATATACTCACTCTTTGACTGCCCGGTACTATAGTATTTTCTTTTGATGTAGGTGTTTATTGCCGATCTTCGATTTGTTGAGTTAAATCATAGGTGTTCATTGACGATCCTTGGTCTCATGAGTTAAATCATAGGTGTTTATGGACGATCCTTAGTCTAATCAAAGGAAAGAAAGGAATCAAAGAAAATTAAATGTCATTCAAAATTTTTTGTTATACCAGAAACAAAAGCAAAAATACGTGAGTAATGGTAAGTAAAGGGATGAGTACGTTTTTTGGGACACTTTGTACATTCTGATGCCTTTTTCTGAGCTCATTTTATTTTTCGAGTCTGTTCTATTCAGGTCATGCTTGCCTAGCTGAGTGCGTTTCCAGTACGATCTTTTGGACTTAAAAGTTTCCATGAGCGGTAAGTTAAAGTTGAACTCGATTATGCTTACACATCTGAGATAATATATTCATTCGTTATTTAACTTCATGTTTCTTATCTTCGGCTGATGTAAATCTGGATGGTTAAAAGATGTGAAGCATTAACAACAAGAATTCTAATTACTCGGATTCTTTTACTCTGGTCAAAAACATATTTTGAATTTAAGGAAACCAGAAGAAAACGGGCTTCGATAAGATACCTTCGAATTGCTTTTTTTTTGATTAAATTCGTTCTTTTGCTTGAGTTTTTGCCTTTCTTTACTATGAAATTTTGGTATTGTCATGTTTGTACACGCTTCAAATCTGCACGTAAGAAAATTCTTGGGCTGCTATGTTGTTTGATGCATCTTGTCTTTTTAATTACTGTGTGTTTAACTTTTTCGAAACCTGTTACTCACTGTATCGTAATAGTAACGAAGTGTTAATATGTACAATATAATCTTATTGTCGTTAAAGTTCACTCGATTTAGTATTCTGAAAACAATGCTGTTCGAACGTTGTCTGGTTAATGTGCATGCTGCATGATGAAATCCTTAATTATACTTTGTGTGTTGTATGTAGTTCTGTTTGTCTTGAATCTGCATTCTCTTTTATTTTGAGGCACGTCTTTTTCACCCAACCAACTGACGCATGTCTTTGGCTTCGGACCCCAGGGTGACGTTGAAAAGTCATCTATCGCTACAATAATAAAAATCGACTTTTAACATATTCCCCAGTCAGTGGCCTAAGTCAACTGCCATTTACTGATCATTTATTTTGTTCATATTCATTTATTAAAATTTCTTGTGTGCTTGTGTATTGTTCTTTTTTTATTAGAACAACTATCTTTTGCTCACTTTTTAGAGGATATTAGCGTATTCAAATACCACCAGCAGTCGATTTTTCCTTAGAATTACTTTTGAACTAACGATGGTGTGTGTAATTGAATTGTTAGTGGATTGTACAGTAATCGTTACCGGGTTTTAACTTTCAGTAAAATAATTTTACTTCATCTCTTTCTTTGATTATATTTTTCTGATTGTTTGATCAATTTTCGCATTGATCATGGGAAGCTAAACTGCGCAACTATGGCTATGGCTAGGGTCATGGTAATACTGTTACAATTTTTTGAAGACTGATCTGCGCATTTTTATTCATAACTAGCGTATGGTACCAGAACGAGTTCCCGTCAGCATATTTCACTCAAATACGTCGCTTATCGCATTAGCAATGTACGTATGCAGCTGCCGAAGAGGCCGTGCACAAAAGGCTTAATGCGCAGCGACTGCGTAGAATTATCACTCAATTTACTACAGTTACAGGGTGTGGAACTGTATTCAACAGTAGTAAATGCTGCACACCTGTGGGTCGTTGAGGTATTATGTGTAACAGCAGCGAGATCGTGATTACTAACGTTACCTGTGACTGCTTGTTGACCTAGCGGTGAAGCCCTCATCTAGAGGGTTGCTTTGTTCTGGTGACTGCTTCGTTTGAGCCGCTGCGTTTTTGTAAAGCAGAGCCGTGAATGTATCAACGGGAATATTCGCCAGTAATTACTGAATTGAATGTGATAACAGGCGAAATGCTTTTATTAATGCCTGTTAC
Source organism: Platorchestia sp. MABIK (assembly GCA_014220935.1). NCBI lineage: Eukaryota > Metazoa > Arthropoda > Malacostraca > Amphipoda > Talitridae > Platorchestia > Platorchestia sp. MABIK. Next base: position 111,212 of record JACJUY010000343.1, read on the forward strand.
TTACGCTGCTATGTAGTGTACGTGTACTAATGGGTTCAAAATACAAGAAAGTGGAGACCTCAGTTATCTTGTGGGATCTGTGGGTGATGTAAGTGACGTTCTTCGTTTTAATATGAACTTCTGTTGTCAGTGGTACTGTTGCTGATGTCCTGTCCAATGTTTGCTCCCGATTATCTATCTGTAAGGTGAAGGTTGTTTCTTGTCATTTAACTGAACAGCAGGTAATTAAATGCTGGAAGTGATGTCCGTAGATTTTAAATATTTTTGATGCACATGGTGGCAAAATTACCCCATACTTGCTAACGCATGTACCTTACTTAACGCCAGCTATTTAGCATTATCTTAACAACAGTCGTGATAATACATTTTGAATGTTTCTCTGTTACCAAAAAAATTTCAATTGGATACAGCTTTTTTGTTGGCAACACACGTATCTACATTTTTTGAAGAAATTATTCGTAATGGCCAAACCCAGGTGCAGAATCCGTATCTTGATCAATCCTTACGTGTCGTAACTGCTTAAACGTGCTTGTTCCTCGCGTTGGTATTATATAAACAAGAATATTCTGTGGGATTTATTCATACGGTGTCTTTTCACTGTACATTAGGGAAGGAAACATACACACCTGAAGCATGGCTCTTTCCTTTCTAACCAACCAAGAGATATTAAAAATGGTTGTGATGAAAAAGCAGTCCTGTTTTAGGATCACGTATTGTTTTCTTAGTATAAAAATATCCCGGAGATATTTCACTTGCAGTAAGCTGTTACTTTTCCAGAAAAAACGGGTTAATTTTCGAAAATGACTTTGTTTTACCCAAATCTAGATTTGTAATAATTACTAGTGTAACTATTATTTATGTGTTGTTTGTGTAAATATTATAATATCGCTTTCCTTGCTTCACTTTGAGATTTTCTCACAACGTTCGTCTAGGCTCTTTTCTCTTTAGTGGCTTGGCGGTTTAATTTCCTAAAATTTCTCTCCTGCATTTTGTTGCAGTCACTTCCTTTTTGTAAGATTTTCGGTGACAAAAAATGCGAGGGATTTAATCACCATGACTTTGGTGATGTCTTCTGTTCGCTTTTGTTATTAAACGAAACAATATTAAAATAATAATGATTATCATGATAATTCTGTTCGTTTATTCCTTATTACCCCAACTAACTCAAGCTTACGCCCCGTAAGCTTGAGTTAGTTGGGGAAATACTGTTAGGTCACCTCAGCTTCAGATAGGCCTACTGGACTTCAGTGTTTCTTACTCACTTGGCTTCTATCCGTTTCCATGTTTGAGTATAGATTTCTTGTTATCTAATGTTCATGTCACATACTAAATGGTCTCTTTTCTTTCCTCTTTTCACGGGGATACAACTATTGTGTCTATGAGAATGAGTGCTGCCACGGGAAAAATGTGAGATCCAAAGCTGAGTTTATTAAGCCTTCTTTTTGTTGAAATAATATGTTTTTTGTTGTGTTAAGGACTATCTTTTTTCGGTTCACTGTATCCTTCTTCAACTTTAATCTTGTTTCTTAACCTTCCATCTCATCTTCATGTTTCTATGCGCGTGGGATCCTATACGGGAACACACCTTGTGCATTATTCCACGTTCCTTTAACACCTTACTAAATGGTGCTTTAATCCTTTCTCTCTTTCTATGTCCTTGTTTTGGAATGGGAGGCTGGAATTGATAACTAATTTTCCTTCTTTTGAGATCTCCAATGTTGTGGCTAGGGAGTCTCAAACAAATAAGAATTGTCTATTTTTAAAGAAAAACGAAGAGTTTAGGACTAGTCTCTTAACAAGAAAAATAATTTTGTTATGAATGTTTTCATTTCATGTTGAGTATTCGGCCGTACCAGAATTTTCCCCGCCGGTGCGGACTTTGTGTTTGCAACTGCTGAGATATTGTGATGTGGTACATGTGTCGATTCCGAATTGTTCTACTGTGTTCTATGTTGTATAATGTTTTTGGTCAGTGCGTTTCTTATTCCCAGATGAAAAATGTGATGTCCCGAGCTGAGTTTGGTAGGCTTTCTTTTTGTTGAAATCAAATGTTTTTGGTTATGTTAAGGACCATCGTTTTTCGGTTCACTGCCGTCCTGTTTTTCAGCACCTACTACTCTATTCTTAAACATTTAACTTGTTTCATGAATTTCTTTCTCAACTTGCTGTTTCTATGCACCTTGTGCATAGAATCCGCGTTTCCTCAAGTACATCGTAAATGGAGCCTTCCCCCTTCCTCACATCTGATCTAATGTGCGTTTATCATTGATATGCCTATGTTGCTTTAAGGCCATTTTAGTGTTTTCTAATGAATAAAGGCACTCAAGGCCTAGCCCTAAGTTGCATCAATTCGATATTAGTATTGGGTCTACTGTTCATGAACTCGTTGTTGAGTTTGGCGTTTAGTCAAAGTTTATTTATTAGTCAACCGTTGACGGTGCGTCGGCGATTGACGTTGATTCTTACGCATGTCTGGTGCACCACAAACTGTGCATGCAATGACGGCGCCTCGGTCATTTGGAAGCACCTCGTGTTAAACTTTTAGCGACTAGCGCACTTAAAGCATTTGAAAAAAATGCGAGTTTTTATCATTTAATTTCGACTTGATGCTATGTACATAGCGCTAATTGTGAGTAGAGTTAGTATTCCAAGGGCAACAATTGGACGCTTCTGTGTCTTCTCCACTTTCATTAAACCCACCATTTCTTTTTGCCTGAGCCTGTTGAGTGCAGCACCACAATGGGAGCTCAAAATCTTTTGATTCACCTGCTGTCTTTTCTAACATCTAATTGCTTAACGCCGTCTCCCTCTTTCTCTCCCTCTCTGGTATTTATCTCTCTTAACGCCGTCTCTCCCTCACTCTCTCTTTGAAGGTTATCTGATTTACGAAATTGAATTTAACGTTCGTTTACCTCATACGTCAAACAGATTCCTTCTTTACTTGAGTACGTTTCTTCATGCCCTGCCGACTTCCCTCAATCACAAAAAAATCTCCTCTTACATCGAATGTCTTCGCTGTGTGTCCTTTCTTCTATGGGCTGTGCTAAATTTAAACAAGGTCTTTCATTTCAACGTTATGAGCTAAAATCTTTTCGTTCCTTCTAGCTTTTTTGGTGAAGTAGTTTTCTGAGGTCTCGCTTTATATTTCCAATGCTTTCTATCTTATCATGTGTACTAGCGCATTTGTTAAGTTCCGTGTAATGCCAATCGTTCATTGCTTAAACTCACAACAACACCACGACTTGTTTATAAAATGCCTGCAGATAATTCTATCGCTGAACCCACTTTCGTATTTGTACAAAATTATTTAGGTGTTTAAAGGAATGTGTCTAATTTTGGGTGTTCAAAGGAATGTGTCTAATTTTGAGTTTTGAAAGGAATATGTCTAATTTTGGGTGTTCAAAGGAATGTGTCTTATTTTGAGTGTTCAAAGGAATATGTCTAATTTTGGGTGTTCAAAGGAATGTGTCTAATTTTGGTTGTTCATAGGAAAGTGTCTAATTTTGGGTGTTCAAAGGAATATGTCTAATTTTGGGTGTTCAAAGTGTCTAATTTTGGGCGGTCAAAGGAATATGTTGAATTTTGGGTGTTCAAAGATGTACGTCTAATTTTTTTGTTCAAAGGAAAATGTCATTTGAGTGCAACATCGCATCTGGTCTCAGCGAATTTTCGCTTTGTAACTCAATAATTAGCTCTACTTGCTCATGTGATTGATGATTTTATTGGATATTTTTTCTCTTGTAAAGTATGCGAGCACGTGCGAAAACTTACGATTTGTACTCAGTATTATTTAGGGAACAACATGAAGCTGCGAATTAAAGCACATTAAATAAATATCGACTCCGAATTATTTAAACAATGAACTTTATTAAATGTTGATAAACGTGACGTTGCTGTGAAGTTATGTGTCTTCATCTAATGAAGACCCGTGTCTACAGGTGAGCGCTACACAGCACTAATTTCATATTTTTTTGCATATTTTTCAGTAGTGCTTAAGTGTGCTGCTGTGGACACAGAATATAAACGTGATGATCGCGATCCAATGTTTTGTTTCACGTACAAATTTGTAAACGCTACTCCGGTAATGCAGTACATTGACCAAGTAAAGATAAATAACTGTGAAGTACAGATAACGTTAGAACAAAGTAACGACTTTGTGATAATAAAGGAAGGATAAGGGCTACGTAACAGTAACGATAATGAAATGATTAACTTGCGATGAGGGAGTGGTAGAGTAATAAACTATAAAGTTGCGATGAAGGAGTGGTAAAGTAATAAACTATAAAGTTGCGATGAAGGAGTGGTAAAGTAATAAACTATAAAGTTGCGATGAAGGAGTGGTAAAGTAATAAACTATAAAGTTGCGATGAAGGAGGGGTAAAGTAATAAACTATAAAGTTGCGATGAAGGAATGATAAAGTAGTGCTGATGCAGCAATGAAGTCAGCAACTTCTCTCACACGGTAAAGAGAGCTGATCACTTGAATGCGTTCATTAGACGTTGTCCTTCGTAGCCCAATTTCAAGATTTATTGCTCTTTATCTTTAGTGAAAATGTACACAACTTATAATGTTCATGTATGAATGTAATACTCATCGGACACTTTACCCATTCAATGGTTCCGTTGAAGCTGGGAAGTGGATGAAACGATTTTTTTATCGATCGAAGTAATCGTTTTGTGTCGCCAAGCGGAGCAGAAATTTATAAATATGGCCTAATTTCCCATGCTTTTATTTTTGTTATTTCTCATGAAATACAAATGGCTTCTATCGCATATATCCGTATATTTTGTTGTTTTCGTATTACATAAAGTTAGTCGCATCTTTAGAATTTAGCCTAAATCGTTCATTACTTTTGCAATTACTGGGATTTAACACATCCCTGTAACCTATTTTTGTTGTGAAATGTGTGCTTTCTCCATTTAATTCCTTATTATTGTTCGTCACTGAATCTTAGCATCAGTAATTCTATTTTAGTGAATTTTTACGATATTTATCCGCCTCAGCTTTTCATTTCTGTGATTGTTTGTCATTGTTTGAACATAACGAAACTATAAAGTTGCGCGAAAATTACTCATTTTTCAATATATGAGCTATTATGAGCTATTCGTGATTGAATTTTGCCATCAGCTATTGATTACTCGTACATTCTCGCTAGACGGCGATGCTAACTCGCCAATCCATGTTAACTCGTTCCCCGCGTTTTCGCGGTTGTTGACGGTTAGATTGTAAGTAGCATAATTGGGAAATCGACTTTACTGCTCGATTACGTTTCTATCCTTCCTGACAAGTATAAAAATACTATTAAACGACAACATCTCGGATGTGATTTTTTTAAATGTCGCGAAACATAAAATGTCATTCATTTATACCGGAACGTGAATGAGCAATTTACCAAGTGGTACACATATGTCCCGATACGCAGGGAACATGTTGAAATTCTTAGTGTTAATTCAGTGTCCCATTTTGGATCGCTGTTTTGATGAGCGCGGACAACGCTAACATAGCTGGGAATTACTAACATAGCTGGGAATTACTAACATAGCTTGGATTTACTAACATAGCTGGGAATTACTAACATAGCTAAGAATTACTAACATAGCTAAGAATTACTAACATAGCTGGGAATCACTGACCTGCGGTTTTGTGTGTGCAGGCTGACGGAGACAGCGCGGCTCCTCAAGAACGTCTTCAGGAGAACCAACACCCGAGTGTCCCTCGACATCGAGCTCCCACGTGAGTGCTTCGTATCTCTTTTGTTTTGGTCTTCTTAGTCTGATCTTCGTAGTCTTAGTCTGTTTTGTTTTGTTATTCTTCGGCTTATTCTAGCCTCTTTCTATTTACTCACGGAATAGCTACTTGAATGGATCAAATCTATGGCAGACTGCTGTCATTTCTGCTGTTTTTTCAGTGAGATAGAAAATTTTTGCCGAGTGCTCCAGAAGTTCTCAACTTCGTGCAGTTGTTGCAAGAAACCTTATTTGTGGAAGGCTTGTCGTATTATAAAGCAACGAGGGAGAATAAAATGTCTTTTTTTATGAAAAATCCTGGGTGCCGAAAGTCTTCTAGACCCTCCTCACAACATAGAAAAATTAAAATACTGTAGCCTGTAATTTAGACGACAGTATTACAATTTGTTTGAGAGAGAGCTGAGCTTGCTATTACGTATTTCAAGAATATAGTCGCTGGTAATATTAGTACATAAACTCAAGCGTTTTTGCGTTTAGAAAGTCCAAAGTATATTGCACGTAATAATGATTATCGTGATGAAAATTTCGTTCGTTTATTCCTCAGGAGATAGGCAAAAGGCTTAAGTTTGGGGTCGTGCCTGAAAAATAAGTTGATTCCCTCCGCAACTTGTGAACGACACATCGCAGAGAAAAAAACAGCAACTAAAACTTGAAATCATTTACATTGGGCATAAAGATCTGCATGAGTGCTTGTATGAAAACTTCTATTTTATATTTATACCTCCGTTGCATCACTTCTCTACTGAGATCGCTATTGACTAGAATGTTGGTTAAAGAAGGTGATGCGCGATCACATGTTTCTGAGTTCTGTAGTGTGTGATGAATTTTTACTTCTATTGTTGATTGGATTTAAATAATGGAAATTCAGTAATAATCCATTTTGATTGCGTTCAATGCCACTGCGGAGGTGTCACTATGTAGAATTTTTCCATAGTCTATGTAGTCGCACAATACTTTCGTTATCACATCAGTTACATGAGTTGCGTGACTCGCGTATACCGTAATTTAGACGAGCCTAGCTAATGATGGTGAAAAAACTCATCACGTAGAGTGAAATTTACAACCATTAGCCTCTCTGTGTTTTGATAAATCTTAATAAATCTCAAGCATTGCACACTTGGGTGAAGAGATACAAGCACCATACGAAAGTCAAGATCTGTTCAGCTTCTCATCCCCAAAATCAGAGTAGTTTTGACGTGGATGTTTTAACAGCGCAAAAATAGCCTCGTACATTTTTAACGCTAACAACCGTGGCCTGTGCTGATTTTTAGACTATTTTATTGGGTGAACCGTTAAAGATCGGCGCTATATTCGCAGTTTATCTAACTGATGCTTCGGAAGCAGATATCCTCCATTGGCTGGTGAAAAGAGATCAGCAAAATCAGTCTGTCAACCTGACTTGAACAACGGCTTTGATAAAAACCATTCGTACTTCATAAAATATTCCAAGACAATAACGGACTATTGGTTTCCTCGTTTCGTTACTTCGACTTGAACAAAGCTGCTCATTTCCGTGTGACCGTCAATGTTAATCTTGACTTTGTTCACTGTGTGTGACAGTGAGTGTTTTCGGGTGCTTTGTGTGTCCTTCCTGGTGTGTGATTAAATTTTCAGATACGTGTGAGTATTAAATTTGAACAGCTCATGTGTTTTTTGTTTATGCCTACGCTCGAGTGGCTAAAGTATATAAATTGTTTAATGATTTTAATATGTGAAGTGATTCATTCATAACAGTTGTTTTTTATTTCATATTTGATTGTTGTAATGAAAAACGCTATAGACGGAAGAATTTCTTTGAGTTGGAAATGCATTAACCTGCTATCCTATGATCGTTCTAGTTTCCCTTTTCCGTGTTTTTAATTGCAATGTTCATGGCTTTACCCACTCTTGACAGCATACGTAGGAGGTAGCTCTACTAGCTAGCAACCTATTAGTAACGTAGCGTGTAACTGCACACTGTAACAAAGTTCATGTTGTTCCCTTTTTAAACTGTCTTGAAATAAATCCAATAAACTCTTAGACTTCCACAAATAGAACTAGACCTAAATTTATGTCTCTAAGGTAATGCTTGTCTGACGTTTAAAGTTTTGCTTGCCTTTTTGTGCCCGTCCTTCTGATCTGAACCTGCCTCACGTACAGCCCTTTCCAGCAACTCACGATTCTTAATTTTAGTTGTGTGTTGTGATCACGCGTTTGTCCCTTCAACCTTCTATTCCTTCCTTCTACTCTCTAGCTCTAGTGTTTCTTCAATCTGTAACCTCATTGGCTTAATGCTCTTTTTGAATAAACTACGTCAGGTGTGGCACTTTCACTCTTCCAACTACTGAGGGTCAGATGCGATTGCTAATCAGACAAAGACAACTGGGAGTCCAACAGTCACAACCAATAACTCGCGAGTATCGGCGGCTGGCAGTAGAGGTGTGGTGAGCACCGCAGATATTATTAGTTCTCACATTCGTAGCGTAGGCCTGTAAAATGAAGAGAATCTGGTTGGTGTTGCTGTCCATCTGTTCTGCCAATTTTTGTAAAGTTTTGTACTGGGCTGCAATGGATTTTGGTGCTCACGTGTCAGGAATTGCTGGATCCTAGGAAAGTTTTCGTGTGAAAATGACGTTAGGGTAAGCCCAGTGTCACTTTGAGCAGGTGATGGCGTCTCTCGATCGTGTCGTGAAGGCGGTTTATTTTCTTTTGATTGAATGAGAATCAAATATCGCTCTTTTACTCCCTGCGTCTTAGTTACGTTTTTTTGGTCATTATTTTTGATACGTGTCTTAGTTTTGCGCTTGTGAGATCAAAATTCCAGATAAGTTCTAACTAGTGCGGCTTGTTTGAACGTTGTTGATACTTTTGTAAAGCGTTCGCTGGAAACATATAAAAAATTGTGAATCTGTTCAGTTAAACACCACACACACACACTAATTTTCACACACGTACAACCACAAAGTTAACCTACTGTCCATTCACTGAAATAAGCTAAGGATCTGTGTAACACGCCGACGCACTTCAAAGTAAAAACGTGCTTGGAGCACATTCGAACTTCTCTACTCTGTCTTTACCACACAACTTGATATTTTGAATTCTTGTTTTGGTTGGTGCACAGCAGTTTGTTCACTGCTGGATCTAAGTAGTTGACGGTGTCATTTCACTTGCACGTCTTCCCGCTCTCTGACCATTCGAAAATCGTGAACTGAATCAGATAAGTCGCACCCTGAATGTGTTGATAGCTAATACATTAAAAATCCCTAATCGAGAGTCACTAAACCTTCCTTGAAAAACATCGGCTACAATTGAGTGTTCAAATTACCCGGTAATAGTTTTCTATTCAGTGACAGCATGATACATTTTCATTAAAAAAAATCTCTGATTCATAATGTGCTCAAAGTTCAAAACTGCCTTAAGCTTCGTCTGTTGAACAAATTTTTGAATCAGATTTGAGTGTTTAATAATCCATGAGTTTTTAACCTTTAAAAAAAAGAGTTGTTGACACCTTCCCGTTTTCTATGCGTTTTTTGATCATTGGGCACCTTTCGTTAAGCATTAGCACGCTATCGCTTGTAATAGCAGGACTTGAGTCTAAGATCATTTCCAAATAACGCACACATTGGCAGTCTTTGTTTTGAACTATGTCAGTGCTTCACCGGAAAATGAAACATATTTCTCAATGTCATGGGCAGTCTTCGCTTGTTATTCTATTTGGTTATTTCCGAAGAATATTTGTTCTTTAGCTTCATTGTTTTTGGATGTGATGTGCTAATGGCATTTTCATGCCAGATTCTAGCTATAGTCGTGTATGGTATCTGTGGTTCTGTGTGACACCCACAAGTAAATTTGTGCCACTCTCAAGTAAGGCTAGAATTCAAAGCTGCTTTTTATGTTTCCTCTTGTTTTGTGGTAGCCACTGTACTGCACATGACATTTTCCTCACTCAATCTTACAGATAATTTTATTTTTTTCAATTTCACACGCTCCTGCTGTACACACACTTTTATACTCGAGTCAATTTCTCATTTCAGAACTTGAATTAAGCTTTTCTTTACAAATCTCTTATTGTGCCCTTGTGCGGCTGTTGAGAAAATCAACATAGTGGTTGATTTGTTTTATGTTCGACGGACAACCGCACATGAAATTTTAGAGTATGCTAGACATACAGGACCTTGAAAATTTTTTTAATGCTCTCAGTTGCCTGCAAGACGAGAGAGAGAGAGAGAAAGCAAGTTACTCTGAATCCTACATTTGAACGTAGTATAGTTCAAATTTCAGGCACGTGTTTCTCAGCGCTCTGTCAGATCCCTTTTGCACTAAGAGCGTCGATTGTCTCCCCTTGACGAGAGGGAGAAATTCAAATCTGCTTCGCTCTAAAATTCCCTTTCATATTGTACTTGCATCGACACTTGATACCACTTACGTGATGTGTCAGCACTGATGCAATTCTGCATTGCTGTCGAGAAAGGAACCCCAGTCTGTCAGTGTTCATGTGCACTGAAAAGGAAACCTGGTCTGGGCGCTCTAATGCTTAGTGTCGCCCATAGGGGAAAAAAAGGAGAAGGAGCTCATATTAAATACGGATGAGGACCCCCACTGTGACGATTACCAGCCTTCCATTGCGTGGGGACCGTCCACTCGCCGGTGACTGGGTGCTGGAGCTCCGCTCTCTGCTCCTATTCCGTCCCCTGGTAACGCCTGCTGCTCCTCGTCCTGACGATACCCTCACTCACCCTGTGTCAAAACGAGCTGTGTACTGTACCCTCACTTTACCTTGTGTCATAACGAGCCCTGTAGTGTACCCTCACTCACCCTGTGTCATAACGAGCCCCGTAGTGTACCCTCACTCACCCTGTGTCATAACGAGCCCTGTAGTGTACCCTCACTCACCCTGTGTCAAAACGAGCTGTGTACTGTACCCTCACTTTACCTTGTGTCATAACGAGCCCTGTAGTGTACCCTCACTCACCGTGTGTCATAACGAGCCCCGTAGTGTACCCTCACTCACCCTGTGTCATAACGAGCCCTGTGGTGTACCCTCACTCACCCTGTGTCATAACGTGCTGTGTAGCATATCCTAACTTCACCCTGTGTCATAAAGTGCTGTGTGGCATATCCTAACTTCACCCTGTGTCATGACGTGCTGTGTGGCATATCCTAACTTCACCCTGTGTCATAAAGTGCTGTGTGGCATATCCTCACTTCACCCTGTGTCCTGACGAACTGTACAGTCAGTATATCCTCACTTCACCCTGTGTTCTGACGAACTGAACAGTCAGTATATCCTCACTTCACCCTGTGTCCTGACGAACTGTGCAGTCAGTTTACCCTCACTTCACCCTGTGTCCTGACGAACTGTGCAGTCAGTTTACCCTCACTTCACCCTGTGTCCTGACGAACTGTGCAGTCAGTTTACCCTCACTTGAAGTGTGTCCTAACAAGCAGCGCTGTAGGGGTACAATTCCTACCTAGATTCCCGTGTGTGTTTTGCCCTAAACCCCGTTGCTCTACGAAAATGGGATAGATGTGTGCACATGTACCTGACAGCACTGCATTCACTGCTGTTAGAGAAATTCATTGCCAAGCCTCTCGAGTTTGACTGCGAAGGCTTTACTGTCTCCAACGGCACCGTTCCTGAATCCGCTTGTCACCATCCAAGGCTCCAGCGCTAACATTCTTCTCCATGTGTGTGCCCCTCAACTGTTTGAGAGATTATCGGCTGCTTGCTCCCTGCAGCCAGCTCTGCCAACCCAAACCCTGAAAACCTTGAGTAATTGTCATGACTTGCGACTTAACTCGCTATAATGATTGTTTGAGAAATGAAAATGGTATTGAGATTCATTTGTGAGGTAATTTGCTTAAGCGAGTTAAAGTACGTGAAACTTAGTATTACTACCATCAAGAAGTATGAGAAGTTACACTTGTTAGTTGCGTTAGGGACCGAGATTCTGGTACGTTGGTAGTACTGGTGCCAGGGAATGTACGCCGGTACGCAGACCGTTTTCTGTACAGCCGTAATTAAAAAAATATAATGCCACTGAACGAAGTAAAGCCATTTTCTACCCTCAAGTTATCACGCTTTTCAGTAGGTACGTTGATTCCCATAGCAGCCGATAGCATTCATAGGGTAGAGAAAACTTAGCACCTATGCGCAAGTTTTGTTTGGGTGTGCACATCACTGTTGATGATAGCTTTAATTGCCAGTGTGGGACAATCTTCCATATTAGTTCAAAGGGGTAATTTTGGTGTTCTATTCATGGATTGGTGCTACTCTCCAGTTTATGTTTCAATATTTTCATTTTAAAAATACGAGCTCCACTATCAAACAGCTTCAGATAGTCCACAATTTCAGCTTTTTCTATTCATTAATTATGTACATGCATTTGCGTCAAGGTACATCAAAATTGATAGCTTTCAGTGTGACATGTTCAGTGAAAATTCCTGTCGAATTATTTGTAGTCGGTGCTGCACGTAAAGTTTCTTTGTTTCTTTAATCACACATAAATTTTGAATTCATTTCTTGTATTCATCTGTACTAAGCGGGCAGTTTCTAGTGCCACTGCGACAATTTTCTATTGCTCCTTTTCCCGGGGTTCCAGTGGATCGAGAGGTGCAGTATACATTTGGGCGAGGGATCCACTTACTAAAAAAGTTCGAGTCCTCTAGCACTATGAAGGCCAAAACCAACTACAACCCTGGCGTATCTTAGAAGTGAGACGAATGGGAAGCCTTTCCTTAGGAAATTTACTTCTTTTTCAAAACGGCTATCTTTTAAGTGGCGGAAAAATTTATTTATTGTTTTCATTGTAGATTTAAATTAATTTTACAATGATATTCTCAAGTTATGTTTTTTATTGTTGACTCGCCACCTTTTATATTCATATTCCCTTATCGAGAATCCGATGGGTGACGTGTTGAGAAATAAAATCATCTGAAAGTTTATTTTGTATACTATACAAACTGATGGAAAGAAAAGCAGTTTTGTTAAATTCTTTGCTCTTCTTCTCGCCCAGAATTAACTGAAGATTCAGCAGCACAAAGTGGATAGACTAAAAATCTGTTGATTATCGAAAAATTAGCAAGTTCATCGGCGGATCCTTAAAAATTTAACGAGCATTTAACCAAATAAACGGAATCTACCTGATTCTTTAAAAATACATCAGGGTTATACAGTATCTATGATCTCCACAGGTGAAATGGTGATTATTCATTTTAGTATCCCATGGATTTCTTTTGCGGTTGAGCGAGATCTCTATTAACAACCTACGGGTCGGCTGTTCATTTGAATAGGATTCAATCCTTCCTTGACACTGCAAAGAGAATTTAATTTGTTTTCTTATCGTCACGAGGTTTAAAAAAGTGAATGGATATTAGGGGACGGTATTTTGAAATCGCTGCTTCATCGTCCCACGGCAATCTCTGAGCTGCTTCATATTCTTTCTGTACGCGTGTGTTGCTTCTTCTTACGCCGCTGATTTTGTGAGCCTGCTAATACCTCATTGGCCTGAGCTTCTTTATTTTATCTGATGTTTGTGAGCGCTTTTTAAATTTTCTGTTTTTCTTGGCCCTCTTTTTTAAATCCGTTGTTATTAGCCGCTTTTCTTTTCTTTACTGTAGTTCCTGGGTCATATTTTTCTTCTGTTGTTCCTGGCGGTTTTTTTATTTGTTTTTCCTAATCGTTTTTTCTGTTTCTGTTATTCTTGGATTCTTTTTCCACCAGTTGTTCGCGGCTTCTGGTGTTGTTTTTTCATCTGCTATTCCTGGCTCCTTTTTTTCATTTGTTGGTCCTGATCCCCTTTCGCCATCTTTTTTTCTTGGCCTCCCCTTGTTCATTGTGTTTTTGACTCCCTTTTTCCGTCTGTTGTTCCTGGTCCCCTTTTTTCATCTGATTGTTCTTGGCCACTTTCCCCTCAGGGGGGAACAACTATTGTATCTATGTATGGGAGTTAGCTCCTCAACGGAAAAGACATGAGGTCCTGATAAATAGGCTATAGGCCGATAAATAGGCTATAGGCTATGACCACCTTTTTATACCTTTTGCTTTTGCTCCTGGCCGCCTTTCTGTATCTTTTGCTCCTGACCGCCTTTCTGTATCTTTTGCTCGTGACTGCCTTTTTTGTTGCGTTTGGTCACCAATTTTCATGTTCTGCCTTTTTGGAGCTTTGTCGGACAAGATATTTCACCGCATGCATGTTTATGTTGTCCTAGGCTGCCTCATTTGATCACCGTATTAATTTACTCGTGATATTATGGGCTGCTTGAGGCGTTGGCTACGTCTGTGCTTCAAACATCTTTAGTGCATTTTTTTCATCAGTGTTCCTTAGAAGTTTTCGTTGACACCAATATCCTTAACGCTTATGGGTGTAATTGTGTCGTTATGTAAGTTTCTCTTTCCCTGTCATGTTGTCTCCAGCGAGTGTGTTTTAATTTGTGAGCACGAGTTTATTTTTACTTCCATTTTTTCGCTTCATGGTGTGGTCTCATTAAGATACTCCTACTTTTGTTAACAAAGCTGTTGTTAGCTTTCTGAAGCGATTCGTGCCGAAATTTAGTTATTAAGTCATTTGATTACAGTCTCTTGAGAGATTCATTGGGGAGATCGTGTGCATGATTATTATAAAACTGATGGTTAAATCCTGTTCATTGCATAAATGTGAGTTTTTCTCGTTCCCTGGTGCCTTCACACAGATTTCTGTTAGCTGAAGTTCTCGTGCTATGATTTTCCAATTCGTTGGAGTTCAACATTTTATTTTACTTACGTTCACTCGTGTCGCAGTCTCTTCTTTGGTTGCTTTTGCATGATTGGTGATACGAAATAATGGACATTAATTTTCTGCATGCTTGAGTTAAATGTTAGTAGAGCTGTTATTTCACACGTTAATTCTTCCAAATGCAATCAGTATAGTGTGTTACCACTTAATCAGATTCATAATAGGTATTTTCGTACCTGTGTATCATATGTTAGAGCGTGTTTCGAGATTATTTGTTTTTTCTTTTTTCTCTCCTCGTAACTCTTTTGATTTCTGTACGAACTTCCTTAAAATTAGAGTAAAAATTTTTAAAGCTTCATAGCTTTTTATCCTTAAATATTGAAATTTGTTCATTTTTGTCCGCGCGCTGGCTGTCGCTGCAACGTCTGCTGTGTTTAGATGTTTACCCGGGAGCCTTGAGTCGCAAACGGTCCTCGGTTGTCACGATAGAGGACCGGTTCACCGACATGGTTAGATATTTTTGCTCCTTTGCGGGACGCTCTCTCACTTCCTCTG